>WEIT01024184.1:462502-560981 GCA_013389985.1 Dryoscopus gambensis
CAGGCAGGGCAGGCAGGGCAGGCAGGGCAGGCAGGGAGGGGGTCACCCTGCGCCCAGCAGATCCCCTCTGCCTGGCCCTGGCCTCGAGTGGGTATCTCCTCCTCCCAGAGTTTTGGAGCGTGTAGTCCAGGAAATTCAGTAAGAAAAGATTAAAAAGGAGAGGCTTTTATGCTGAGTCAAATTAGGTAATTTCTTTTTTTTTTTTTCCCTCACTCTTGAAAAATTTAAAAAAAAAAAAAAAAGGAAAAAAAAAAAAGCCCAACTTGCTCATTTTTTGTTTCTCTGCCGTCTGTGTGAGAAAGTCCTGTTTGGCCTCGCTGTCCCCTTCCACCCCCTCTGAACAACACCCGACCCCAAACCCCACCAGCCACTCAGCACATCACAAGTCCTTGACTCCTCGGAGTCCCTTTGCCTCCCACAGCTCCAGGCCCGCTCCTTCCTTCACCGCCCCTTGGACTCCCCGTAGGTGTTGCGCAGCATGGAGACCATCTTCTCCTCGCAGGTGACTTTGGTGTCCTTTAGGATGCTGTACCAGACCATGCCGGGCGGCCGGACCTCCTCGCTGCGGCAGAACAGGTAGGGCATGGTCTCGGTGCGGCTCTGGATGTAGGCACTGCGCAGCAGCGTCGAGCAGTGGCTGCTGACCTTCTCCAGCCTCCTCAGGATCAGGTGAGCCTTCCTGCAGGGGACAGAGATGGGAGCAGAGCAGTGCGGGAAAAGCACAGGGGAGACCAGGAGTCAGAACTTCTGCTTGTGACAGCTCTGCCTTGTGACAAGAATGGCCGAGGCCCATTGCCTAAGACATTGTCTTTCCTGTTTCAAGTGGAGAGAAGCTCTGTTTTTCCCAGAGTTCTGGGTATACCTACCATTTCACCACTAGGACCTCAGGTCTGACCCACTGGAGCAGTTTGTGTGCCCTGGGGACAGTCTGCCCCAGCTAGATTGTCACCACCACCACATGATACTGGCCAGTTCCAGCACACGTGCTGGCCCCACCTGGCACCCTGGTGCGACCCCCAGCACCTTCCTGCTCCTGACTGATGAGCCCAGCCCTCCCCTTCCTGATTTCCCAAGTCTGCAGGAGGCAAACGGCCCAAAAGGACTGACACTTAGAAGAGTGAGGAAGAAAAGCACAACACATTAAGACAAAACAAAATAAACCCATAAGAAACCAAGAATCCCCTTGTGGGAGTCTGCAAAGTGCTAAATCAAACAAAGGGAGGGAAGAGGGTTTACTTCAGTGGTCTGAAAGTCTCAAGATCACAGATTATTTCCTCTCCCTCTGGTGCCACAGGAAAGCTCTGGATTCAGGAATCGGGGATTTCGCAGTTCCTGCAGGAATGTAAATTCCCGATAATTATATGTCGGGGCAGCACTGTCAGTCAGCAAGGCATAAACATGGGGATTATTTGATTATGAAAGCTGAGTGGTGCTGCAGCTCGGGCTGTGAGCTCCCAGCCCGGGGGAAGCATCATGAGCCTGATGTCCGGGGATGGGACGCCAGGGAAGGGCTGGTCAGGGTCACCTCAGCGCCAGAGCAGAGGGCAGAGACGGCGGCAGGAGGCGAGAGGGCATCGCCAGCCAGCTCAGACCTCTCCCTGCTGAGCGGGAACACTGGATGAGAGGCTGTAGGAAACCACTGCTCCTCCAGGGCCGCACATGGAAAACTGTCCCACTCCTCCCCAGCGTGATGTGCTCTGGGTCAGCTCGGAGGGCAAAGAGCAAAGGAAGTTGGGCCTTCTTGGACAACACTCCATGATAACCATTGATGGATTTAATCCACAAAGACAAGCCAGACTGGGCAATTTGAGCCTCGTTAGCTACACAGGCATCTATAACAATGATGTCATGGACTGAGCTGTGCCCGGCTCTGACACAACACCTCTACTCACGTTACTCCCCACAGCAGCCACCTGACCTTCTACAGCATCTGGTGCTCCCACCACACACCAAGAGCTGACACACTGCCAGGAACCGGTCCTGTACTCCTGGATGTGTGCCTCCTGGAGTTACAAACTCCATGATGGCATTAGGTGCTTTTGGTGAAGACTGATTGATTCAAGCTCAGCTCAGCTGCAAACCAAAGTCTGTACTGATTGTCACTACAGTTGCCAAACATCAACAAATCACAGTCACTGCAGCTGGAAGGGACCAGAAGTCATCACCTGTGCCACTTCCTGCTGGGATCAACCTGCCTGGATTAATTTCTGACCTGTTCCTCGAGTCAGGAGCTGGTGATCCTTCCAGTGCTCCCTATCCTAATGCTGAGAAATTGTTTCTTGGCATCTGCGCTGATTCTCCCTTTCAGGGAAGGCTGAACAAGCACAGTACCCACATCACCTCATAGGATGGACTTTTATGTGAGCTGACCATGCTCAGGAGGAGATCACTCAGCCAGAACACCCTCACCAAGGAGAACTCTCATCTCGCTAAGGCCACAGCTCCACGATCACCCTGATTTGTCATAAAGCAGCTCCAAAATGGGGTACTGTCCCTTCCCCAGCCCTTTAGCTCGTGCTTGTGCTGGTGTCCATGGACCCGAACTCTGTGCCAACATGGAGAAGTTGTTTATTCAAAGGCCAAACAAGCAATCACTGGATTTTCCCCCCAAACTGGTTACTACTCCAGCTCACCACAAGGCCTCTCCCAGCCACAGCAAGAGGGGAGCAATGCGGAGCGGCCACGAGCAGCCCTTGAAGCAAACCCCAGTGGTGGGTAACCAACAAAAACACAAAGAGTGGATGTCTGGATGTCACAAGCTGGCCAGTGGCTGTCTGCTGGCCCTTCCTCTGCTCCCTTCTCACCAATTCTCCTGTCCCACCCTCCACAGCTTTCCTCACCCATCTCTCACTTTCCTCCCACACAACCTGCCTTTGCCTCCATTTCCTTCGGCCTTCTCTACCTTCCCATTTTCATTACTTGCTCCACCACACTTTAATGATCGCCTGGATATTGCTAGAACTCACCACGCTGTCCTTGCTTCCTGATATACACTCAGGTCTCTTATCCAGGCAAATATTCCTACATGTGAGAAGCAGCTCGAGGATGCCAAGAAATTCAGGGGTCAAACCACCCCAACCTGCTGGTGCCTGCTCTGCCAGGGGCTGTCCTCCTCCTGGAGCTGTGTCCACCCACCTGCTGCATCCACAGCTCACTCTGTGCAGTCAGTCCCACGAAAAACCTACGTTTAAGGATGGGATGTGGCACATGATGGGTTGGCCCTATGAGAACACTGAAAACACACTGAACTGTGGTCACAGAGGAGACAGGGTGACGGGGGAGAGGGAATCAGGCCCCTCGCTTTTGATGTCCAGTGCCAAAGCTCCAGTTTTGATGGGTTTCACCACTTTTGAGTCATTTACTCTAGCAGGGTAATGAAGTCATGTGTAAATGTTAGATTTAGCTTTTGGCTGTCAGCTGTTCCCTCTTAAAAAAAAATAAGGAGGAAGAGAGACAGAGCGGGTGAGGGGAGGGGTGAGAAAGAGAAAGAGGCTTTCTGGTGAAGACTGGGTAATAAATTACAGGAGCAGTTCTTGGGCTGCCAATTTAACACCATAAATCAAGCCCTGGGTATTACCCAAGTGCTCCCTACGGAGGGCTGTTGGGTCAGAACGACCACCTTTTCAAATACTGGAAATGAAATCTTCCTAAATGCTGACCAACCTCATCCCTGCCAGAAATGGCAATTTATTGCCTTATTAAAGGGCAGGAATTGGGAGGGGACGGCAGGGGAGCGAGAGAGGAGTCACTCTCCTGCCTGCCTGTGGCCAGACCCCAAGCTCTCAGTCCCCAAAGGGATGAAGTGACCTTCTTCCCCCTCACCCCACAGCCCAGATGGGGATGTCCCCATGTTGGTGTGGACCAGCAGTGCCCTCCCTCCCACCACATGCCCACCACAGGAGCCAGGGACTGATTCTGGACTGCACTTGGGGGGTGGATTTAGGAGGTCACAGCACAGTCACAAATGATGAAGAGGGGGGTTTAAAAACAGCGACAGCTCTAAGCAGCCACTTCCCTCTGCGGTGCCTCGTGGCATGGTGGGGGACAGGAAGAGGGAGGGGATGGGTGTCTGCTGCCAGGGCACTTTCCAAGGGCTCCTGCATGAACCAGAGTTCCCACTGCACAGGGGGCAGGGCACTGAGGTCCCGGCTGCCAGCCCCAGCTCTGCAAGGATATGCCCAAGGGTCGGAGCCTCCTGTTCTGCCCAGTGCCAGGCGTGCTGCTGCCGGGATGTTTGTCCCCCTGCTGCACAGAGGACACCCAACACTCACCCTGAGGGCTGGTGTGGGATGAAAACATATCCACAGCCAGCCAAACCCTGCCCTGCCTCACCTCGGAGGGAGGTACTAAAAGAGGGTGAAGCAGCACAAAGAAGCCAATAAAAAATGATACCTGGGCTGGAAGGAAGGATGAGATTCCTGAGACTGACAGGAGAGGGTGGCTGCCTGGCTGCTGTGTTCCTGTATGAGGTGGTTTTGTCATAAATTCAGATTTTTCCACTCTACTGAGACCTGACCTGGGTCTTTCAGACCCTTGTGTGCAAGGACAGTGAGTCCAGGACTTGATGGCCTCTTATCACAGCCTCCCATCAGAACATTGCATTCCCCCTTGGACCAGAAGTCAGCTGCTCTGGTGAGGCACTTCACGTCCCTTGGCCAGCCTGGCTGCCTGCCTGGGTGACTGGCTGGAGCAGGTGACAGGTTGTGAGCCCTGGGCTGATGCCACATACTGACCCCAGCATTGCTGGTAGCCACAAGTAGGGGCACGGGAAGAAGATTTTAACTTATTTGTTCTGCCTCCTCCTAAAAGCCATACCCTTCTTGCAGGGGTCATAAGAATGGGCCTGCAAACACAGTAAGAGAAAATAATAGTGAGATCTCCCCACGGCTGTGTTAGGAAGCACGCTGGCTGCACGGATCCAGAGGTCTGGATGCACGGTAGCATTAAAGTTCACTGATTTAGACAGATTCTTCTGCCTTGTTGGAACCACTTAATCGTGTGAGATTCACTCGGTGTCTGCGAGAGGAATGGAGGGAGCAGGAAAGGGGCTGTTGCTGCTAGAGGAGATGAGCAGGATGAGGCAAGCCAGGTGCTGAGATGCTGCTGACCACGGAAAGTCCTGGTTTAGGGCCACCTATGAGCTAAGTTTTTAATGTCTCCTTAATGTAAACGGTCTGGTTGGGACATCTGGCTGTCAGTGTATCTCCTTGCCAGCAGCTGTTTGCAGTAACCTGTGGCTTTCATGGAAACTGGGCTCACGAGGACCTCAGTGTGATGTATTTATTACAGAGAGGCAATCAACTCCCCTCTTGTCACTCCGTTTTATGAGCGAACATTTACTGTGAAGCCGAGGCTCATCTGATAAACATTTCAAGGTACAAAAATGAATGTCCCCCTGGGAAGGAGAACAGTCTGTCAATTAAAATCCTGTTATGAGATGGCCTCCCTTGGCAAAAAAGAATCCTCGTTGCTTCCTGCTATGTCAGTGCCTGTGCTTCTGTCCAAGCTCCCTGAGAAGCCAGGCTGGACGGCAGAGCTTCGCTCTTGTCACGAGCCTGGCACTGGCTGCCTTGGCGTTTATAGATCCAGCCCCTTGGCTGAAAGTCACGTATTTCTCAAGTACAGGGCAGGGGCAGAGGAGTGCTGTGAGGAGCTCCCCTGGCCTGGTGAGGACAACAGACAGCAGCCAAAAAATCGACCACGGGCTCCAGATGTAGCTGGGTCCTGAGGCTGGCGGTTTAAACGTCACCCTGCTGTCCCATGGCTTGGTGCAGGTATGGGGTTGGACAGCATCCTGCAGTGGCTGCATCTCAAGTGACAGGGGAAATAAGGATGTGTAAGAAGAAGCTGATGGTTCCCAGGGACTTAGAAGAAAAGGAGCAACTGCAAAGGACAAACAAGCCTGCAGTGTCACCAAAGGAGAGGGAAGGCAATGGGAAGTCTGAGAATGGCTCTGTGCCAGAGGTCAATGAACTACCAAAGAAACTACGACCAAGGTCATCTCTGGAGGAGGACAAGCCCCAGGCCAGCTTGGATCTATGTCTAGGAGGAGTATGAACAGTTGTGAGCTGCCATCCTGGTACTATGGAGAGATCCTCAGCCACATCCAACCAGCAGATAGGAACAAGGGGAGAAGGAAGAACTTTTCCAGGCCTGTATTACCCGCTTTGCCCACCACTTCTCAGCGTTTCCAAGCCCCCACTCATTCGAAGCATCACCCACTTGGTTCAGGCTGGGTGATACAAACATTCATGCAAAGACCCCCCCAGCTGCCAGGTGTCCCACCAGCATTCCTCCAAGGATCAAGCAGGACCTGGTGGTCCAAGGGGATGCAGGACAGCTTGGTGAGCACCAAAAGGGGACTTCTCTTAGCTACAAGGAGAAGGCAGAGAGGTCACACCCACAGTGCCAAGCAGAGGGATGCTCTGGGCAAGGGGCAGGGCAGGACACAGGGAAGGGACAGGTACCTGGGCCCCAGCTCGTCCTCGCTGCGCCAGACGAAGTCTCCAAACTTCTCGTAGTGGGAGTTGTAGTGGTGCTGGACTCGGAAGAGCATGGAGGCAGAGACCTCCATTAGGGTGTTGTAGGCTGTCTGCTGCTCCTTCCCGCTCGTGTAGCCGTTGTAGAGGTTGTAGATTTTGTCAGCTATCTCTGGAAAGGGTCAGGGCATGGGATTAATGACCAGCTGAAGGTGCTAACATGGGAAGAGGAGGAGCAGAGCCCTTGGCAGGGCTGGCAGCAGGGGCGGGCAGCTGGGATGGCTGCCAGGTCCTTGGGGCTGCCTGCAGCAGGGTTCAGTGACTGGAGGGCACTGAGCGATTCCTCAGGCTGATCCTGCAGTGGGTGCCCTGCACCAGCAGAGCTGCCCCAAAGACTCAGCAATCCTCCATGAAGGAGGAGGAGGAGAGGCAAAAAGCTGCCAGGACAGGCAGACACAGCTTTATCCTCCCAGGAAGGGCAGGCAAGCTGTTCCCAAATTCACCAAACCGAAAGCCATTCAGAGCTATGGTGCTAAAGAGTAGCAAGAAATCAACACTGTTGATCCCAGAATGGTCCTTCAGCCAGAAATGCAGCACCTCATCATTCTGGGCAGTGGCTGGAGCAGCTCGGGTGCATTCAGCGAGAATGTTAACTCTATGCTGGAGAAAAAAATCTCATTTTGGAGATGAGAAATGCACAAAACTGCATCTCCTTCCTTCTCCTTAGTCTCCTGTTTGCTGTTTTTTATGGGAATGCTTTTCTTATTGAACATGGAACTAAGCACTAAATAAAACTGTCTTCTGTGCCATATTCCCAATGGAAAGCAAGCAAGAAAGGGAACAGGTAACATGATGGTCACTTAGAAGAATCCTTTTAAATCTGAAGGCAGCCAGGTGCTCTGGGTTGGGCGTAAGGACAAGTGGGACCAGTTTCAAAACTGAGCAATGCAAATGTACAAAGCAGCTGGGCTTTCACCAACATTTCTGTTTCCAAACGGAGCCAGCTGCCCCCAGCATCCCTTCAGACACCCAGAGCCAGCGGTGCTCTGCATGGCCCAGCCGGGGCTGCCTCTCTCAGGTTTGTGAGAAGGGATTGCTCTTTTTCCAGCGGACTTGTGTCAGACACACAGCACCAGCTCTCTCAGCCGTGCACGGCAAGGATGCCTGCGTGGCATCACGGAGTCATCAGCTGCCCAGCCAAGGAGACTTTGCCCCCGGACACTCGTGTAATTTGTCACCCCTCCTCACGTGAATATCCCTGCACCCACGGGTGAAATTAAAGGAGCCTTCCCACTGTGAGAGAAGGGCCTGGGCAGCTTTGTGGGAGCACAGTGAAGAAAGGAAAATCAAAATTAGCAGGAAATGTCTCCTGGCGCGGAACACGAGGCGCCTGAACACTGACCTTCTGCCTTGCTGTCGTCTACCAGCGGGCAGGCTGTCCTCAGGGTGACCGTGCTCAGCTCTGAGTGTCTCCCCCGTGTATCCACCGCATACAGGGTAAACCTGGAAGGCAGCAAGCAAAAGGAAAACAATGTCTTGATCCCTCAGTCCCACATCACCAGGTTGTTACGTGAACCGGCCTTTAGAAGAGAAAGGAGCAATGTGGTCCAGGCACTACCAGTCAGTTTTGGCATCTCAAGGAGATGTGAGGTGGTCTCTTGGAACAGAAGAGAACCCAGGGACAGGAGCCAGAGCTGAGGGGACAGGCCACTTCTTCCCTTTGTGGAATCTGCAGGGCGCTGTTTCCTCTCCCCCATCCCAGGGACCGCTGTGGGGCTGCACCCTGAATCCTCCCGACCGCGGAGGGATGCAAACACCTCAGAGCTGCTTTGCCATGCACTGATGTGAACGTTATAACACGGTGGTGGTTGTGAGCCGGGCTCCCTCTGGCTCTTCTGGGAGCAGGGCAGTAATTCTTGCCAGAAGTGGGCTCTGTGCTGACAAGTGACAGCTCGTACTCATCCTTGAGTTGTTTGCTCCCTCATTTCCTCACAAGGGTGGGGCTGGTAAAAGGGTGGGAATGATAATTTCACACTTGAAGCTAATGGGGAGCATCTGACAGTAAAATATGGCTTTTGTGCTGGATGGAGCATTGAATAAACAGGCTGTGGCTGCATGGAACATCCCGGGATGCTGAGCTCAGAGTCCTGCTCAGAGCATCAAAGCTCCAAAATGAGAATGCTTCTTCGCAGCAGGGGTGACAATCTTCTGTCCACTCTCCCAAAGGGCATCAGTTCATATTGATTCACTCCGAGCTGGGCATGGCAACTCAAGCTGGCTTTGACAAAGTGCAGGGGCTGGTTTGAACCCCTCAGAGGTCTGAGATGCCTGGTGGTGGGGTACCCAGCCTGAGAAAAAACACACCACCCCTCCTTAGCCTAAGGGAAAACTGAGCAGCTCTTGCAAGTGAGTGCAAGGAGTACCATAAAAGCAGCTGAAGCTTAAATGGGATTGAGACCCTGAGGTCTGTTTATTTAAGGAATGGTCCTAAGTCCTTAGCATCCTCGGGGGGTGACAGAAGCAATGCCTCCCTCTTCCCTCCCCCACACACGAGCGCTGCCAGCCTCTCTCCTCCCTGCAGGCCCTGCACATCCCACACGTGGTTGATAAGAGCTGACATTTGCACGGCAGCAATTCCCAGCGCAGGACGCATTCCCTCCAAGCAATTAGCATTAGCTCCCTAACAATGCCTGCTGTCTGAAAGGATGCCAGCAGACTGCCAAGGCACACTTGTGTGCAGGGACCACTCCCATTTTCACAAAGCTGGGGCGCGCAGGGGACGCACACGCTCGGCTCGCCCAAGGAGATGCTATTTGATCCTTTTGGCATGACATCACTTCCCTTAATTTACCAGGAGCGCTGCTCCGAGTGGGAGCATCTCAGGAAGGACACCCACACTGCGCCCCTTCACAAGTGCCACACACAGGCTGCCCTGTCTGAGGGACAGACAGGGCAATAGGGCAACACCGAATCCCATGCAGGAGTCTGACTGCAGGGCTTTGCATCCCATCCTGAAGGTGCCACCGTTCCTTTCCCTCCCTTCAGCAGACAGGACATTCGAGGGGAGTGAGGAGTCTCCTGCTGGGAGCAGGGAAGGTTTGTGTCTCAGCAACACCAGCAGGGGCACCCAGTGTTGGGCAGGGGGACTCCAGCCCCAGGAGATGAGGAGCTGCAGCGGGAGAACAGGGCAGAGACCCCAGGGGTCCTGCTGCCCACCCAGTGCAGGGCTCTTCTTGCTCATCAGCAGAAGCATAACAAGCAGCAAGAGGGCTCAACATTGGGGAACTGCTGGGAGCTGCTCCCCATCACCATCCTGGGGTCACCTGCCGAGCCACAGTGGCTGTGCTGCTGTGTTTGCTTTTGTAAAAGGGTGAGCAGAGCTAATGCGTAACCTCTGCCCTGCCTGCAGCGGCTCAGGCTGGCTCCATTAGCTCCGAGGCAATCAGTGCCAGAGCACTTTCCCTGAAAAACAGAAGACTTTTACAAAACACCATTGTAATATTCAGCAATTAGTGCCCATTTCACCTATTCCATAGCCAGTGGGGTCAGGAGGATTGGCTGGGTGCTGAAGCACATCCACCCCTTTGGGTGATGCTGAAGACCTGCATGAGCCTTTTGACTGCACTTCTCCCCTCTGCACAGCTCACACAGGAACAAAGTCGCTCAGCTGCCAAGAGCAAGAGCATCTCTCCTGGTCAGGCCTGGGTTAAAAAATAGATGTCAAAAAACAAGCCCTCATTTCATCATTTTTTTGGATGATGTAAGGAAAAAAACACCAATGTAAATGGAAAAACATCAGAATCAAAGTGATTTTGATCTTGTCAGAAATTCTTTTTTTGAGAACAAACCCAATTGCTTTACCTCACCTGGAGCCAGTCCTCTTTCAAGAACCTTAGAGGAAACTCTTTCATCTCCATTCCTTGTGAATGACATGTTTTGGACTCGGCACCAATCACCCCAGCTGTGGTGGAGGCTGGCAGCCCAGCAGCACACAGCCTCTGCACCTCTCCAGCTCCTTCCAGCCAGTGACCTCAGAAGGTTTTAACATTAATTACAGTCCAAAAGATCACCCTGAAGCACAGCAGTATTAATAGCTCTGTTTTATCAATGGTAAACAGAGACATATGGGGTGAAGCACTGTGCCCTGGCGAGGCTCAGTGACATGAACAGTTTGGAAACTCGGGAGATGATGGTTTCCCATCTTGTTCTCAAACCACTTGACCACCCAGCCTCTGCAGCAAAACACTTTTATGGCCAGTTAATGGCACTGTGCAGAATGCTGGGGTTTAGTCTTTTTCTTTTATTCCCGGAAACAGACAATTAAGAGAAGGGAGTGCAAAGACCTGTGTCTCCGTGTCTCTGTGCAAACCCAGCATTTACCTCTTGCTGGAAACCTTCAGCAGATGCAGGCAAGGAGCAGCCTGGGACCCAGGGGGACATCAAGGGGGTGGCCAGTGGGAGGAGAGACCACCACTGCATGGGAGAGATGGGGATGTGGCTTTAAGCTGAAGGAGGGTAGGTTTGGGTTAGGTATGAGGAAGAAATTCATTACAATAAGGGTGATGAGCTTACCAAAAGAAATTGTGGACTCCACATGCCTGGAAGTGTTCAAGACTGGATTGGACAGGGCTTGGAGCAACCTGGGACAGTGGAACGTGTCCCTGCCCATGGTGGAGGGTTGGAATGAGATGAGCTTTGAGGTCCTTTCTAACCCCAATGATTCCATGATGCTGCATCTGCATGACAAACCAGGGGAAAACCAAAGCGATCGCGCTGAGGGAGGGAGCTAAGCCGAGGACATGGTGGGATTTTGCAGCACTCTGTGGAGATCCTTCTGCCCCACTTAAATCTATTACAGCATCGTGGGCCGAGCACCAAGCCAGGCATCATCCCCAGTGGTGAGGATAGAGCTGCACTTGAATATGCCAACCCTGATCATTTGTAAATAAAAGAGTGGTTCTGAGCACTTTGCCTAAGCCAGAGATCTCTGGGGTGAAGTCAAAGCCAGAAACTAAAAGGTCTCAGACCTGCAGTCACTGCGCAAAACCACGTCAGACAACCTGGAATGCCATATGGTAGCTACGATCTGGCAGAGGCTCCTTTATAACCTGGAGGTGTTTTGTTCAGTGGCAAACTTTCCTCACGACATTTCCTCATCTCCCTGCACTTTCCAAAGGAGCTCCAGGCTCGCGCTACTCACAGCTGATCCTCTTTCTCACCCATCCCTTCAGCAGGATCCTACACGAAGACCTGTATTTCCAGAAATGCTAGAATATATTTTACCTGAGAGGTTCCAAAGAGGTCCAAACACAAATGCTCTTGGCAGGGATCCAGCCCTCCATGCTTGGAAATGCTGCCACCTCTGCAGCAAATCACAGCATACAAAGTCCTATAAAGTAATGCTGGTTGTATGTTTGCTGCTGAATTCAAACCTATTGGGACCTGAAGGAACTTTCAGGGAGAGACAGAAACCAATCAACATTTGGCCTCCTGAAATGTCAATACCTTCCTTGTAGATCCCCCACCCAGTGTTGGCTGAAGGCTGGGTTTTATCACTGGGCTCAAGATACTTCTTGGGGGAGGAAGAGAAAGCAAGAGGGGGATGTTAAATCTTCGGTTCCTGGAACCCGATTACTGTTGAGATTGTTCATTGCGTTTCAAGAGATTTGAAAACCAGAAAAGTATGATTCTATACTTTCTCAATGCGGAGAAAATAACACAAAATACAAATTTATAAAGGCACAAAACTCTTAAGACTGAGAATGAAAGCTCAAAACATGTTACTTATTTATAGACAGCATGTTTTTTTAACTCCCTCTTATGATGCTCATGATGTTTGAGTGCTTTACTCATGATCCTTATTTGCGGGAAGCAAGATAAGGGCTTCTGAGTCTGACTTTCCTTAGCTCGGCTGCTGATTTCTTTATATCCTACAGAGATACCACAGGCATTTCTGGTCTGCCTTGTCTGCTCTTCCTGAGGCCTTTGGGCTGGTGCAGCTGCTCCGTGAGATGCTGTACCACAAACGGGCTGCCTGGGCTGCAGAGAAAGGCTCTGATAAGGAGCTCAATTAGCACTCCCACAGCTGCCAAACCCCCACGCTAATTAAATGTGTGCCTACTGGGAGCTGGCTGCATCCAGCAGCAATGGCTGTGTGGCCAACCCAGGCCCTGAGAGGAGCCCCCTGGCCCGTGTGAATGAAGGACAGGCAGAGATGCTGCTCCAGAGCCCAGTGTCACGCAAAAACACGGCCTCGAGCTTTCCGAAGTGGTGCAACCACAGGATGCTCCTGCCAGTAGGGCTTGGCTTGAGCTTGGCTGATCTGCCTGGGCTTGGTGCCGTGTTCCTGCAGCCACGAGACTCTTGCTGTTAACTCCAGCAGCTCAGCGAGGGCAACCCTGGCTGGCATCCCACAAACAGCGCGATGGATTCTCCCTCTCCTGGCAGCGTGGCTACCACCGCCCGTCATGCTGAGCTCTGAGAACACAAATCCTGACTTGGCTGAGGTGTTACACGCACGTCCTGCCATCACTCCCCGCTTGGTCACAGCCTGTCCGTGCCTCCCGCACAGCCCAGGCTCGCGGGGCTCGCACGCACCCAGCCCCACGCCGCCCAGGCTGCTCCAGCGTGCTGACACACACACATCACACCCTGCCTTGCCAGCCCTTCTCGCTTCCTGTTCCAGCTGAAAAACAATGCCGAGGCCTCCCTTTAAAAGCCCTCAGCGGAGCAGCTCTTGGCATTCCGCACTTCCCCGCTGCCCAGTGATCTCAGCACGGAGACTGGGCGCGAGGGATGGGGCCGGGCTCGGGCTGTGCCAGGACTCGGGCACGTGCAGGGGGGAGCTGCCAGGAACGGTGCCCCAAACACACGTGGCTGTGAACACCCACCAGACGCAGCACTGTGCATGGCCTTGTGCTCACGGGACCCAAGCAAACTGTTCTCTCCCGTTCTTTTAGGCTGGGAGTGTCCCCAGCTCCCAGACACCAAGGTGAGGGGCTCACTGGGGGGAGGCCGGGAGGCTTGAGGGGAGAGTGTGTTTCCTTGTCCTGATACACACAGGTGAGCAGCATCAGACCTTCATCCCAGCACCTCCTGGAGCTAAAAGCATCCATAAATTACACACACAGTTTCTCTAAAAGACTCTTCTTGAGCAGCGTGGGAGCCCAGGGGCGCTGCGGGGTGGAGGAGAGGTGTGGGTGTTTCACCCCCAGCCACATGCCATGGGCTGTGCGTGCTCCAGGAGCCACCCACCCACCCCTGTCCCCCCACCGTGGGCTTGTACATCCCCTGCAGAGCCCCCCAGCCACTTCTATTGAGGACCATGGAGCAGGAGTGGGGCTTGCCTGCCAGCAGCTGCCTGGGCAGGCACGGAAAGGGGTGTGTGTGCTTAGTGCAAGCATTCCCAATTCAGAAACCATTACAATTTAAAAAGAAATCAAATCAAATAAAAAGCAGCCGGTCCACACAAGCCACGGGAACGCAGCTGAGCTTATTGACGACTCTGTGATTGGTGATAATTAAGAGAGGTAAATGAGAGCAACGCCCCCAGTCTCTGCAGCAAATGCTGAGCAGACAATTAGCAGGGGGTGGTTTTGGGAAGGAGAGGATTTATTGGTCTATTTGTTGGGCCCTGGCTTTGGGCTAGCTCATACCATGCCCATGTCCATGGTGCTGGGGGAGGGCTGGTGTCCTGGCAGGGGACTGACCACGCTGCATCCCTGCCAAAGGCCCTGCTGGAGGCTTGGGATCTGAGCAAAGCTTTACAGGGCAGTGGTTACCCTTGTGCCATCCCCCTGGGGCTGGCACTGCCACAAGTGTCTTCTGTTCTTCATTGTCTTTGGTTCTGGCTCTGCTTTTCCATGGTAAGGAAACAGTGGACAGGGTGATCTTGAAAAAAACCCATCTTTTAGAAAGCTCTCCTCACTGTTCTACCATCCAAGACAAGCACCTTTTATAACTGAGCTTCTTTTAACCATCTGTGACAACTGACCTGCTCCCATCAGCGTGACGGAGGAACAGGTTAGCAGCAACTGGTGCCACACTGGAGTACTGAAGCCCTGCCATTACACCAATACATGGGGCTGTCAATAAACTGTTCTCACAATTCACACTTCTTTTTTTTTTCCCAGGACAGCAAATGCTGTGAGACTAATCGTTATCCTTCAGCAGATGCCTCCCAACAAAACCAGACCACAGTTGTCAGGTGTACCTGCCAGGACATGCCTCAGGTGTCTGATGCCTTTTGGAAGTGGATAAAACAGTGCCCATCAAATGCTGGAGGAAGGAGGCAGGAGGCAGGTACAGGCTGCTCTGCACAGTGAGAAGCTGTTTGATCAGCGAGACCTTGGGAAAAGGGCAGAGGAGACTTGAATTCTGAGACAGTGAGGGCTGTGGGGCTGGGGACAGGCTTGCACAGCCATGGGTCCATCTTTGCTTTGTGTCAACCCTGGGAAAGCCACCCAGGGTTATCCACGCTGCAAGGTCACCTGAACTGCAGCTGGTGCTATGGCCGTGCTCAACACCAGTGAGTGGAGAGCACGGTGCTGCTCACAGGGAGGAGGGCAGGGCCCCTCACTGCTGCTGGATTACAGGGGTGCAGCGTTGGACAGCGTCAGTCTGGCGTTGCAGCACCCCACACCGTGCTGCCCTGGGCTTGCCCTCGGAGCTGTGAGGCCTCAGAGAGCCAAAACCTGGAGTGGGCAGGTTTGAGTGCTGGTCCCCTCAACCTCTCAGCAGCATCTGCCCTGCACCTGAGCCAAGCTATGATGCAGATTTGCTCAGCTCTCCCTCCTCTGAGCACTTCATCAACCTCTTTTGTTTCAGATCCCTGTTGAACAAGATCCAAACAAAGGGTGAAGGGGAAAGAAAGAAAGAAATTAATTAAAAATCCTGAGCACTTCTTGCTACTGCCTGGATCTATTGTCTCCCTGACAAAGAAATGCCCAGCAGGACATTCACCTTCCCAGCCTCAACTGCAGCATCTCAATTTCCCAAGATTTCCTTCGAACCCCTGTCAATAACCCACCAGAGTAGTGATTCCCATTACTGCCGTGGCTGTGAAAGAAGGCCTTGATACACAGGCCACCTTCTGTTCCCAAGAACCCTGCTCCTGAATGATACCTGTGTTGGACAGCCAAGATTCCCCCGGAGCCCCTCTGCCAGCCGGACACCTTGTGAGCAGCAGTGCCAAGACTGCCTTAGGTGAAAACGTGTTTCACTGGAAATGAGGGGAAAATGCCAGCCAGGCCATGGCTTCATCCAGAAGGTGCAGGAAGGTCACTGCACCCTCCTGGCTGCTGCATCCCCAGAGTATCTTCATCACCACCCCAGGGCTGAGAGCTCCAGCAGTGCCCCTGTCCCCCCTTGCCTTTTTCTCTGCCTTCATTCCCTCTTTGATCCCCCCTGATCCTTGCCAGCTGTTGCAAGAAGCAGAAAATGACTCCCTCATCCCTCGCTCTCAGAGTACAGCCTTTCAGGAGCAGCTTTACCCCACTGAAGAAGGAAGAGCAGAGCAATCTTTTCTGGAGAGAAGCTTGGAGCTTCTGATGGAGATGGGATGTGGATGAGAGAGCAGCTCCTTGGCGTGGCAGCAGCGCGGCACACCCAAAACAGCCACCCTGACACGAGATAACGTTAACACAGCTGATGTTGCAACACTGGGGCTTTAGCTCCTAGGCACTCTCCAAGGAGCAAGGAGGATTCGATCAGCTTGGAGATGCCCCAGCAGAACCCTACAGTGTCCCATAGCGATGGTTCCCAGCTGTGAAGGCAGAACGACGGCAGAAAAAGCAGGATCACCACGGAATTACCAGCTTTGGAGAGCATGGATAGAGGGTGTTTGAGCTCCGTAATTCTTGGCAGTCATCGTGTCCTTGCTTTCGTCCTGCTGGCTGTGAGGATGAAGACTTGCAGATGTGCTTCTAAAGGCAACGCAGTAAGAACTGGCCCAGCTATTCACAATCTTCCCTGTCTGTCTCAGGGCTTGAGGCAAGGTGTTCCCCCCAGTGCCTGGAAAGGCCACAGAAGGTCCCATGTTACCCAGAATGTGAATTGTAACATCCTTTGGTGGAGTGAAGAACCAGAAGGAGGTGATAATAAGCCACTGCAGGCTGGTGCTTTTGTCTCCAGTGAAGCAACAGCAGCTCATTAGTCTGTGAAGTGCCAGAGTCCCTGTTCTGCTGGGATGCCCAACGAAGTCCTTGGACAGAGGAAAGAGGAGTTGCCTCCGACTCCTTGTGCTGCTGGAAGAATTCCCACTGTGCCACAGCTTGGGTTGATGCCCAAGGCTGCCAGCTGAGGGGGCTGGTCCTGCTCGGGCTGCAGAGCATCAGCGAGAGCTGGTGACGGATCGAGCTGTCCTGGGCACAGCAAAGGAAGGCTTTCCTCAGGCTCTGCATCCCACGTGTCCCTGAGGCCCTGCCACAGCCTTTGCGAGGGCACTGCGACGCCCATCAAATCCTCCAGCACCCCAGGGCAGGGTATCCCCGGGCAGCACCTGCATCCTCTCTCCCTCCTGCGCAACACCTGCTGCTGTCCCCATCAGTGTGGGGCACCCCAACCCTGTTCCCTCAGCCGCAGACACCCTGCAGCCCCCAGGCCCAGCTCTGCTGAGGTTGGCACTTTGAGGGTAAGTTTTTTTAGGGGAGGTTTTGCTTGTGTTTGCACTGATCTGTGGGTGGGTGGAGTTCAGCCTCATCTCACAGCGTTAGTCCTGTGTGCCAGATGGGTTATCCCAAGAGTGACACATCCCTTTGGTACCTTCTTTGGGCCACTCGTGGGATGGCTGCCATCCTCCCCCGTGAAGAGACAGCAGTGCTCAGGGTGGCTGTGGCTGCAGGGGATCAGCAGGAGAGAGGGAATAAATATTCAGGAGAAAGAATAAATACTCTTCCTCCAGATGTGCCAAGGAGAAAGGAGAGACAAGCAAAGGCCTGGACCCCTGCGGGGAGCTCCACAATGGGAATGTTCACAGCTAACCATCCCTGCTGCTCAACCTACCAACACTCTGCAGAGCTTGACCATCACCGGCCCTGGGGACATGGGTGAGAGGAAGGTTGTGACCTCTGGCAAATTGGGAAATCTTTGCCCCTCCCAACCTCACAGTCCCTCTAAACAAGTACCAGACACTCCACAGCTTGCTACCCCTGGAGATCCCCTTGGTAGGGCTTGTTCTCATTCTCCTGGGGGCTTGGCTTCCATCTGGGCTGCTGGTTGAAATCCAGCCGGGGCTGGTAGTGACTTCAAAAGGCAGTGTCATCTGAGGAGCAGTGGGTGGTCCACGGCAAGCGAGTCGATGGCTGACTGTTCTTACAAAAGCCACCACAGTAGGGCCTCCTGCTTTCAGAAGAAAGGCAAGGGCTGCGCTGACCACGGGGAGCAGAGCTTGCCCTCGGCCCGAGGGACAGTCACCTTAGAGAGCTGGCACAGGGAGGTGGCTGTGCAGCCCCGCGAGCAGAGCTCTTGATCTGACTCCACTGGGTTTGTCCCCAGCACTGCTGGCCAGCCCTGGCTTCACCTTCCACAGGCAACAGTGCAAAACAGCCCAGCAATAACGCACACGGGCACGGCTGGGAGATGGGGACCAGGCATCCCAGGCAGGATCCCAGTAAAACTCCAGCTGGGCTCTGGGAGCTCCAGGGCAGCCAATGGGGCCCTGCAATGGCCTCAGTGTTGGCATGGGGATGGTGGCAGGCAGGGATACCAGCCAGAAGGATGCCAGCCAGGTCTGCAGTGCCCACTGTCCCTGTGCCCCGAGGCCCCCAAATCCAGGGGCACAGGGCAAGGGACTGGCAGTGGGCAGGAGATTCTCACAGCTCCAGCAGGCAGACAGGGAGGGTGGAGGGTAGGATGGGGGGGGGGTGGGGCCTGAAACAAATAATAAAAACAAAATCCCAGTAAGCACGCTAGAATTCGTTTGAAGTGCAGAGGAGCTTTCAGGCAGGGTTATGCACATCTCCCAGCCCGGCGTGATTTACACATTCCTTGCAAGCAAAGGAATCTTCCCTGATTTGAAGTAAAACAGATGTTTTGGGGTTTTCTTTCCCCCCTCCCCACCCTCTTCTAATCATTTCTTCATTGAAACGATGGCTATACAGCCAACCAGCCCAGAGCCAGAGCCCTGCTACCCCAGAAGCCAGGAGTGGAGACCCGCTGTCCTGCACCATGGGAGAGCCCCTTGTCACTGCAGTGACTGTGCTCAGGAGCTTCCAGAGGTGTGGAGCCAGCCCTGCTCTCCTGCAAATGCTGCTCCAGAGGCATCGCTCCCTGCAGGTTTCTTCCCTTGTTTTTCACTCTGCGGGCAAGGATTGCAGCTCCCTGCAGCTTTTCTTCCTCTGCAGCTACAGCTGATCCTCCATCCCTGCTCCACCAGCCCAGGTCCAGGAGACTTTCTAACCTCCACCACCCATCCAGGAGATGTGTCTGATGGTGCGATTTGCCCTTCTTCCCTCACCTTAGTGTGTCACACCTCGCCCCAGTTGTGCTCTGTCCCAGCACTGTGGATTGGGAAGGGCAGCCTGGTCCATGCCCAGGGACTGGCAGCAGCAGCGCTGCTCACACACCCCAAGTGAAACAGCCCAGCACAAGGAATGGCGTTGGGCAGGCTGGAGCTGGGATATCTCTTGATTTGAGCACTATGTGATCTCAGTCAAGTTACTTTGCCTCTATTTTGGTCCCATGTTTTCCACTCAGGAAAATCATCTGGGGAAGGAACACCCATTTCCCAGAGAGATGCAGAGCACTGGGTGCAGTGGGGCTTCTGAGGGTTGGTTGATGCTGCAAACTACCAGCACAGCCATGCCCGTGAGTTTACACTCAGAACAGTGAGTCACGGCCAGTAGCAAATCCATCCAGCCGCCCCATCTTTCTTTTCTTTCTCTTTTTTTTTTCCTTTTAAACCCTGTTGTTCTTTCTCAGTACTTCGTTGGTGGCAGGGTGGGAAGGTTTTTTGTAACACATTCATGTACCAGTGGGACTCGCTCCCATTCCCGTCTGGTACAAGAGATTGCACAAGAGAGAGAAACAAACGGGGATGAGGAAATGCGTGTTTATGAGAGGCAGCGCTGTCATCGTGAGCAAGGGACCTCCCGCAGGAGAGCCGGCCTGGGAGCCAGTGGATTTCCATTCTCTCCTAACACTCCATTCATGCCTTGTTTCATACCTCCCTGGAGGCCCCGAGGCTGGCCGGGGTCCCACGGCCCCGCGCGGCACTCGCACCCCCCATGCGCCGCCTTCTGCAATGTTTGTTGTTGGGTGGAAAGAGGGAGATGTTGTTGTCTCATAAAAATAATGAGTTGAGAAAGAGCAGCAGCTTTTGCCATCGCATGCACTCCTTGTTTTCCTCCTGCAACAGAGGAAGGTCTTCCATCCTTCCCACCTCTCCTTTGCCACACTCCTCGTGCTCCCCTGCTGCCCATCCTGGCAGGGCTTCTCACTGACACCCACCAGGGAGTCTCTCATGGGCCTTCCTGCTCACGCTGTGGTTGCTGCCATGAGCCTTCTCCTGACCTGGTCAGGAACCTTCCGTATAATCCAAACCACACTGCTGCCTGACCCGACACAGTCACCGGTAAATAACCTTGACTGCAGCTGTCTGGAAGAGCCAGGGATCCTGTATCACTGCTATTAATGATTTAGGATTGTGCATCATGCAGAGACACAGAGAGAGTCTCATCCCTACTCCCCACCCAGCCACCTCCTCCAGGACAGTGCCTGCCCCCCCTCACTCCAGGTGGCTCTAAGTGAAAGCCACCTGTGTGACAATTGCTCCTGCCTGGCGCTGATGTGCACACAAGGAACGGGGATGGCTGATTTCTGCACTCCCTTGTGCGCTGCAGAGCTCCCAGAGATGGGGCTGGGTCCCCCCACAAACAGGTCGGGTATTAATAAAACCAAAAGTAATCGCCCAGGTGCACATACTACAACCCACTTGGGTCCCTCTCCTGTCTGCTCCTGCAAGCCCCCTGCCTCCCCCTGCTTTCTCCACACACCTCAATTTCATTATCTCTGATCTGGAGCTGCCTATTACATGCTTTTTGCCAACATAAATATTTAATCCCGGTGCATTGCACGGAAAGGCCCTTGTGGAGTTAATCCTTCAACTCACGTTTCCACTTGGAAAACAATTCAGCTTGTGGCAGGGCAGCAGGTACGAGGCAGGGACAGAGCCAAGAGCTGGAGGTGGCCTGGAAGAGCTCGGGAGCCGTGTTTGGGGTGATGTGGGTGGGCTTCACGCTGTGGGGTGGGCTTCATTCCATGGGCTTCATTCTATGGGGTGGGCCTCATGCTATGGGGTGGGGTGGCTCTTCTGGAGCTCTTCTTCACTGGGGCGGCTCTGCTGGAGCAGCAATCAGGAGGGTTTGGATAGGTGTGGAAAAGCCACAGGGGTGTCACTGCAGGCTGCTGCCTGGGGAGCAAGGTACAGGGGGCACTGCCAAGGGGCACTCTGGGGGCAGCACCTTGCCGGGCTTCAGCAGTGCTGGGGACGTCCTGTTCTCTGCAGCGCTCTTGGCTGCAACAACACGGAAAGCCCAGAGTTTATCAGCTTGCTTCACCTGCCAGCGAGGGACTAAGCAGCCACACGATCCCACACTGCTCCACCAAACACCTCCAAATACGCCTGCACACGCAGAGGCTGCTGGCACCAGGATGTGGCCATGGTTTACCTGTGGGCTATGGAGTAAGGGTTATGGGGTGATTGGTGTGGTTATGGGGCTATCGGGGAGCACTGAGGTTCCTGCTGTGGTACAGGACAGACCCTCAGCAAAGCGAGATGCCCCAGCCCCATGTCCAAAGCCATGAAGAGCATGGACAGAAATGCACCCTGCTCCTCATCCATCCATCTCTGTGCCCTCAGGAGGGCAGCACCCATGGGGATGCAACACCACAAAACGTCCACCAACCTAACAAAGCCCCCAGACCCAGAGGGGAGGAGCACAAGAGGCAAAGACCGCCCTGCAATGTAGGGCCAAGAGTACAACTTGTGGCAGCTGAAATGCCTTACATCCTTCCCCTTACATCAGCAGTGACGTGTCAAAACACTGAAGAAGCGTTTTGGTTTCGGTTGCTTTGTGTGAGAAGTTCCCTCAGCAGCCTGGGGTGGATCTCCCAGAGACCAACCAGCCCTCCCCAGCATCCCCTGCCCCATGTGAGAGACTGGGGTGTGCAAAGCCTCCCGTGTGCAGGACACATCTGCACGGCCCCTGGCCAGAAAGGCCGGGAGACTGGGGTGTTGTGATGATGCAAACCAGAGGGAAGGAAAACATGAAAGTATCCCCGCCCTGCGGCAGGGCCTTGTCTGGGGTTGTGCAATGAGATTAGGAGGGGAGGCCACTCCTGTAGCTGCAGGGCAGAGGGAGATGCTCGGAAGGACGGAGAAAACCGGTGCGCTCCAGACCCAGCTCAGGTCGCTGCTGCCCTGGGCTGCCCTAAGGTTTCCCTGGCAGAAATTGAGAGGAGAAAAGATGGAAGACAAGCAACAGACCCCGATCCAGGGGTGGAACAGCCCAGAGCTGTGGCAAGGTGCGCCCAAGCCCAGCTCACTGCCCAGCTGTTTGGACAAGCATGTCCCAGTGACCCAGGCTGGAGCTCCCTTCACACCCATCCTGTCACGGCAGCATCTCCACACCCAACTCCATCAGCACATCCAGGGAAAACAGGACCCCACTGACCCCTCCATCCACCACCCCTTGAACAAGCAGCATCCCTCAGACACTACTTCTTTTTTTTTAAGAAACTTTTACATCATGACATAAACTTTGGCTCTGAGGGTTTTTAGTGAAAGCCAGGGTATTTTTTTCCCCTTCTCATAACAGAAACCATATTGCTGTATAACCAAATGTATCTCATTCCTGATGAGGGAAGCGAGTGTGTGAGGTGACTGGGAGCAATGAGGGCATGTGTGGTGGGAGCAATTGCTCTGAAGGTATCCAAGGGAATGTCCTTGGGAGTGGCATCAGATGGGGGTGAGCAAGCAGAGACCAGTGGGCCACAGCTCAGCACGGAGCATCACCCACAGCAAGCCCCACCTCGCCACAGGGATGCCACCCCTGCCACCCAGCAGCTGCTCCTCAGCCTTCTCTCCCATTTCATTATGAGGATCTCCTCACTGTGTTGGAAGCCCAGCAAAGGATGTGGCTCAGTTTTAATACATCTGTCTTACAGGTGGGAAAACTCAGGAAGAAGCAGCTACTTTGAGGTGACTTTTTTGATGCCTGTTTTACTCTGTCACAAATCCAGCTGAAGCCAATAGGAACTGTGGCTCTGATGGTGAAGCCTTGAAGATGATGCCCCAAAATGGAGATGTCTCAGTTTACTGGCTACTTTTGACAACACAGGCAAGGGGAAAACAGCCCCAAACCCCAAGGAGTAAGTTAAAGGCTATTCGAGATCTACAGCTGAGTTCAGCAACCACATGGGCAGGGCTCCATCGCCTGCACAGCTCCCCCGTGACAAACTCCCTGCAGGAACTCTCTGATTCTCTGGGAAAGAGCCATGGCCCTGAGGGGGAGAAGGGGTGGCAGAGCTGGAGAGGTCACTTTGTGCTGATAAACTCCAGTTTGGCATGACCAGGAGGTGGGTGCTTACTGATGTAATGTTCTGCACAAGTCAGAGATTAAAAGAGAATTATTTTTTTAAAATGCACACACACATATAAAAGGAAAATGAAAATAACAAAGTGTTCTCTGGGAGATAAGGCTGGTGAAGGACTCTCTGTGCTGCTGTCATTACAAGAAAAGGATGGGCTGGGATGTGCTGCAGGTGTCCTTTGGAAAAATGAAACAAAAAAAAAGTTTAAGGAGTTTTATGGACTTGCAGCCATATGTGAGATAAATGCACATTGCTGGGCTGAGCTGGGACAGAACTTGTAGCTCATGGCATCCGAACTTTGCTCTTGAGAGTGGACAAAAAGATGGGCAGGTGGGATTAGCTTGTGACTTATCCTTTTATTCGGAGAAGAATCACTGCCAGATATCTCCACCTCTGGGGACCTGGGGTCCGATCTAGAGTCTGTCTGAGCTGACTGACGCCCCCGGGCTGTGGGGATGGCTCTGGGTTCAGATAAGACCTGTGGGTTCAGTAGTGACTGAACACCTGGGCACCACAGGAGCCAGTCACATCCTTCCTTGGGCATGTTTATGGACAGAACTGTGCTGCTTTTGGCCACTCCTTAAAGCTTGAATAAGCCAGAATCTTGAGTTGTCCGGAAATACCAGGTGGAGCTGCTATGGGTGCAGGGCAGCTGTCCAAATTCCCACTCTCGGGGACCTGGGTCCCAGACTGCATGAGGAAATTAGGAAGAGAATACAATTTTTTGCAGGGAGCATCTCTTAATCACCTGACCAAAAAAGCAATTCTCACAAGCGTTCTCCTGAAGTGGGGCTTATGTGAAGTGTTAGCACGGCCACCCCTCACCTCTGCTCAGCTCTAGCTCACCGAGGAGCCTCAGGCATGTCACACCTCTCCCTTCCAATCTCCCTCTCAGGACATGGCCAACAAGAACATTTGCCCTTCTTCTCACTCCCTCCTTCTCTGCAACATAAAAAAGCAGGGAATTCCAGTGTCTTGGAAAGGGAGTGTGTTCAAACTGTGCTGTGAGAATCAAACCAACACGGCCCTCAGCTTTCCAGCCCTCAGGACGAGGGTGCTGTGTACCACGGAGACCTGACGAACACAACAAATGGCTCCAAGGCAGTAGCACGATGCAGGGTTGGCGGGCTTAGAGCAAATCCAAGCCAGCAACGCCCATGCTGATATTTATATCACAGCCCTTGTACTCCCTCTCACATTAGTCCATGAGATAAGACTTGGACGTGTAGTGGCATTAGGTTTCTACACAGTCGGGGATAAGAACGGTCTCCAAGTCTGTGACTAAAAGGGGTTGGTGATGTGGGATTGCTGATGGGGAAAAGGTGGAATTGCAAAGGTCCATTTGTCTACCAACAGGCAAAGAGGCCAAAATCTTCCTCTCCACCCCATTACCATTCCCAGGAAGAATCCTATACTGGCACACTCCCCCAGCTGCAATTACCCCACACCATAACCCCTCTGTGCCTCCTCCTCCTCCTTCCTTTTCCTCACTCCACCACTGCCAGCCTTCCTCCAGCCACCTCCAGAGGGGCAGTGTGAAAGGGCCTGGACCCAGACATGCTTGGGATTTAGATGCTGGCAGTTTTAGGGACAAAAGCAAGAATGTGGTTTCGATCTGATTGTCCTGAGGAAGGGGCAGGGAGGAGACTGCCATGGGAGGCAACAAAAGCGGTTCTGTTGCTCTCTGTGGCATGAGGTACGAGCAGAAGCAGAGAATTTGGGGAGGAAAACCTGGTCTTTCAGCAAAAAGGTGGGAGATACCCATAAACTTGGCAGATACTAAAGAAGAAGCTTCTCCTGAGGTCAGGGAAAGGCATCTGACTTCAGATCTGCCTCAGGTGGTTGAGTACTGGTGGCAGAGACAGATCAGAAGGAGGATTCAGGTACAAACACAACTTTTAGACGTATGTTGGCAAATAGTCAGTGTAGCAACACTGCAGCAGCACCTGGTGGCCCCGGTCTGAGTCACTCAGGCCAGGCAATCTCAAAGCATGAGATTAAAACCTGAGTTTTTAAAAGGGACAGGTAAACAGGTGATGATGGAAGCGAGACAAAATCATCTCCTTAAATCACTCAGCAAAGCAAATGGCGAAGTTGGGAACAGCCCCTAGATGTGACTGGCCATGAAAAAAGCATGAATGTCTTCTCTGTGGTTTTTAGATGTGCATCCTCCTGATGCTGGAAACTCAGCAGGAGCCCAACCTACCTCCGTAAATGGGACTTCATAAAAATCAGTGCAGAGAGAGAGATTATACACCTCTGCTGAGCCCCTGACCTCCCTGTACAGACCATCTTTCCTGGGGCCAATCCCCCTGCAAGCCAGTGATCCACACACAGCCCAGGTGAGCCCAGAGGGTTCCACGCTGGACTCACTTCAGCAAAAACAACCACACACCTGAGCCAGCCTTTGGGCAGCCTGGCTCTGCCACAACCCCAGAGTGCTGAGAAAGGACGAGCCTTCAACCTAGCACTGGCCTAGGATTTAGCAAGCACTTGTTCAGCTCCTGACTTGCCTTGCTGGAGCTTCCGCAAGCCAGGAATGCCTGAGCAGAAGCTGCAGCCATGCAGCGCTCGGCTCTGGGAAGCTGGAGAGCACGTGGAATGGGAGAGGTGGTTCAATGAAGCAGCACAGCTCCTGTGCACACAGGGGACCCGGCCAAGGGCTGTAACAGATGTGTTTTAACCCGTGCCACTGAGCTGTTTGGGATCTGTCTCCGATTGCTCCAGCGCTCATTCACGTGTCTTCCTGACCAAAGACCAACAATAACAATTAGCATCATACAAGGAGCAGGGGACTGCTGCCAGCATTAACACACTCTTGAGCACCAAGGGCTTTCCGTTCCACTTTTTATCCCAGCTATGCACACGGCAGAGGTCACTCTGCATTAATCAGCCTTGCTCCAGGCCAGCTCCTTCAGCACATTCAGCCTGTGGGATTGCAGCCACCGCCTCTCCGTGCTCTGATGGGTTCTCCCTGCTCCACACCTTTGCCTCTCTCCTTAAGCTCACCACAAAAGGGATGTTCCATGTTACCCCAAGCTGAGCCTGGCCATGCTGTCGATGGTCTGCAGACCCTACAGAGGATGACACTGTCTGGGCAGGACCTGGGGGGCCCTGGCTGCAGACGGGAGCCTCGTGTTGTCATTCTGAGCTCTGACTGAATCCCCTTCCATCCAACAGCAGTCCTGAATCTTCACCCCCTAGGAAGAGGTTTCCACCTTTCCAACACCCCTGAAACGTGCTCTCTCAGAGCCTTTGGGCTGGTTCATGATCACCCTGGGGAAACCCCATCTGAGCCAGCAAAGGCAATGTAAAGTCAAGGCTTCTTCACAGCATATGAACACACTCCAAGGAAAGGCTCTGGAAGGAATCCTGATGACTTCCATATTATTTCCAGTAAATTTTGTGCTGATTCTTGGCACAAACACTGGAAATGAATAGGCTAGGTCAGGAATGTAAATAAAGTGAAACATTGGGATTTAATCTAATCTATAATTATAGTATCCATGGCGCAGGGAAGAGGTTGGTGTGTTTGCACTGCAGATCCATTGAGGAGCTGGAGGGGGTTTTCATTTCCCTTTCCAGAATTTCCCTTTTGGGCTGAGGGATACTTGGTGTCTCCCCAAGTATCTGAAACGAACGTGCTGGGCTGGCAAAGCTGCCTTCTGGTAGCCAAGCAGGTACAGCTCAGCCACGAGGCTCCCCCAGGCATTCCCCGAGCAATGGAGTGAGAGCTGAGATGGATGAGCTGGGCTGAAGGCTCAGGGAGGCTGTGGGGTGCCCAGGGGAAGCTCCTGTCTCCTCAGTGAAGAGATTGGATGGGTTTGTGTAGTGATCAGTCCTCCAAGCTGAGTTTGACCTCTGAGACAAGCCAGAGCCCTTTCTCCTCACTGGTTTGGTGCTTCGTGCATCACAAGCTGCCTGTCACAGTGTGGTGCTCCCAAGGCTCCCAAACCACCCCTCTGAGTGGCACTGGCTGCTGTCCAGGCTGGCTGGTCCATGCTAGGTGAGCACTTCACAGACACATCGACATCTCTGTCTCTGCCCTCCTCACCTCATCCTCTTCCAGATCCATCTGGGAGGAAGCTTGACAGACTGCTCTGGTCTAGCTGACCTCAGGGGAGAGCAATCCCTTCTCCACTTCACAAGAATATAAGATTTTTGCTTTTTAAGAATTTAAACCAAACTCAACAGTCTTCACGGACCACCCTCAGTATCCCCATGTAGGTCCATGGGAGTGCATCCCCACGAGTGCGGCATGGATCCCCCTGGATGGGCACCCACGTGTGGCAGACTGGCAGGAGTGTCCACACGTGTACACGAGCCTTGGGAGCACGTGTCTTTGTTGGCATGATCTACTTTCCCTGGAAAACCCTCTATGCAGGGACTGGGATCTCAACCCCAGTGTGTTACGGGCAAGGGGAAGAAAAGGGCTGACAGGCATCGTGTTTTTGTCAGACTGAAACTGCAAAGCACAAAGAAATTAGTTCTCCTTTTGTTCATTTATGTTTTGGAATTACAGAAGTCTCAAAAGCAGAGGAATCAATCAGACTTTGTTTATTTGTTTGCTTGTAGAACATTTTTTGGGTTTGTTTTCGTGCTCCAGCCCGGCTTTGATCTCAGGCTGGTAGTACTCCAAGTGAATGGTCCACAGCAGAGTGTGACTGCTGTAGGTACTACAGAAGAAAAGGGACAGGATGTTCGACACATTTACAGGGCAGAAGAGACTTCCACGATCTCACAGCCCCCTTGCTAGGGTTATGTGATACTCTCAGACTACTGCAGAAACAAATAATTTGTTTTTGAAGAGCTCTGATGCTGCAGACTGTGTGCTCACCTCTCAGCCTAGAGAACAGCACAGGGCCCTGTGAGTGGCTATAATCAGGATTACACCCACCCCAGAGCTATTAGAGATAGCTATTTTTCCACAGAAATAAATGAAACAAGCAGAAGAAATTCAATTTAAGAAATGACCCCATGCCCGTGTTTGTGTTGTTGTTCTGTCTGTGCAGGCGCAGAGCAGTGTTAGCCTCGCATTTCACTGCTCTGGCTTTCTTCACGCTGTGTTGCAACCGTGTGGACATCTGGGCAAAGGAATATTTAATGGAGGTGCCTGTGTATGTGAGAACGCTCAGCAAACTCGCTGGGCAGGGCCCAGGTTGGAGCGAGCGGGCGTGTGTTGGGCAGACAGCACCCACAGTAGCTCAGGCCAGCGTGGGGCTATCAGGGGTTATCAGTCCGTGCCACGCGCCGGGGCAGAGGGGCTGCTGTGGTGTGCCCACATGCTTTTTTTTTTGGGATGCCCAGGAGTGTGGGTCCGTGCCCCAGAGGTGCCCACACCAACGTGTGCCCGTCCGTGTGCACCGCCCCGGGAGCGCAGAGCCAAGCCCTGCTGAGCGTCACCTGTGGGACACAGCCAGCACTGTGCCTCACCCCGGGGCCTGTCCCCACACAGGACGAGCTCCAGAGCTCCCTGGTGCCAGGGGACTGCTGCCTGCTGGCTGCCTGCAGCCACGGCTCCCCACAAAAGCTGCTGTCCCTTGCCCAGGGGCACCCACAGAGCAGGAGCCACCCCCAGGGCTCGGGGCCAACTCTGCTGACCACCTCCATGGCAATGTGCCTTGGGACTGGGAAGCAGAAGCCTAGCTTTGACCACAGGGATGACAAAACCCTGGACAAAGCCCTCTGCCTTCCACCCAAGGCTCTCCCAGCCCTTTGCAGACACCAGGAATTAGATCACAGAGCCCCTAAAGCAATGGGTGAGTGCAATTACCCCTGCCTGGCAGATGGAGAAGATGACTTGGCAGCCCAGGCTGCCCAAGAGCCAGACCTGCTGGCTCCCAGCTCCATGTGCTCACCACGGCAGCAGCCTCCATCAAACCCAGTGGCTCTTCCCTCTCCCAGTGCCTCTGGCAGCTGGGAGCTGAGAGCTCACAACGGGCCAGTTTTATGGGCGTTGGGTTATTAGCGAGCTCTGTGGTTGCTCCAGCCTGTCCCTGGCACCTTTTCAGAGCAGCCCAGTTCCCAGAGATATTAATAATTATATTTATGCATTATAGATATTTAATAAGAAAATGTCTGATATTATTAAATGGCAAGAGGTATCACTTGGAGCCCACTCCTGGAGACAGCCCTGCTCCAGGGATGTGCAATAAAGGCTTTGGAGGCTGTCAACATACTTAACTGGGGGGCGGTGGAGGGAAAGTATTAATCAAGGTCTTAAAAAGTTCTCGCTGACAGACTATTTGCCAGCTCTCGCTTTAAATGCTTTTGTGGTCCCATAAAAAGTTTCATTACTCACTACGAAATGTGTTTTAATTATTGCAGTCGCTCTGACATTAAGCCCTGGGTGTTTCTCTCTTGCTTACTCTGTCTCTCCTCTGTCTCCTTGCCTCTTTGCTCTATTTTTCCTCTCTTACTGATCGGACTCCTGATATCCCTCTCAAGACAGAGGATGCCCTGGCTAATGAGCCAGGTTGGAAAGCCCAGACCCTGTGCAAATGATACTAAAGGAGAAGTTAAAATTCAGATGTTGACATTATCCCTTTGCTCTGGAAACTAATTAATCCACAAGATTCGAAAAGAAAATTCAACCCCCAAAAGGTATCTCAAAAGAGTGAAGTGTCCACAGTATCTGGGTGGTGGGCAGAAGGGTTTGGTGTCTCTGATCTGCTGTATGTCCTACTAAGACAAACAGCAACTTATAGAAACACCTGTCACACTTTTGACATCTCTTTCATCTCACCAGGCACTTGGCAATTTGCTCCAAACTGACCACATCAGCTCAGTCCACCCATGAGAGACAACCCTGTCCACAGGCATGGACCTGGAAACCCAGCACACTGAAAACAGGTGTTATCCTGGAGTCCCCCACTGACTCCCAGTGCCTCCAGCACTGTACTGGCAGACACTGGTTTCCCATTTCACCAGCTGAGTGTAACACCCAGAGCAACAGGAAGAGTCTGACCATTTGCCCCGTGTCTGGTGTAACGCAGTGCTGACCAAAAGGGTCCATAACAACTCAGTAACAACTCAGCACTGGAGGTCCCTCCTTTTCCCCAGCAGCTCCCCACATGTCTCTCCTTACTTGTACAGACCATCTGGTTCCAGGCACTTGAAAATGACCGAATAGAGGCTGGTTTCAGGGACATCTCCGTGGCTCCGACCCGCTGCCACACAGGAGGTTGCGAGGCCGGAGAGCAAATCATCCGCAAAGCTCAAGGATTCTCCTGCAGGGCAAAGAGAGGAGCGAGACCAGAACATCAATACAAGTGTAGAATTACTGCTGACCACTTACAAATCACTGTGGAAAAAACAGGACATGCAATCAACAAAGTCGAGCTGGCTGTGGCTGTGGAATGCCCCTAGTCTGTGTGGAGAAGGTCACCTGTGGACACAGCAAGTCGGAAACACACCTGGGCCATCAGCTGTAGCAGGGACCCTTGGCAGGAATGGGGGCCAGGGCTAAGTCACTGCTTGGCCACGTGCAATCACAGCTCAGAGGGGACGTGTGGCCTCACTGCAGACACTGCAGGCACGACCACCATCCAGGGATGGGCTCCAGAAGATGTGTGAGCCTGGCTAAACAGGGATCTCCTGCCCTTTCTGCACGTCCAGCTCTTAAACAGGGCATGGCCTTTTCCAAAAATTACGTGCCACAGCAAAATGTGTTTCTGCTATGTTGGACTAACAGCCAAAAAGACATTTTTAGTGCTTGGGTGGAATTGCTCGCAATGTGATGGATTTATTTTTTTTTAAATTCAGTGACAGTCAGTAGCTTTGCATTCCCTTTCATCTGCACTCTGCCAGCTCCTGGAGCTCTGACTGGAGCTCCGTCAGTTCTGCTGAAGAACACTTGCTTCTTTATAAGCACTCGAAGAAAAAACCCGCTAATTAAAAATACTGAAAAACCTTTCTTTTTGGTCTTCTGGTTTATAAAGCCTATTAAACACTTAGATCATGACCCAGCTGAAACTGAAAACGCTCCATTTATTAAGGTTTTTGGGCATGACTATCCACTGCTGTGCAACCTGTCTCCTCGCAGTGGGCAGCCTGTCTATTGGTTAGAGCTCATTGCATTTAATTCCCGTTTCACACTGGTGTAACTGAAAGCCTGAGGTACCATGGAGGAAAATAAGACAGAGCAGCTGCCCAGGCTGTACCCTACTCCCAGCGATGGGAATCGGAGCAAGAGCTGCTGTAGATGATAGTTATGCTGGTATAAGCCAACCTGGGCCCAGATTGCTGTGCCGGGTACCTTGTGCTCGTGGAAACATCAAGACATCGCAGCAGAGGGAGGAGGAGAATTCCCTTCTCAGCACTTTATTTTTCTAAAGGCAAAAGTGATTGAGGAGTACTGAAACGAAGCACCAGTCCAGGTTCTGGGTACAGACCCTAAGGAACAAGTCAGTGGTATAACCAGTCCAGAACACCCCACTGTGAAGCTGGATTATCCAGGTAGAAGAAAAAAATCCCCTCATCCCCAGCCCCCTAAACCTCATTTGCGTCTTGTCTCAAAATACTCAATTCAGTAACAAATGTCCCCCTTGGCTAGAGAAAAGAGCAGCAATAAATTCTTTTCCTCCCTGAAGGAATCCAAGCCTTAATTATTCATTTTAATGCTCCCAGCATGACTTGTTCTTTCCAAACTTTTTCAGGCAGCTCTGTCACCGGACTCTGTAGCTCAACCCAGCTCCTGGCCCCAGGTCTGTCCCAAATCCCAAGACAACTCAACGGGCAGGTTGGGTTAGCAGCAGGAAAATCCCTGCCTGGAAGTCACGAGCGCTTCCCAGCCTTGAGCAAGTCCCTCAGCTCTGGGTTTATGGTTTGAGCAAACAAACAAACCCCTATTGCTCATTTCCAACTTTCATTTCCACCCCTTTTCTTACAACGTCGGGCTGGACTGGGGAACTCCCTGTCACCAGGAGTCACTGGGAACAGACTCTGCCGTGACTTACAGATCTGATGAATCACCAACAAAGAAGCAGGACCAGAATGTGTTGTTGAAGTAGAGCAAGGGGCTTTAAGGCTCTTCCAGCCTCGAGCAAATTCCCTTCTGACCAGGAAGAAGCTTCGGGGGGGACAGATCATCCCATGGATGAATGCTCTGGGATCTCACACCTTCCTCTAAGCAGCTGATGAGGGCTAGGAAAGAAAACAGCTGGGCAGAGATTGCAATGAGAGCTGGGCAAGGACGAGGGGACATTTGGACTGGGCCGTCCCCAGGTGGGAGCATCAGCCAGGACATCTGTGCCAGGGAGAACAAGAGATGGGATGGGCTGAGACAGGGAGAGGGTGGAACCAGACTTGCAGGAGACTGGAAATGAGAAGGAAAATGTCATGTGCAACCACTGAATCAAAGAGTGTATTAAGGCCAGGTTGGATGGGACTTGGAGCAACCTGGTCTAGTGGAAGGGCAGGGCAGGCCCATGGCAGGGCGGTTGGAATGAGATGATCTTTCAGGTCCTTTCCAACACAGACCATTCTATAATTAAAACTGCACAGCTAACTCTCTCTAAGACACCCACTGACTTCTGAAAGCTCATCTTCCATGGTCTTTCTGGGTAGTTTTGAGGGAACGGGCTGGCAGGGAGCACAACCCTGACATGCAGCAGCAGCTGCCTCCCACAGGGGTCTGGTTTGCCACGGATCAGACCTGCCTGGGCAGTGGGGTGCATTTCTGTCCCCCTGCACAGGAGGAAATGAAGCTTTCAGGGTCTGCCAACAGTGACCCGGATTGAGCCAAAACCCTTGCAATAAAATCCACAAAGCAAGAGGGTGATTTTTGCTCAATCCTGAACCTCTGGGGAACTCTCCCCTCTTGTTGGCTCTGGAAAGCAAAGAGGTTATTATGAAAACAGCAAAATAGATGCTAACAAAGACGCTGGAACGTCAGCCCTGAAGCTGGGAGTTTTTCTGTACCTGTGTAAGGAGCAGTGAGGTCACCGGTGGTGCCAGACTGCACAGACCATGGAGCAAAGACAGGGAAGGGACACCCTGGGGACAAGCCAGCTGCCCAGAGCTGTCAGTCTGCAGCCAGCACAGGGAGCTGCTATTCCGTGCTCTCCCCTGGGCAAAGCAGAGCACACGGAGACTGCATTTGTTCATCTCACACAAGAGGAGGCAGAGACTGCTCAGTCCTCAGTGCTCTGTGAGCAGCTGGAATGCAATTTCCTGAGCCTTCTTGAGGAGCAGAAAACGAGGTATTCCCTAGATTTAGACTGGGACCTTGTCAGTGGAATGGAGCTAAGGCAACTGCTGCTTTCGCTGGAATGGTGAGAGAATTATCATAGAATCAGAGAATGGTTTGGATTGGAAGGGACATGAAAGGTCATCTCTTTGCAGCCCCCCCACCCCGCCTCCAACCACAGGCAGGGACTTTCCACTAGACCAGGTTTCTCCAAGCCCTGTCCAACCTGGCTTGGGACACGTGGGCCACTTGATTGACCAGTAATGTTCTCCTGCCAAGAAAAAGTGACCGTGGGATCATGTAGCAGCAGGAGAACACTGACCCAAACTGCACGAGGCCATGTGAGAGTTCAGTGCACAGCGCTCCTCAACTGTGCTCAAGACCAAGGGCAGGAAAAGTAGGAGAGAAGATTTCACAGGGAAACAACAAATAGCCCAAATTTACCAACAAAAACAGGAGAAAAAAAAGGCCAAATAGAGACACAGTACTATGAACACATCAACAGGGCAGGCACTCAGATGGAAAAGGAATAGTTAGGCTAATGGACATAGTGGCAAGGGGAAGTAAATTGGACATGGATAAATGACTGGTCTACTCCTGCAAAGGGCAAATAACCCAACCATCTTTTAAGGAGTTTGATCACTTTATAAAAGGGATTACACGGATAAGTAGCTCGTGATGGAAGGCAAAGGAGCTTCTTTTTCCCGTCTGGACTTGTGTTCTCACACACCCCTCCAGCAAATATAAAGAAGGATTTCAGCCTCCCAAAGCAGCCCTGAAGCACAAACCTTCTAGATTGCCTGAGTATCTTTGCTCACGTTATTAAATTTCAGAAAGAATCCAAAGGTTCTCTGCAGAGTAAATGATAGCTAAGTAGATCATCTCTGTGGAGTAGGAGATATTTTATTGACCAGACAGACATCTGTGTCCTTCATTAATAGTAATAAATAATTGATGTCACACTAAATAAAGCAATAAGCTGTTACAGATATCAAGGACAAATAACTGGCTCCTCTGAGGATGCCTCACCTGTGTTCACTTCTCAGTAGTAAAAAACCCAGAGCAGAGCTCAATATCACTATGGAAAATGTTGTGCACGGAGTAAAAAATGTCACTTGCTGCTCACTGATTAAAGGTTATGGGGCAATTGTGCTCAGCAATGGGATGCTGGCACTCCTAACTGCAAGGAGTTAATATCCCTGCAAGGCTCTCTTCCCCCTCATTTCCCTGCCTTCTCGGGGCTGATCTGCCCCAAACCATCCAGGCAGCTTTTGAAAATCCACCTCTGCTCTACTAATAACTGTCAGAAAGATGCAGCTCCCTCCAGGTGGCATTTCCCTTCTTTCCCCAGTGCAGCCCCTTGCTACCACCTTGTCCTCATCCACAGTTTGGCAAATCTCTTCTTTTGGGTTTTCTAAGCATCTTCTACACTGACTCTGGTGGTGTGGCTCTCCTTAAAACAGAGGAAAATACCAGCACACTTGGAGCTTGCAGAGGGGTCAGCCCCATTCTGGGAAGGTTTGCAAGCTTCTCCTGGCCACAGCAGGCATAGCCAAGGGTCAACCCACTGGTGACACTCTGGGATAACCACCTCAACTCCATCTCTGGAGAAGAAGGAGGAGGAGGACATCCGCGGCTCAGTGGCCTGCTGCAAGGCTGGGCTGGCAATGTGCTCTCCAGCGAGCACACTTCTCGTGGCAGGAGGCTCAGACGGGCAGGAGCAGGGGCTGAGGAATGAAAATGGCTGGGAGCAGGCTCACACACAGCATCCAACAGCCTCACTCTGCCTCAGTCCTTCCACTGCGGCCGTGCCAGCGCCCAGCAGTTGCGGACAGCAGGCTGGATGAATCACCTATCAACCATCCCACCGACGGCAGCGCGAGCTACGGCGCTGAGTTCAACCAGACTAAACAAGAGAGCGAGGCCAGGAGCCTCCAGGATGCTCGAGGAGCAAAAGGAAGCTCTGGGACCCTCGCGGGCGTTCCCACACCTTCAGCCCATGTCCCTGTGCCAAGAGCAGCACGGAGAAAACCCAGGCGCTGCGAACCAAAGTGGAATTTAAGACAAGAGGAGACCTCCCTGCTGCCATTCACCTTCAAGATTCCTAGAAAGAGCGCAAAGGGGAAAGTAGGAAGGCACCAATGTCTCTGTCTTGACAGCTTCTTTACTGGGCTGGATGAAACCAACCCTGCAATGTTACCAGGCGCTTTCCCCTGATTGTGGTTTTCTCTCCCTGTCTTTCTCCCCTTTGCTTTTTTTCAACCTGTTTTCAATTTACTCTTGTGGCATCTCTGACTGTGACCTCATTCTGGTACTTAAGAGGGGGAAAAAAAGAGAGAGTGTCCTTTAAAAAAGAAATGAAAGAAATCATATTTTATTTAGTTTGGTTGGTTTTGAAGCTTTAGCAGAAGAAAGATTAACCTTTTCTGCCTAACTTAATGAAAACAAGGAGAAAGGCTGTATGGATAAATAAATATCTGTGTGGGTATGGAGCAGGCACGATCGTGTTACAGCCCCGGTGGAGCTGTAATGGGGAACAGGCGCGTTCCTGCGCAGCGGCTCCCAATTCCCGATCCATTTTCAAGGAAAGAAAAACAGAATAGAATGTCAGAGGCCCAAGTGGGCATAAATGAGGGAGCCCAGAGAAGGCAGATGGGGCCCAGCGAGGACCTCTGTCCCCAGCAGTGACCTCCAGAGCAATGCCAGCACGGCAGATGGAAAAAGAGACCTTACTCCACCTCCCCTTGCCAGGTTTTGGTTCTTGAAATGAGGAAACAAATGGTATGCTCAGCCCTCCAAGTCCATCACCTTTTGGGGGTCCTTGCCTCACCCTCCTCTTCCCCTGGGGCTTTCCCTCCAAGGAGGGGAGGTTCAGAGGAGGGCTGTGAGCAGAAGGCTGGGACCGGGTTTTTGGATGAGTGGATGAGGAGCACAGATTTGTAGGGTGGTTCCTCCACCATGAGGTTGTACCTGGGTTTAATGTGCTTTGGATCTGCCACTCGGTGGGGGAAGGCAGTGAAAGGTGGTTGGTTTGTCTTGGAAATGATGGGCTGATTTAAATTAGTGTAACATAACTTGAGGCGACAGAGCTGTTCCGATTTACATCAGCAGATGGTCTGTCTCGCTGCCTAGATCATTAAAAGCAAACCATCCCTACTGATCCTGGTGGAATGATGTCAAAACCTCCTTCCCTACATGGCTTGCCAGATTATAAAAGAAATAAAAAGGCCCAGTTATTACTAAAAATTTTCTGCCCACATTCTGGGAGCATCCATGCATGCCAGCCTCTCATGTTAGATGGGAGCCTAAATCCCATGTCCCAAAACCCTGGAGCCTCAGAAATAATTTCTTTGTCATGGCTTTTCTCAAAGACACACCCATCAGGAATCCCTCTGTGTGGGCACAGGTTGTCTGGGCTGAGGCAGAACACCCAGCGATTATGCTGCAACTTTGGGCACAGCTTGTGCTTCAATTCCCAACTTGTACAAAGGTGCAAATTGCGGTTCCCTGAACAGCTCCACCTTTTTTAAGTTACGAATTTTGGGGGAATTTGCTTCCTATGTGTGTATGCTACCAGACATAGAGCTTTCCTCTGGGTTTCCATCTCTTCTGGGCCTCCATCTCCTCTAGGTTTCCATCACCAGGTCCTCTGCGGATGGAAGACAGCATTTGTAGATGGCTAAATTTAAGGAGCAAGGCTTTAGCTGAGTTAAGAGCAAAAGTTGCATTCCAGTGTCACAGAAGTGCCTTAAATGCCTTCACTGGTGCTCTTCAGGGCTGGAACTTGCATGGAGTCACCACGTGGAACTGAAGGATGAGCTGTTCTTACCAAGAGACCAAATCAAAGAGAAGGAAATGGTCTTAATTTGGATGAGCTGCAATGTTCTACAAGGCACAAGGTTAATCATGAGCGTATTCTTCTCTCAGGGTCATCAGTAGGACTCCCTGCTCCTTCATCTGAGCTCTCCACAGACTGCTTATCACAGGTCTTTCACAGTCAATATCTAAGACCTCAGAAAAAATGCTTCAACTCATGTAAAAACGCATCCCCAAGGCAGCGTGCTGCTGGAGGAGAGGGAGAATTAAAGCGTTTCATTCTGTGATGTGAGCCCTCCAGGATTTCTCAAGGTTCACTGGGTTGCTAAGGGTCAGCCCCAGCCAGACACGAGCTGACTCTGCTACGCTCAGAGACATCCAGGCATGAGCCAGTTCCAATCTCAAAGCCACGTATTCACATTAGCACGGAGGAGAGTCCAAGTGAATGTCTCTATTCCCTGGAGTTTGTCTCGGGCTCTGCAGCATGTTAAAATAGTTACTTGATTTCAAGGCAAGGTGGGACCCCATTTATACTGGGAGCTGTGCAGGCACGAAGCAAAGCTTTGTCCTCAGATCCTTCTTGTCTGGCAGAAGATTGTGTCCATTACCACAGAGCAAGTTCTCACTCTCATCACCACAGATCTTGTTCCCACCCTCATTCTTGCTTTCCTTTCATATTTAGCTTCTTTTAAATTAGAGATTTCTAACAATGGACCAGTGGTGCAGACCATTTGGTGCTCCCCAAGGCCCGTAGCTGGCAGCCTGTAGCAGATCCAGGGTCTGCACGGAGCCTTACGTCCACCTGGAATCCCACCAGCCCTGCTCCAGCCCCACTCTTCTCCAGCATGAGCTGATGTGTCAGACACTACAGAGATGGCAACAAAACCTGAGTCATAGCCTCGCTCTCCTTAAACGCACCAGCACACTCTTGTAGTTCCTGGGGGAGCGAGCTGCCATCCAAAAGTGACTCCCAAATTTTGGACGCAAACACTGCACCAGGGACTTGAGCTCCACCAGTCCAGAGGGCTGGGAGTTCCATCTTCTGCTGGGATTAAGAGGGCTAAATTTGAAGGGGAGCAGCTTTCACCATGAGCTGTGTCTGAGGACAAATCCTGGGAAGCTTCCTAAAGGAAGGTCACAAATATTGAAATACCAAACCAGCAGGAAGGGAAAGGATCAATTCCTAGAATGAAAATCAGTGTGCAATTAATTGCTAAAAACACAATTAACTTGGGTAATTTGTCCAAATCAGATTCATGTAAACCTATGGTGAAAAGCCATCCACTGGTCTGTGCTTCACATATCCTTGCACTTATTGGGAAAGTGGGATTTTTGGGCTTCTATATTGCCACTGTTGCCTCACCCTGTTCCCAGTCCCTTCTTACACTTCACAGCCCGGTCCTGGAAAGTAGACCAAAACCACTACCTGTAATGGCAACAAATATAAAGAAAATCTTCTTTAAATATTTTAAATATTTAAATATTTTTGGTGCCATTTATTCTAAATAGGGGTTATGTGCAGAGATGCTGATGAATTAGTGATAAGACTTTGGACCAGTACATTCCAAAGCACTCAGCAAACCCAACTGCAGCCAAACCTGCAGGCTGTTGTCCAACACAGACTTAAAAAATTGGTCCTCACGGAGGAACCTGCATGGAAGCAGACCTCTTTATTTGGCCCTACATTACAGTTTTGGACATTTGAGAATGGGGGGACAGATCCTCAGCTCAGAAAATCTCCTGCAGCTCCCTTGAAGTCAATGGAACAATAACAATTTACACTTGTTGAGTTTCTGCATCCTGGCTGTGAGCTCTTTGGAACAACAGCACCATAATGATTATTACAGATATTCTTGATCACTTGTCTGAGGCGGACTGGAGAACAGCACTGTGTAAGAAAATACAGGGCTGGTTTGCTATGATTTCCAAAGAATTATTGACCCGTATCCTGCAAACATTTACACATGTTTAGCTTTACTCATGTGAGTTGTTCCATTACACTCGTGTGCCAGATAAACTAATGTACATGCTTGCAGGACCGAGGTTAAAACTTGTGCAAACACAGCGAGTTCTAAATATTTTTGTAGATGTGTTGTTACCTCAGACTCAGAGGAGAAAGCCTCTCATTTGGCTGTGCCTCTTCCCATAACTCTCCACTTATCCCAGCAGGCATCACAAGAGAAGCCAAAGGCGATACCAAGACAAACTGAAAAAATAAACCAATATCTGACCCAACTCAGAAGCTAGAAAAGACCCACTTGGTCAGGACTAACATATGCAAGAGTTGATACCAGTTCTTGAACAAGGAACTCCCTGAATTACTGGAGTACATTCACAACAGCTTTCTTAGCACAGCTCATGGATCACTCACTTACTGATTTTGCAATAATGAAGTTAACATTTTTTTTTCACCGTTTTGATCCATTAGAAGACACAAGAAAAGAGGAAAGACCTGGGAATCTCTTGTTTGTGAGGAGTCTACCTCAGCACCCATCATCATCTCAGCAATGCTTCCATCTTTTTCACAAAGACTGCAAGGCCAGACAGGATCTCCCGCCCGACTGCACAGATCCACTGCTCACGAGGACAGAATTTAATCTGTAATTTTGTAAATTGAGGTGATCTTGAGGACCAAACTTGTGCTATTGAGGTGTCTGACATGCAGAGACTCCACGTAGGCCACTAATACCTCTGACAGTGTCATTTACAGCCCTCAGCCAGGACACGAGCTCTGTGGTGACACACCTGTGCCACAGTGGCTGCAGGGCTGCGACCAACTGCAGGCAAAGGAGCAGGGCTGCACAGAAAGGAAATTACTTTTTCAAAGCAGCAGGGAAAAGGCAAATCTGAGGCTATAACCAGAGGCTCAATCCAACTCTCTCACCACTAATAGCCGAGTCTCATCCCTAAAGGACTTTTAACCCTTTCTTACAAGCGTGCAAACTCCAGACACTGAGGACACCTGCCACTGGCATGCAGCAGGATGTTGGCATGGCAATGCCTTCTGCTCCCAATTTTAAGTCATCCTAGAAAACACGGCAAATCAATCCTGTCATCCACAGGGAAGGGGAGATGTTAGTAGTCAGACGTGATGGACGATGTGCCCTGGGAGCCCATCTCACCAAAGGCACTCTGGTGGGAACAGCCCTTTGACTCCTAGATGTCCTTGGCAAAGTGAGGTATCTGGGCTCACTTCCCACCCCCAGGATCACTGATCCCTCCAGGATGGCTCGTTGGGAGACGTGTCATCACCAGCAACTGTGCAACATCTGACCACTCAGACGACAAAAGACAGATTCCCAGAGTGAGCAGAGCAGGATTAAGCCAAGTGGTAAATGGATTCCAGGGCTGTTCCAGGATCTGTGCTGACGAGGGAAGCCAGGGCCAGGTACCCAACCCGGAGCTCATATAGTGAGGTTATCACTTCCCTTTTTTCTTCAAATCCCTAAATAGAACCCAAACATCACTTGGGCCATGTTAGAGAGATAAGATGGGTCTCTCCCATCCCTTGCAAAGCCTGAAATAGAAGCCCTGTTACTCCGTATCCGAAGCATCAAGCGTAGGATGTTGACATTTATCAGTAGAGAAAATTACCCAAACAATGAACCCTCTCAGGTCTCTCTTTTCCCCTCCCTTTCCCCAGTCCTCTGGAAAATGTTCATGAAGTGAAGTGGAAAAAAAAAACCTAACCCAAACCCCAACAACTGAAACCCAGCCTTCTGTGGAAATAACATGTAGAGGAGAGTGAGTCAGGCTCTGTTGACTATGCAAGGATCCCCGGTCCTGCAGACAGGGATGATTCACCAAGGCAGCAAGAACTGCAAGGTAGAAGAGACCAAACAGAAGGTGCAGAACCAAAGTTGTATCAAAGAGAAGGAAGTAAGAAATGGAATGGTTCCATGCTGCAAGACACCTTGCTCTTCATCAAACATCACTCAGCTGACCTAGGATGATTCACTTGATAATGGTGAGATTATTCCCTGTGTGCTTCGTCCAGACTTCCTTTATGAGGAGGGCCAACAGTCTGTAAGACTTAAATCCATCCCCACTGCCTGCTCCTCTCTCTCTTCTCCCCCTTTCTGAGATGCTCCCTCACCAAGAGCCTCATTCCCTGTTGCTTCTGCTTCCACTGCTCCTTTCCCACACCCATTCCCTTTAACTTCGGCAGCATTATGTGACTCTGTTTTCCCTATAAAAGATGCCTTCAAGCAGATGAGAAAAGCAGGGCCTGTTTAGGAGCACAGCATGCCATGGGGAGGCCCTCCTGGATGCCACTGGCACAGAAAGCACATTGTCACAAGAGATGGAGAGGAGAATATGGGGCTTCGGTGCCCGGGGTGAATTCTGCCTGCCCGAATGCTCTCCTGCTATTTCTCCATTCCTCCTTCCTCTTCAGCTGCCCCCCTCGCCCTCCTTTTATCTAATAACCATAAACATTCAAACAGAAAAAACTTGCCCTGAAAAAACCTAAACACAAAAAAAAAGAGAGAGAAAAAAAAAGTCCTCCCTCTGCACTTCACAATGAGAGCTGTAAAACTTTTTCTGCTTGGAAAATTCTCCCGGTCAGTTTTTCCTACTGTTTAATCCCTGCTTTGAGTTACACAGAATGAGTAAACACATTTTATAAGGTTCTAATTCATACCTAACCCATACAGTTTATAGCTTAACATAGTAAAATACACACACACACACACAGACACACATGCACTTTTTATACACATACAGATATATATACACAGAGCCACTGACACACATGGATAAACCAGCCTTGGTCCCACTCCTGGAGCCTCCCAGCAGCAGGTCTGATCTCTTCAGCATGTGCTGTGCCTTGAAAACAGCCTGGGGTGCTGAGTGTGAGTTAGGTGGTCTGGGGAGTAGCTTCCACCCCAGACTCCTGCAACCCCCTTTGTAATAAATGATTAGTCAGTCTTGCTAAGAGAACGGGGGGATGCACTGCTCCATCCTTGGGGGACTGAGGAACGCCACCGCGTGGTGTCCCAGGAATGATTTTTGCCCACTCTCTGCCCAGCAAGCACCTGGGGTGAAAGCCATGGCAGGGAGCAGCCAAGGCTGGGCTGGGGCAGCTGCAGGGAGCTGGGATGCCATGCGGCCATGGCCAGGTGCCAGGCAAGGATCACAGAATCAAGGAGCCATTAGGGCTGGAAAAGACTTCCAAAAGCATTGAATCCAGGCTTTGACCAATCCCCACGTTGTCAACTGGACCGGAGAGCTGAGTGCCACTGAGCAGCCCCCGTTACATCCTTGTTTTTCCTTCTCTTCATTCCTTCTGCTCATTGCTGCTGTTTCAATTTTTCAAGTGCAGAGAGCATCTTGAAGACTCAGTATCTCAATTCTGGGAGCTTTTTAGGTACACAGCTCCCCCACGGGTTATCAAGATGGGCCCATGGGCACCACTCAAGGCCATCCTGGCCACTCCTGTGATGACTTACCACTGGAAGGCACAGACAAAAGCCATGGCTCAAGGTAGCAATTGTTTCCAGCCACCCAAAATGTGAGGGGTGGGCTTCAGGGCCCATAATGCTATTTTCATTTTCCTCCTCCTCCTGAGAAAATAAACCGAGTGTTTACTTCCTGAATGCACTGGTCTGAGAAAGGGCAAAACTTTCCTGCGGGAGCCAGGTGGCTGGAGAGGGAAGGCAGAGGCAAATATTTGCCGAATTTGTCAATGAGCTCTTATTCCATTTTTCTTATTAATATTTATTTAGACATAATATGAGAGAAACCTGTTCAGACCACAGCAATGTGGGTGATTCCACTGTTATTCTCCTCGTGCCAGCTACTGGCAAGGAGGGAGAGAGGGAGCGGGGAGGGAAGGAAAAGCAGAAAAGTGAAAGAGTGTCAGGGAGTTTGCAGACAGTTTTGAGAAAGCCACGGTCTTTCATCTTGGCTTAGCAGGAGATGGGATGCCTGGAGAAAGTCAGTGCATCCATGGACACAGGATGGGCAAAGAGGTTGGACAGCCCAGCCTTCGCTGTTGATACTCAGGGCACAGGTGTAGCTTTGAGAGAGAAATTTATGCCATTATAGAGCTCCCTTTTTTTTTCTTTTCTCCTTTTAATGAGATGAAGAGAAGGAGAATAAACCGCAACAGCAGGTCTAGTAAATTGTGTGAGATGAGCCTGATGCATTTCTTCAGCGAGATAGTTCATTCCCTAGACAGGACAACTGTGGTACAGTCTAATTTGTCTGGGTATCCAGAGGCACCATGATGCGACACAGGTAATTATTAGGGAAGCTTGAAAAGATGGGAATTAGCAGAATTATACAGCAGGTAAGGGACTGAGTTCAGACAGATGAAAATGGCAATGCCGAGGAGAGAGTGATGGGAACTGAGTTATCACTGCCACAGCTCCTCAATGATCAGCCCTGTAATCAATCTTATTTCTCACTGGAAATACAGCAGTGGTTTTAGCAGCCATGAAGTGGTGCATTATTAGGGCACCAGAGGACCAGTCAAAAGAAATTAAAATAGATTGAGGGCTATAGCAGTGAAATTGAATGAATTTTAATATTTAAAAATGCAAATTAAGTTAAAGATGGAGATAAAATAGTTCTTTTGTTAGCAGGAACTTCTCCAGACAGAAACAAAGGAGGAGAAGGAGGAATACCTGGATGCACTGGCTGGACTCAGCAAAACCACATGTGAACTGGAGAAAAGGAAAGGAAGTTTCTTGGATCTCTTTAAAAGGATCTTCCAGGTGAAATCAGGAAGAATAAAATCCTTTGACAGCAAAAGGCTGAATGTAGTTGCCCACTACCTGCCCCACCAGAAAATCACAGAGTCTCCAGTCCAACCTCTTCAAAGTGGGGCCGGATGTGCGGACAGGGCCTGGCTGCTCGGGGCTGAATTTTGGAACGCTCCAGGGACTCAACCATTTTTCACACAGCTGGTGTTTCAACGACCAGTGCTCAGGAGCTGAAATCCCACCGGACTGCGGCGTCCAGGAGGAAAGTCCAGGGCACCGCTGTGTGCCCAAACCGGCTGGAGGAGACAGCTGGGAGCGTGTCCCCTGTTGCCCTCCACTGGATAGCAGGAGAATGTCACACTGCGGTGCCACGCCTGGGGACAGCACGACCCCGCAGCGTCTCCTCTTTCAGCCGGGGTGATGGGCTGTGCTCTGGGAACAGCGCCGCTGAACTCGAGCTCTGTTTTCGCTCTGGCTGTGCCTCATGTAGCAACAGCTGGGGGACATAGGTTTGCTCAAACCACAGCCAGACGACTGGAAATAAAAACGATATTCATATATTAATTAACATCTGGTTAACTTGTCTAATTACACGATACAATGTGCATGAGCTTTCTGTTCCCTCCATATTTTATGCATTGAATGAAAACTAAACAAATATTGCAAAAGCAACACTGCAGAAGCACAAAAACAAACAGTATCCAAGTCTGTACTTATAATACTTACTGACCCGTCAGTTTAATTAATATGCAGAGGAGGACATGACTAAACCATGACCACGAAGATGGTGGTGACACTGAACTGGAATTAACACCCAGCCTCCTCCAACCTGGCCATTTTCCATTCCCTTTGCATGTATTCTTCATAAAAAATAAATAATAATTTGTTAAACTGAGCAGCTCAGAGCCTGATTTAGCAAATTATTACTTAACCATTTTCAAAAGCTACTCTTAATGAAAACAGGCCCTAAAAAAATGGCCGGAGAGCACCATCCCAAAGAAAAGGAGCTGATGTCACCCTGCCTATGCAAACCATCCGACAGCGACTGGCGCTTTCTGCCATGCTTTGGGGATGGAAATAGAAGAGAAGGAGAGGAGAAAAGCCAGATTAACTAACACCAGTCATCACTCAGGTTGTCTGGTGGTGATACATCACCCTGTGCATGTGGCTGTCCCTGTGCAGGGGGCAGGGATGGGTGACAAGACAGCTGGTGGCTCTCAGGGAGGTGATGGGGACAGTGTGCATCCGCACGTGGATGTGGTGGGCAGGGAAGAGAAAAGCTGAACACAGCTTAGGGTTGGGTGTTTTGAGACAGGGGCATTGTGGGAGAAGGCAGAGAGGAGAGCAGATCCCCTCTTCCTGCCCCACAACCTGGGGAAAATACAGGCTCTGAACATGATTAGCCACTCTAACTCAAAACGGTTGCAGGCTTCATTAAAAACACGACAACAGAATCTCAACCCTAGGCTCACAGACCCCTTCCTGAACCTAAGAGCAAGAATGCAGTGACAGGCATCTTGGGGCTTGCAGGGTTTTGGGAAGGAGCTTTCACAGAAGCTGGACCCCTTGGCACTCAGCAGCGTCCATCCTGCTCAAGTACCAGGCCAAAACCATGGCACTGTTTGATGCTGATGCTGTGGAGGGAACACAAAACCACTGCTCCCTTCTGGGTGGGCTGGTGCCCATGCTGGAAGCCTCTCCCCAGCACAGCAGACATGTTTGGGTGCCACTGGGATGTGAGCAGGCGTGCGGGACACAAGCTCTGACGGGTTAATGCCACCAGCCAGCACCTGGTGCCACCCTCAGTTTGTTAGAAGGACCAGGAGCAGAGAGAGTTCCTCTCCTCATTCCAGTCACTCATCCTGCCCTGATGGCAGCCAGGTGTGATCCAGCCCACCTGGCTCATCTCACTGCAGCAGCACCTCTGTGAAGGTGAGCCAGCAGGATCCCACTGAAATCCCTGCTTTATGGTCAGCCTCCCACAACCCCAGATGGATGTTTCCATCCCTTACTGCACCTCTGCATGAGGCCAGATCCATGCTCAGCTGTCTGGGAAGGGGGTCTCCACGAGGACACCCCCTGAGCAGAGCAGGTAGAGTGGCCTCAGCCCACTGCTCGAGCACTTTCCTTACGCTCAGCTCCCACTACACTGCCCAGCTTCAACTGTTTGGGTTGAAATTTTCCACACTGGGTATCTGCCTCGGGCTGAAATTTTTTGGGAAAGTTTTAGATTAAAAGAAGTCCAGCCAATTCCAGCAAGGCAGCTGGGAGAAAATATCTTTTTCTTCATGTTAAAAAAGAAAGGAGAAAAACCGACTTAACATCTTTTGTTATGAATACACAGGGTTCAAAGCATGGACCTGGCATTTGTACCTGGATGTGGCCTTTCAGAGCCTGAAGGGGCTCCAAGAGAGCTGGAGAGGGACTTGTGACAAGGGCCTGGAGTGACAGGACAAGGGGGAATGGGTTCAAACTGCCAGAGGGCAGAGTTAGATGGGATATTGGGAAGGAATTGTTCCCTGTGAGGGTGGTGAGGCCCTGGCACAGGGTGCCCAGAAAAGCTGTGGCTGCCCCATCCCTGGAAGTGTCCAAGGCAAGGCTGGATGGGGCTTGGAGCAGCCTGGTCTGGTGGAAGGTGTCCCTGCCTGTGGCAGGGGGGTGGAGGACCATGAGGTGCCATCCCACAGGCCCACATGCCACCCACTGAGTCTCAAGCACCCCGATCAAAATCACAGCCAGCACAATGCAGCAGCACATCTGCAGAGCCACATGGGCATTGCTCCATGACAGCTGGCACCCACAGGGTCAGAGCCCACCACCCTGGCCCCTGGGCACCAACTGGGCTGGAAAGCAATGCTCAAGCCAACTCTTCTCTCCAGGGCTGTGTACTTCAACTCTCCCTTCCCTAAATGGGAATCACAAGAGCTCCCTGTCCCAGAGATGGCTGCTCAGAAAAAAAAAAAAATCACAAGAGATGAAATACTGATGGAATAACATCTCAGAGCAGGACATCAGAAATTCATCTGCTGGAGTATCCCACTTCCCTCACTCAAAGTCTTGATGGCACCTGGAACTGGGTGGGACTTACACCTCACTCCCTAAATTGGGACACTTGGTAAGTAAGAGCTTGTTCTTTATTTGTGTCTGCCCTGTGGTCTTCAAGACAGCTTCAGTCTTCATGGCTCCTACCCTCTGATCCTTCACCAGCATCAGGAAACGTGCCAGGAGGAAGGAACGGAGAGAAATCCTGAGAAGACAACTGTCATGTGAAACTCTGGCACGAATGGCGCAACTGGTTGCATGTCAGGGGGCTTGGGAAGGGGTGGTAGGAGCTGGCAGGGTGGGCAGCTGCTCAAAGGAAACCACAGAGGACTGACCAAGTACTTGGAAGATTCCACACATACCTCCCAGATATGCCGGCGGTTACAAAATCCCTGCCTGGATGGGGTGGCGGCATGCCCTTGGGGAGAAAAAAATGGAGAAAAGGAAAAAACAAAACCCCAACCAACCATTCATGGGGCAGACAGAGGGCTGCAAGGCCTCTGCTTTCATGAGACACCGCAGGCATCAAGACATCGCTGGCCTGGAATTTGGGCTATGCTTGCGGTCCGTGAGGCGACTCCGAAGCCTTCGGTCCCATTAAGCAACATTACATGATAATGCAGCAGCACTCTGAGGCTGAGGGAGAAGGAAAACAAAACAGATGACTCTGGATGGAAAGGCATTGCTGTAAACCTGGGAGGGAGAAGAACATTCCTTCGGATACTCTTTTTGGCTGGTTGTGTCCTTTCCTCCCAGCTCCCACCTCTCTCTCCCTTTCTCCCCTCCTCCTCTTGAAGAATTGGTGACAGCAAGGGTTTTTTTTTTTAACTAATATTTCCATATTAAACAGAAAAGAAGAGTGTGAAAGGCCATGTGGAGCGGTGGCAGCTAGACAGTGGAATCTGCAACTGAAGGGTGGAGTTGGAGCACTGGAGAGGTGCCGGTTATTTATAGGGTATGAGAGAACACAAAAAATGTCTGGCCCCTTTAAGGCCCCTTAATCCAAACAACCAATGGAAAGGAAAAAAAAAAGTGAAAAAAATGAGAAAAATAAAGAAAAAAAAGGGAAGGAAAAAAAAATGAGGAGAAAAGGCATCTCTGTACCAGACTGTAAAGTGTGAACAACGACCAGGGGATGGCCTGGCACGGTCCTGCCCTGTCCCTCCAGCCAGACCTACACCCATGACAGGGCAGCATCCTGCTGGATCAGCGGGACCAGCATCGGGGCACAGAGCCCTGTGCTCCTGAGGCAGCCCTGAGACACAGCTGCCTTCAGGGTGGAATGTGGCAGCTGTTTAATCCATGAGAGAGCAGCGCTGGATTGGATGCAGAGATGAACAGCGCGTTCAAGAGATATCAAAAGGGACAAGCTGAGAACGTCGGGAATACAGCCTGGAAATTCCCTTTCTTCAGCCTGCATTCATGGAGCAACCAGGGATCTTTGCACTCTGATCCTAGAATATGATTCATGTCCTCACTCGTTTTGGGATCTATAAATGGGAGGATCACCTGTAAGGCCTCCTCATGTCCAGGTATTCCAGTGTAGATGTGGATGCTCTGGGAAAGCTGCTGGTTGGACCCTCCTCATGGCTGGTCTAAGCAGGATTATTTAGCTTCAGGCCTGGGAGACCATCACTTCCAGCTCTTTTCTAGCATTTCTGATCAATTGCAGGCCAGCTGAGTAATGTCTTTCCTCTACAAGACATCTTTCCTGAAGAGGACTGAGAGGGATCTCGGTGCAAGGAGGTGCCACACAAACCACGGTAGTTTTGTGCTCCTAGTAAAACTCCTTTTTTCTTCTTTCCAAAAGAAATGCATGAGGTCATGCCTATTTTTTCTAAGCAGGCATAAGGGAATTGTGAAGAGGTCCTGGAGGACACTCAGCACTTGGGTGATTTAGTGTCCAACAAAGTGAGTAAGTCATCAGCTTCAATGAATACACACCTGGAACCAGGAAAACTGAAGACAGACAATTCTGTGGATAGAAGGGGGTCAGGAAAGAGATTCAAAAGCTCGAGCAGATGACAGTGACACTAAATCCTCAGGTCTTTTCACAAGCCCTGCTCTTATTCCCTAGGATCCTGTTGAACCCATGAGCCTCCACTAATAGGTTTTGTTCTCCTCTGCCAGTATCAAATAACAAATGTCAGATCTCATATGGGAATCACTAACAACATAAAAATGAGATTTACATGGAAAGATGAAGTTCAAAAGAATAGTTACAAACCCCAGAAAGGTTTTGTTTGTACCCAAGCACACACAAATAAAATCAAAGTCAAAACAGTGCTGTTCAGAATTGCGATCACCATCACTCATGACCTTTTCCCACCATCACTGTGATTCTGAATGCTGGACTTTGGCTGCAAATTAATTTGCTGAAACTGAGGAAAATGCTTCCCTGATGTGTAAATAAGAAAAGGCTGAACATACATTAGGTAATTTCAAACTTCCTTTAACTGCATGCTAACACTCCCTTTAGCTCCAGGAGCTCCAGAACTCTAGATCTGCTCCCAGCCTTCCAACCTTGTGAGAAGGATGACATAAAAGTCCTCAACTGCCAGTGGATGACGCTGGTTGAGTTTTCCTGGTGACCACAGAAATGCCTAAATCATTGCAGATCTGGAACACGTGGAGGCATGGAAAGGTGAAAAGACTTGGTCACGGCGGGGCTTGGACAAGAGGGGTCTCAACGCAGCTCCTCTGATGTCAGTGCCCCAGGGAAGCTGGACTGACATCAAGCAGAGCGGTGAGGAAGAGGAGGGCTGAGCCTCTTCCTGCTTGTCACAAGGCGAGTCCAGGAAACTAGGACCTCAGCCCTCCTCCTGCTCTGGACTTCAGCCACTGGCTCCTCCGAACTGGAGAATCTGTCAGCACACCTCAACCCTCGAAAACTGGGGCTTGAGCCAAGGCCCTCAAAGGGGAGCAAAGGAAGGATGGGAGACAGAGTCCAAAAGTGTCTTTCCGCCCTAAAGGTGAGCCCTTTGGAAGAGGCTGCAGTCCCATGCGCTCTGCCTGGGGACGGCCTGCCAGTGGCTGTTTGATATGTGGAGTGAATGAAAAAGTTACCCCCACACAACGACGTTCCAGCACCTTTCAGCACCAACTTGTCTTTTCCTTTATCTTTTCCTTTTTTTTTTTTTTAAATGCAGACTCTTGGGAAAGTAACTCAGCAGAGCAGAGACAGAATAGAATTGTCTTTTCTTTTGGCTTCCAACGCAAGAATGCAAAGCATTGTCTCTCTGGGAGGAGAATTAAGTATGGGCAAGTGTTTTGGCAAGAGAGCCACAAAGGAGAATGGAAGGCGAGGATGAGGCGGGGAAGAGGAAGGGAGGGAGGGATGGGGGTCAGATGGATGGTTTAGTCTTTTATAAATCTTGGATGGGGAAGAGGCACACAGATGGCTTTGTGTTTTAAATGATTCTAATAAATCAGCTCCATAATCAAAATGCCCTTGTCTCTCTTTTTTCCCCGCTCTTCCATGGATCACAGCTGAGCAGTGAGGCTTGAGCGAGTGAATGGCAAGGACTGGAGGTGAAACCCGACTGTGGCAAGGGAGCGTGCAAACCCCTGTGCACGTGTAAGCCACCACAGCACCGGCCATGTCCCCCCTGAGTGAACAAATGACATCAGCAGGGGAAGGAATGAGCACAGGGGGCTCCACAGCCAGCAAGGATGGGCATATCCTGGCAGGATCGTGGACATTTCTAAGGAGGAACCTGCCCATACATGCAGGAAGAAGGTCTGAGTGTGAGAGTGAGTCTGTAGCTATCTGCAAGGAGAGGAGCTGCCCTGATGGTGGGGGAAGGAGTGGGAAAAGGCAGGGTCTCATCTCTCCCAGGCGGGAGCAGACGTGCCGGGGAGGAATGCTGCGTCCCTGTTCCAGCGGTCCGACTTGGCTGTGAGGAAGGTGCAGCCTCTCCTCCTCCAGCAGGAGCCACCGGGCCTGGTCCGCGGGGGGAGCGGAGGCTCCTGCAGTTCGGGTTTTCCATTTGGAGCTCCACGTGGCACGAACTCCCATCGGTTTCCTTGCCAGAGGGAGCCAGGTGGAGAGAACAATAAAAAGCAGAAGGCGTGGGGCGGGGCGGGATGGTCCAGAGCGGATGCAGAGGATGGAATTAATCAGCTGTCCGGGAGGAATATTAGAGCTCTTCGGCTTGTCGTCAACGCCTTCTCCTCCTTCCCAAAGACAGACACAATGAGAGACCAAGGAACATTTCCTATTGTTACAGGGGATTTGTCCACAAGGTCCAGCCCCATGTGGAAGTCATTACCGGCTGGGAGTGGTAGGTATCCGCACAGAACATGCAGCGAGATGGGATGGGGGAGGGCAACTGGGAAAAAGTTGAGAGACCAGAGATGATGTGTCCCTGTCTAACTGATTTAAGTATCTCGGGGGAGGTGGTCACCACAGCAGCCCGGCTCCAAGTCCAGAGATCACCGCGGGCTGAGGTACAAAGTGTTTTGCTTTGTGTCACCCCTTGGGCTGAGCCAAAGTCCTGAGTGCTCCTGTGAGAAGCCACCAAGGGTAGCTCAGCGCCAGCAGGAATGGATCATGAATTTCACTGCTGCTACTGAACAGGGAAAAGAGGGACAGTTACATCAAGGTTTTCTGTTCCCTCCTCTGACCCTCCCCAGACAGAAAACCAGAGTGGCTGAGACAGCAGCTGTACAAAGCACGAGGTGAAGAGCTGACCACTGCCCACCTGCATGTCCTCCTGCTCCAGCAGAACTTGGCCTTCAGGATCACGCATGGAAGAACGTAATTATCCGTGGGTGAGAGCCCAGGACTCAGTGATCAGAGAGAGTCAACACCTCCGTGCTCCCAGGGGAAGGCAGATCCTTTTAGACATAGTACATCTAAGCTCACTTTTTTCACATTAAATCATACTTAAGACAGCAGCATCTCCAGGAACGGTGATGCAACATCCTCAGAGCAGCTGGAGGAAAGGGGCACCTCAGAAATCCATGGGAAATTCACATCCCAACTGATTTGATGCCATGTCTCAGTCTCCCTGCTCCTGACCTGTTGGGTACTGAAGAGGACTTCAGCAGAGGTTGCTGTAGGTAAAACAGTCCTGTGTACAACAAAGCTGACCTCCCCAAGTTCTCTCAAGTCCTCCCCAGCCATGAAGGAGCGGATAGAAACAAAGTCAGCCATGCATATTGGGGTAAAAAATGATTGTATGAAGCCTGTTTGGGCCTTTTGGTCTGACAGGAACCATGTGGTGCATGGGAAAGGGTGAGAGAAAGAGGGTCAGGCACAGGGGCTCTATGGGGGCACAGTCCGTGGGACAAGCACTGTCTGCTGGGGTTTTCAGAAGGTTCCAGACACAACTGCCACACTTGGAGATGGGCACATGGAACTGCCTCAAACCACACGTCCCCAGCAGCACTGGGGAAGCAGAACACACCTGTGGGGAGATGGGAGGAACGAGGACTCTCGGCCACCTCGCCATGCTGCAGGACATCCTGGACAACTGCCCCAGCAACGGCCTCTTGTGCAGCACAGATTAAGCAGATTTCTCCAACCTTCTGCCCTCCTGCTCCAGCCCAGCCCTCCACACCCCATTTCTTGCCTCCATCAAATTCGCTGCCCACAGGAGCCCTCACCAAGCCAAGCACGGTGACACAGTGCTGTGCTGCTCCTCTTTAAAAAGTAAAACAAAATAAAAGAAGAGCACTCGTTCTACTTCCATGGAATTATCAGTGGGAAGCTCGGGATGCTCAGCTCATTTATCTCCAATGAATTTCATCTCAATTGAGCAGGATGTCCCTCCCCACAGGACAGCGTTCAGTCGGGTACTTTTACCAGCGTGAACAGCACAGCTTTTCCTTGTAAATGGTGTGAACATTCTCCTTAATTTATGTCCTACAAGAACTCATTTTTACCAACATTTATGCATCATAACACATTGCCCTCATCCTGCAAAATTCTCAACACGGGCACAGCTTTGTGTATGCCTGAGATCTTCCTGGTTCCAACGAGCTTTTCAGCAGCAGCTTGCTGAGGAGGCTGAGGCTGTGCTTATGTTTTATGGATCTGGAAAAATTATTACATAGCAATAGGGTTCAAACAGGAGTCCCCAGATCCATCAGATGTTTGACTTGCCTGGTACATGCAGTATAAAATGGAAACAGGATGGGAAACATAATAAAATGTAATAAAAATGTCTATAAACATTTCAGGTTATTGAAAAGAATCTCTCTTTGTAAGTTCCGTAACTTTTGAAATCATGAACATGTATTCTCACAAAGCTAGACTGAGAAGTAGCTCATATTTAATTTAAATTTGCATTGTTCCAATTACATCTACAAAATACACATGACATTTACATGTATAAAATAGATTATTACACTGTAAAATATATTTTTATGTAATTTAAATTAAATTTAAAATTGAAATCATCCTGAAACTAAATGTATTTGTTTGCCATATGTACTTGGGGGACATGCCATCCTCATCGTGTGCTACCAAAGAATATAAAAAGTAAAGCTAAATATTGAACTCATGGAGCTCTCTTTTCTCTTTTAGCTTCTTTTTTTTTTTTAACATCAGCTGAATTTTTAGACAATCTTTTTAACACCATACGCACACTCTCCACTGTGGTACCGAAGATGACATGAGCATGGTGTGGATCTGCTCTGTCCAGAGGGGGAAGCCCATCACCCCTCCATGAAAACAGCTGTGACGGTTCAGCTGGACAAAGCCACCCCCTGTGACAGCAAAGAGGCCACGGCCACCATGAGGAAGGCAGACGTGGAGTCCCCACGCCACACCACGGTGACCTCCCAGGGCTCCTCCAGGGCAGCCCCCTCGCAGCACCAACCACCCTTCTCCCACCTCCCTTCCCGCTCTCCCCCCACTCCCAGCGCTCCTTTCCCCTCCCTCTCTCTCTCTCTTTCACTCTCCCACCACAGCTGGTTAAAATTACGCTGGAATTTTGTTTTTCTGTCAAGTGAATTTGGAGCTGGTAAATCCCTCCCAGCCATTCCAGTGGCCTCCCAGCGAACATCCAGGCTGGATGTAATGCACATGATTTAAGAAAGGTGCTGCTGGAGCTATTTCTGAGCACGTTCACAATGTGGGGCTGGGGGCAGCCAAGAGGGGCTCCTGGGGCTCTCAGACACCCAGGGAGGGATGTCAGGGTGTCCACATGAGGAATGGGCAGGGGAAGGAGGAGAAGTCTGAAGGCATGGACTGTCAGCTGAAGCAGCTCACCTTGCGAAGAGGATGCAAAACAACAAAAAAAATGACAGCAAAAGAACACAAAAACATCTCAGGCTTGGAGAAACCCCAGCCCTTTTGTCTGGAGAGATCGCAGGAGCAAACATGAAAATCCTCGGGTGAGGGAAGCCAACAGGGAGCTGTGGCACAGGAGGAGAAGGACAAGTCCTTGGCTAACCCAGGGGAGGTGGTTACAACACAGAACAACAAACCAAGGCTCCAGGCAGCTACCTGTACACCAGTGCTCACACCTGGCACAGTGTGGGGGCTCCCAGTTTGTGCCTGGGGGGCCACCAGTTCCCAGTGGTGGCTGAGCCAACTCTGCCTCGAGCTGGCACAGCTCAGCTCAGGTGAGTGCCTCACCCAGCTGTGAGTGTCTGGGCTGGTGGGCAGTGGGACCTGGGCAAGGACCTGGCCATGTCCAAGCCCAAGAGCCTCCCCTGCTCTGCAGCTTTGGTGGGGAACTCAAAGAATCCCAAAACTGGTGTCCCACCTCCAGCGTCATCCCCAAGGAACTCCAGGATCTCCCAAGAGACCAGGCAGCAGTTATGAGCAGGACTAGTTAGGAATTTGAGGTCAAAACCAGCTGTACAGCAAAAAAGTCCTTCCATTAAAAGTAACAGGTTTAGAAACAGACGTACAGGTCACAGGAAATTTGGGCTGGGGGAAACAAAGTGAGGCAATGCCTCTGGTAGCATTGAAATTGCCCCATTATGACATTTTTGGAATGGAACAATGCTATTCTAGCTTTCAAAATGACTTTTTTAAAGACAATCAGGAATGGTTAAAAATACTAAGTTTTTAAAAGGTCAGGAAGAGACAAAACTTTTCACTTTCACATAACAAAGCCTCTAAATTAGCCCTAAGTGGGTTTTATGAGTGGGCAAGGATGGGAGGTAGGGGCTGTAAAGGGCAGATTTTATTTAATGGAGTATTTCAAGTTATTTTAGAAGGCAAGAAAGGGAACTGTTCCTTTAGGAACAGTTATTAAATACATGCATGTTGTGCATATATACACATGTATATATCCACACACATCTCTTTCCAGACTCAGCATCCAGGCCCTCTCCAGGTTTAATTAACACCTGGTTGTGCTGGGCATGTAGACACGATCCCTGTCCTGGACAGTTCCCGATCCCAAAAGAACAAACCAAAGGATGAATTAGGATCTAAGGGGCAAAGCAATAGCTTAAACCCCCTCAAAAGGCTCAGCAGCAAATCTGCAAGCAGAATCCAAGGAGCTCTGGGTATCACTCAGTGCATTATGCGCTTGGCCAAGTGCGTGGAGGAAAAGCTATTTATAAGGTGATGACTGAGCAGCTGAACATGGGCTGGGTTGGATGTGAGCATGGAAGAGAGGAGAGAGATGGGCTGTGCATGCGTGCGTGCCCACGGGCACGTCCATGCCCACCTCCTGCACCGGGCCAGCAACCACCTCCAAAATCACCCAGAGGAGGTGTAAAGAAAAGAAAGAAAATCAAAGGCTGAACTTGGTACTAGTCCATATTCCTCCTCCCCTCACCCCAAACACGGCAATAAAAATGGTAAATTAACGTTAAGGCATTTTTTTTTCCTCCTAGTCTTCTCTAAGATGATATGAGAATGTTTTATATATAATCTAGATTTATGGCTTTTTTGTTTTTCATTTAAATGCAGAGTTATGAAAGAAAAAGAAGTCATGTTTTGGTCGTAAATAGAAAACACGCTAACAGAAAATCATTTATATATTAATATTGCAAACCTGACGCCTGCATTTTTATGTGCATATAAATATATATTCACACACACAAAAAAGATATAGAACCAAAGCCCATGCTTATACATCATGTTTATACACTACATCTAAGTGTACTTGTAGTGAATTCACTTACTGAGTTTTTTTGGTGCTTGAAAACATGCCAGTAAAAAGCCAAAATGTCAGTAAACACAGTGGATGTCGTCACTGTTTTCCCTCTTCAGGTTGGTTCCCCTGGTGTACAAAGGTCAGCTCCAGCTCCAGCATAAATTATTGCTGCCTATTTGACTCATAATAACATACCCAAATAATAACCAACACATGCTGGATGCTTTATGGATGAATAATTCCTACCCCAAAGAACTGGCAATTTAAACAGTTTAGATGTAGCAAAACTGGGAGAAAAGTCGCATTGCCCAGGTTGTGTGGCCAGAGGCAGAGTAAATCCCGTGCTCAAGGAAAGTCTCTGGGCCTGAACCACCTCTGCCAGCACCTCCACATCTGCCTCTGCTGGACCCAAGGCAGGAGAAGCACCTGGGGCACGTTCATGGTGGACAAACCTCTGCTAAAAACCAGGAAACCTTCGGGAGCTTTGACTCGGAGCGGAGCTGTGGCGCTGCGGGACACCCAGGCGGGTGTAGAGGCGCAGAGCGAGTGCCAGCGGAGGGGACACCACCTTCCCTTCGCAGGACGGGGTTCCGCTGTCACCCAGCCCTGCCCTGCAGGGCCTGCTCTGGCTGAACATGTGGCTGGGAGCCCTCCAGCCTCCGCGGTTCCCCGCACGTGACGAGCACGAGCACAAACGCGGGCCGTCCCTCCAAGCACATCCTCAGCCTTCGCTGCTGGCTCCATCCCTGACATGTAAATAATGACATACCATTTCCACAGCTCTCCAGCCTATTACGCCGCTCTTTGGACCTTGCCTCCCATCCGAACAGAAAACCTGCGTCCCTGCGTGACCCTCCTGGCGCAGCCAAAGCAAACCAACGTGCTATATTTGTTTTTCAAGCCCTGGCCAGGAACGATTCCCGTAAGGCTCAGCCTGGCTTAATGGAGCTGTGTCTGTACTCTGCCTCTAAGCCCGCACTTGGCCACGGGGCCGGAGCTGCTTTTGCGCTGGCTCGGGCAGGATGCGGCGGGGTTTGCTGAAGGTAACAAAGTGAGAAGCAGCAGCAGAAAGTGATGGTGGGGCAGCGGCTGGTGGGGAGGAGGAAAACAAGAGAGACAAGGGAAAACAAGGAGGAGGGGCAGACAGAGGGTGCTCCCAACCTTCTCAGCGTACTGTGGCTGTTCAAGACAAGCTGGGCTGGGCAGCAGGTTTGCAGCAAGGAGCACAGTGAGAGGACAGTGGGGCTGGATGAGCTGTCACCAGGACCTCCTCACCGCTTGTGTCACACCACCACACTCATCCCCTCCAGCCTCTTGCTTGACCACAGCCGCCAGGATGTTTTTCTTGGAGGCAGATGCTGCTCCCCACTTGTTTCATTCACCCCAAAGAGTGATGCTCTGACACAAACACGATGACATGAATCTTGCCTTAAAATAGACACGTGAGATGCTGAGCTTTGTTCCATCATAGTAAAGCCCTGTCCTCTGTGTCTTGGGAAGCCTCTTGCCACCCCCATGGGTACCTGCTTTATTGCAGAAGTATCTGCAGTACAAGGAGTCCTGGATAGCACCAGAGCACCAGAGGCAGAGCCCCCACATACAGACAGTCCTGGTAGCAGGGCACAGAGAGACCTATGTTCCCACGAGACACCTTTTGGCAGCAGGATTTCCCTGCTGGGGGCACTCAGCAGAGGAACAAGCAGGTTTGTCCAACCACGGATACCTGCAGCCAGTCGAGTGCATGGCCACAGCCTGCACTCAGGAAGCAATGAGATGTTAATTAGGGAGGCTCATAGCAAGTCCTGCTAATTGCATCAGTGAGGTGCAAGTGTCCCATACTCTGGTGCCTGTGAGGACACCCAGACTTGTCCATTCCCCCTGGTGTCCCCAGACTCTGCACACCAGAGTAAAGCAAGGGTTGAAGAGTCTCCCTTACTGGAGATATTCCAGAACCATTTGGACACAGTCCTGTGCCATGTGATCTAGGAAGGCCCTGTGTGAGCAGGGAGGTGGGACCAGATGATCCAATGTGGTCTCTTTCAACCTGACCCATTCTGTGATTCTGTAAAGGAGTTACACCAGGCTCAGCACGCAAAACCCAAGCGGTTCCACTGCCGCCAGACAGGAAAAGGTTTGGGGAGGATGAGAGAAGCATGACTATTGGACCCAGATCTCCTGCTTAGCATTGAAATATGTACAGAGCAAAGCAGGAGAAAGGAGAGATTGAATCTGAAAAGCTTGGCTTAAGAGCCAGACCAGGAGCTGAGCTCGCTCAAAGTTTGGATGTATTCAACTGGGAAAAGGTTCAGCTCCTCAGGAAGAGAATAGCCATGAAGTTTGGACCCAGAACTAAACTTTCCTGAGTTTGTATCGCTGGAGATTCAGGTTTTTTGTTGGGACCCGTCCTATGAGGAAGCACCCATTGCCACTGGCAGGTGGGACCTCCACACCCCTACTGCAGCGCACCCAAACTGTGCCCACTTCAACACACTTCATGCTCAGGACATGGGAGAGCAACCAAACGTCCTCACCCTGTGGCCAGCATTACCTTGTGTTCTATGAACAAGGAACCTCTGAGCCCACCAAACCTCACCAAGGTTGGATAGAATGAGGATGAGACACATCTTCCCCTGAACATCCTCAAAACCAGCAAACAAGTTACCTGGAAAGCCACCAAAGAAGCACACCTGGGAGGCCTGGGTGTGCCTGCACATCCCAGGATCCTGCAGTCAGGCAGGAGGGGAGAGGAGCACTCCAAGGCCATGTCTCAACTGCAGGAATCCTCCAGCCCTGGGCAGCACAGGCAGGGGGGAAGAGGCAGCTGAACATTTCATGGTAAATGTAAAACATTTCTACAAACCAGAACCTCTGCCCGAAGGGTATTGAATGACTCAGCTGTGCAAAGGAGCCCCTCATCTCTGGGGATCCTGGGCACGTGGAATCACAATCACCGTTTGTGCTGGGTGTAATTAAGAGCATTGAGTCAAATTCCCGACCATGACCACAGCCCCCGTGGGCTGTGGCTATGAGGGAGCCATGGTGACCACAGCAGCATCTCAGAAATGCCACCTCCGGCCAGAAGCTGCCCCTGACCCCCCATCCGTGTGGGCATCTCCCACAGCCTCACCACGGACACAGGACATTGGTCTCCAGCTGGGATGTTCTGGCATCTTTCCCCAGATGCCATCTTTTGGCATCTTTACCCAGAGTGACACTTGGTGAACTAAAATGATGTCCCTGCCACTGACACCCTCACTGGTGGGTGCTGCGCAGGGACAGGGCACAGCCGTAGGGAGGTGGGGTCTGCAGGGCACAGCCTGGACACGGTGCCAGAGACGCCAGTCTTGCTTGGAAAGCCGGGATGGGCAGGAACACAGGCAGAGCTGCACCTCCACCTCGGCCCTGCCTGCTCCTGCCTACCTGCCTCAGGAGGGAGGGAGGAAGCGATGGTGCCACGTGTCCCTCGGGATGCCGGGACAGGGCAAGGCAAGGCAGGACAGGGCAAGGCAAGGCAAGGCAAGGCAAGGCAAGGCAGGGCAAGGCAGGGCAAGGCAAGGCAAGGAGCACCCGGGGAATGGCAGGGCCGGGGCTGCCTGAGTGCAGAGCGACCCAGACGGGGCCCCCTCGGCTTCCCGGCCAAGGCAGGACGGAGCAGCCCAGCTGCTCGGGCTTGGCTTCTCCTTGCATGGCAGCTGGGGGGGAGAGCCAAGCGCAGGGAGAGACGGGGAGCGTGTGCATGCACGGGGGGCTGCAAACACCTTCCCCTCCCACGTTCCCTCAGCTTGGGGGGGAAAAAAAGGGAACAAGGAATTAGTAATTAGAAGGTGAAATCAGGACATAAAAGAAGCAGAAAATCGTCTCAAAGGGTGCTTTTTCTTTTTAAAGGTTTCACCAAGATTTTTGCTTTTCCCCAGGGTGTCCTTTGCAAATCAGGCCTCACTGCAAAGGCTATTGGATATGACTCTGACGTCAGCAGGGAAAAGGTCCCCAGACTCTCATTAGAAAGGGGAAGAAAAAAAAAATCTATCCCTTTTTTTTTTTCCCCCTGACCAATTTAACCTTTTCAGAACAATAAACAGACTGGTTACAGGACGAAACCAAACAAGCAAAAAGGTCGTGTGCTTTGCTGCCTGGGGACAAGGGAAGGTGCGTGGTGGCAAATGCCAAGGGCTTGAGCTGGCACCAAAGCTGGGCAGCCCCGTGCTCCCCATCCTGGCTGGCTCAGCACCCAGGAGCCCCTGGGCAGCAGCATTGTGCCCACAAACAGGGTTGCTTTTAACCCTTTGCTAGCCTGGGAATTGAACATTTCACAGAGCCAGTGTGCTGGCATCAGAAAGGGGCCCTGTGATGCTGTGGGATACAGGGACGGCTACTTTGGATGGGGAGTGGGAGCAGCTAGTGGCACCCACGGGCAGGGATGAGTTTTGCTCCTGGCCCAGCTGCTGACACAGCCACAGTGACAGAAACCAGTGAGCAGGGCGAAATGCTGCTCTGCCTTGCCCCAGTGCGCAGGACTGAACTGATTTACTGTAACCCCAAGTCCTGCAGCAGCTCCCCAAATGCCCCTTGCAGACTTCCCACCCATTCTGGAGAATGCTTGGATGCAGGGTTTGCACGATCCTTGCACACAGGTTCTGTACAGGAGTATTGTAGGGTTATCAGCAGCTCCTCATTGGAAAAATAAAGCATCGGAGCCCTTGGCTGCCATTTCGGGGGATGATAGAGGTGTGAACGAGGCCCTAAGGGGCCATGCTGAGTCAGGAACTGTCCCAGCCACAGAGATTGTGCCCAAGTCTCTGGAAAATAAGATATTTAAGTGTTAAGATGGTGAAGGGTCATACTTAAATGAAACAGCCTTTTCCAAATTATGGGACTGTGCTGATGGAGCCCGGGACACCCAGGGTGGGCAGCAGCCCAGGGGGAGCATCTGCTCATCCCATGTTATTTTGGGCCCAATTTTCCCAGCCTGGGAAGGGCAGAGCCTGCTGAGCAGATCTGGCAGGACTCCTGATGAGAACTGGGCTGCTGCCGTTCTGCAGGAAGTGGAGGAAAAATCGCTCTGAGGTGGGAAAAAGACACTGTGAGTGGCAGATCCAGCTGACAGAGGGGGGAGGACCAAAGGGTTGGGCAGGTTCTCCAGCATCCCTGCTCCATCTGGAGCCATGCTGGACCCCCCTGCTCCCCACCCACGCTACGGGTTTGCTCTCCTGGTTTCCCTCTCCTCTTTCTGGATGCCCTTGTTCCCTCAGCAGCCCCTTTCCTTGGCCCTGCACCTTTTCCCATGCTGTCCATGGAGCGAGAAGACAACTCCCCACCAGGCACAGTGGGACTGCTTCACACCCTGCCCTGCCCACCCTAAAGCCACAGCACCCCATCCCACACGCTCTCCCACCCCACTCAGGGACTTTTCCTTGGTGCCCATTGTGCTACAGGGATGCACAGCTCTTCTCTCTGCTGCCAGCCATGGAACCATGCCGGGGCTGGATACCAGTTGCCCCAGTTCAGCTGCGCTGGCGAGAGAGAGGACAGGAGCTTTGGCCAGATCTCCACCCAGCCACGTCCCTCCAGGGTGGGGAGGGAGGAAGCACGGAGGCCGCTCGCTCCCGGCTGGCTGGCCCCAGGCTTGGCTTGCCTGTGCTGGGGCGGGTGTGCAGACAGGGCTCTTCCCTCTCCTTTTCCTTTCCATATTGCACTTTGCTTTCCAGGGCAGTGATCGTGGAGCCCATCAGCCCAGAAAGCTGGGATTGCTTTCCCACCGCTCCCCCGTCATTCACACCATCACGTCTGTCCCGTGGCACGGCCACCCACACTCGAGCTGAAGGCTCAGCCCAAGCCCAGGATGGGTTGCAGGGANTGTGGCACGGCCACCCACGCTCGGGCTGAAGGCTCAGCCCTCCCCTGAGGTTTGATGGGCATGTGCTGGGCTGGACAAGCCCAGGATGGGTTGCAGGGACCTTTCTGGGACAGGCAGATGATAAACCCCGTGCCACAGGACTGGGCTGGCACCTCTATAGGTCGGGTCCAGGACATTTTCTCTGCCACTGAATGCAGGAGGGGGTGGAGCTCATCAGCAGGGGACAGGGAAAGCAGTCCTGTTATTTCTGGGATTAGGATGCAGTCTTCTCAGCTGCCTGCCCCTGCCGCAGTCCTTCCTGCCCTGGCCATGGCTCAGGACTTCCTCAAACCCCACAGAGCATCACAAAGTGCTGAACCTTGTCAAAGGAGAGGGGGCAGGAAACAACTGGGGATTCCCAGCTTCTTTTGCTCACCTGGTCTCAAGCCTTCACCTTGGCAAGCATTCATCCCAGCTTACCCTGAGCTCCATTCTCCCCTTTCACTTCCCTGCCCTGGCTAAGCCCTCAGCTCAGCAAGGCCAGCCTGACCCAGACCCAAGCGCCCAAGGAGGCTCACGGGGGGATGCCCGCCCACCAGCGCCGAAAGCAGCTTTGTGCTGTACAGGATAATCCTGGGGGGTGGTGATAAAAATCTCCTCATCCCCATGGAAATCGAGTCATGTTCCTCACATACCTCCACTAATTCAATTTTACACTGTGTGAATAGAGCTGCCAAACCTTTATTTTCATTCTTCTTGAGACGTTCGCAGCAGAGGGGCACAGTGGGCAGAGGGGAGGGTGGGGGGCACAAGGGAGGGGTGGGCTCTCTGCTGCCTCTCCTGAACCCAATCTCTGCAATAAATGGCCATGCTTGGTCCTCTTCAGGCATCGTTCATTACTCTCCTTTCAAAACTTGTGGCTGGGCATGAGGGGCAAGAAAAGTCTGGGGTAAATATGTAATTGCTTGGAAATACTTGGAAATGCTTGGAAATGGGACAGGAGGCAATGGATTTTTGGACTTAGGTGAGTGTAAGGGATAAAAGCCTCTGAAGAGCACCCACTGCAGTTCTGCTATCATAGCTTAGCCTGGCGTGGACCACAGCTTGTCTCACCATTAGTCTCCACTAGTGCCCCAGCCCCACCACACCCTGATGGTGCCCTCTCCCATGCCAGGACTTCCCCAGCACACCTTGGTCCTGCCCTGCAGGACCTTGCCAGCATTTATCCAGGGTCACAGATCAGCATCATGTCAGAGAATCATGGAATGGTTTGGGTTGGAAGGGACCTTAAAGCTCCACTCATTCCCGTCCCCTTCTTGGGACACCTTCCACTGTCTCAGGTTGCTCCCAGCCCCATCCAACCTGGCCTTGGGCACTGCCAGGGATCCAGGGGCAGCCACAGCTTCTCTGGGCACCCTGTGCCAGGGCCTCCCCACCCTCACAGGGAAGAATTTTTCCAAAGATCTAATCTAAATCCTGCCCTCAGTAGGGACACTTGTGGCTCTGGCACACACCAGTGCTGTGAGTGCTCACTGCGGCAGGGACCTGGGTAAGGGCAATGCTTGGAAGCAAAAACGTGCTGCAAAAAAGTCCTTATGATCTTCTGGATCTCCTTGAGAGCTCCTTGGGTTTGCATCTGCAATAGCAGATGTTTTTGCACCTGCAACAGCATCTGCAGCTAAATGGCTCTGCAAAACCCTAGTGGATCGTGTGACATCTGACACAGCACAGGGTCTGGGTGCAAGAAACCCAAAAAGGTGCCTTTACATAGAGATGATCTTTTAGAGCCCATACAAGACCCATTCAGAGAATACACACAGGGGAGCTGCTGGCTCCGTGCTCTTGAGTCTGCCAGGAGATTTCCTGGGTGGGCAAATAACTGTAAAAGCAAATGCATTTTCACAGGAGATCTGGTGTGGAGCCCTGGGTCTGGCCCAGCACCAGGGCTGACACGGGAAAGCAGATGGGAAGTGTGAGCTGTCAGGCTGGAAATCTCAGCCTCTGCTTGCAGCTGGGATTCTGAGCAACCTGGTCTAGTGGAAGGTGTCCCTGCGCACGGCTGGGTTTGGAAAAGATGATCTCTAAGGTCTCTTCCAACTCAAACCATTCCATGATTTCCTGATTCCCCACAAGCCCTTTAGATGTGATTTCCTGCATGTAGGGCAGCAAGCACAAGGAGGCAGGTCATTACGGAGAGCCAAGATCAGGCACTCAATTTCCAAAGGAAGTCTGATTTTGAACCCTTCCAGAAACTTTTCCCAAATAGAACATGGATTGATCAATTCTGCTGGTGCCAAATGCAACTGTTCAGTTGAACCTGGAAAAACGTGAAGCAAGGAACACAAATTTCAAGACACTGATGAAATTACTACGGAGGGTGCGCAGAGCTTCTGCAGTTCCCAGTCATCAGAGATGAGAGGTAGCAGGAGGATGAAATTTGGATTCTAGTAAGTAAATAGAATCATGGAATGGAAGAGACCTTAGAGATCATCTTGTTCCAACCCCGTCACGGGCAGGGACACCTTCAGCCAGACCAGGAAGCTCAGAGTCTCATCCAGCCTGGTCTTGAGCACTTCCTGGAATCTGAAGTCTACAGTTTACTAGATATAAACACATAGAAAATATGGAATTCAGTAATGCTCGCAGGATTAAAAAAAATTATGTGAAAAACCTGGTAAGATCCAACAAGCACAAAAAGGCTAAACCTGAGGGCATTTTACATTTTATTATTTTACATATTACGGAAGCTTTGATGTATTTCATACTTCCAAACAGCCTACACTAAGTAGTTGTAATATCTACAGCCTCTCACGACTACTTGAAATGCAAATTAACAACATATTCCAGTCTGATTTAACTTTCACATTCAGTAACTCAGGCTTTTTTTTTAACTTCTCTCTGCCCTTTTTTTCTAATTTTGCTGCGAGATTCCCCACTAGTTTTCTTTTAAACCTTAAATTACTCTTATGCATTCTCTACATTAGTTCCACACTGAAGCTATTTGTTTGGGATTAGTTATACTTACCTAACTGGAGGGGTGCAGGGAGGATTACTGGGAGTTTGCAGAGGGCTCTGGCAGTGGAAAGCACTGTCTAAATGCTAAGTGTTATGAAGTCAGATGAGCTATTTACTGATGCCCATTGGTAATATCCCCCCCTCCAAATTGGATGCAGAAATTGAAAGAGCAGAATCCTTTTTTTGGAGAGACAAATAGCGACAGAAGGCCAAGGCAAGGTCCACAAATAAAATAAATCCTAAAACATCACTTAAGGTCAAAAAAGGGCTGGGTTTATGGCTGATACGAATAAGCACCAGGACCCAGAGCAGGGCAGGAAGGCTGCAGGGGGGCAGAAGGCAAACGCACACCTTGTGGGATCTTCCCTCTTCAGCCTTTCCCCATAATCCATCACACAAACCAAGCACCCAAACAGCTCCTCTGGCGACAACCTGCAGCCTGGCTCTAACCAGAGAGGCAGACCAAGATCCTGTTCTTCACAAAGAGAAGTTTTACTTTGCAAAATGCAACGTGACCTTTGTCTGGGCAATGGTATTGATTGTTTCACCCTGCAGGTCCCATGAGAGACCAGGGTCTTGTTGGGAGAGGTTTTATGTGCATACCTATCAGCAGACAACTCCTGCTTCAGGGAGCTGGACTCAATGATCCTTATGGGTCCCTTCCAACTTGAAATATTCTGTGAAATACTGTCACCATCACAGTTCAGACACAGATGGAAAAAAAAAACAAACACAAAACCCCCAATCAATCCACGTCTTCAACAAATTTACCACAACGATATTTATTGAGGTGGGAGGGTTAAGGGGAACATGGCCCCTTTCCCCAGCACAGACTCTACACCTTGAGCTGAACCCCTCCCAGACACAGCCTGGGGAATCCAGAGAGAGATGGAGGACGGAGGGAGAAGGGCACAAGGATGGAGAGAAAATTGGCTGTGTGTACACATGGAAGCTTTGGGAGAAAGCTTTGAGAACATGTGAGGAGATGGGGACTGTGAGAGGATCCTTGCTGAGGAGCCTGTCGTGTGCATGATTAAATCTAAAGTGTTGAGAAGAAACTCAGGGATATTAAAGAGGTCAATATCAAAGAGGAAAAGAGATGGAGCAACTCTTTAGGGTTGAATGATGGAGCTCTGACCAGCCTGGTCTCATTGAAGATGTCCTTGCTCACTGCAGGGGAATTGGGCTACATGGTCTGTGAAGGTCCCTACAACTCAAACTATTCCATGATCCTAATACAGGGTCTGGGGTGGGATTCCTCCCCCAGAAAAGAGCCAGTACTAAGCCCCAAGCTCTCCTGTTCTCAGTTCCTCAGCTCCCGGCATGGGCAGATGGTGAAGAGGGACCAGAGCTCTGACATGAGAGCCTCCATGGGGAGACAGCACTGGGCTGTGTGGGCAGCCAGAGGGGTCTGATCATGTGTGAGGAGACAGGCAAAGCGGGCAGAGGTCTCACACCTCCCAAATGAGCCACTGGAGCCATGAGGAGAGGTAGGAGTATGGTGTTTGGGATCAGGTGCTGACTAACAGAGGATATGAGTCCAAAACCTGGTCCATTTTCCCCGTTTTCTTCTCCAGGTAGATCAGCTGGCCAAACAACAGCTATTGCCTTCCCTAACAAACCACATCTCGCTGAGTATTTCTCCAGAATGGAACTCAGCAGGACAAAGTGAGCACAGGCACGATGAGCACATCTTCAAATGCAGCTTCCACCCCATGGCTGGACAGGACAGGAAACCCCCATCCAGCAGAAAAACAGGAGACAGCATCCTCCAGCCCCCACGCGTCACCCACCAGGGACCAACACATCTATATTGTCCTTTTCCCCAGCCACAATTATACCATGAATTTGACCTTAAGTTTTGTAACAGTCAGGGGTGACGAACATGGCATTCTTGACATAGCTGATGTTTGTGAAAGAAACAAATGAAAAAAGGAATAAATAAGCAAAGGCCCGGCCGCAGACTGCACCGGGTTCCGCCGTGGTTGACATTTTCAGCCTATGGTGGCTGTGGTGAGGATGACAAACTGGGGTGGCCAGTGGTGCTGCCAGGCAGGGCAGAGCACCGTGGGCAGGGCTGTGGGGTCAGAGAGGGACTGGTGGGCACCCAGCCTGCAGGGATCCCTCCCAGCCCTCAGCGTCGCTGCCGACGCTCACGGGCTCTGCTCTGGGCGCCTTGGCTCTCCAGCTCATCGCAGCGGTGGGATGTGCTTGCCCAGAAATTCTCCTGCAAAGGCGTGGGGTGAATTTGTTGGGAGTAATGGCTCAGTTCAGCTTTCAGTTCCCTCTGGCAGAGGTAAAGTCCTGTTTACCTGGCCTGCCTGACCTACTAAATAACCTCAGGCAGGTCCCTCCATCCGCACGGGCCACGGGCAAGGAGCTGCCCCACCACACACCATGCCTGGTCCCAGCAGGGACCACTGGCCCCTAACAGACCCACAATGCTGTGTGGAGGACTCTTGGGAAGCTCCCTCAATTATCTAGGAATCCAGACAAGCTTTCTAATTGAGAAAAGGAAATCTCTTGCTGATTGCTCCTACGAGCAGAGAGAAAGGGTAAGGCTCCTCATTCTCTCTGCAAGCTTTAAGAGCAGGCAAAAAACAGCGTTTGCAAGATAATTTGGTGGTCACAGGGGACTGGGTTTTATTCCTCAATCGAAAACTGGCTATTAAACATCATTTAAAGAACAAAATAAAAATAAAACAGCAATTTCTTCTTTTATTCTCTCCCTATCATCATCATTAACCTTCTATCTGCATAATATCCCTTTGCCAAGGATCTTCAACGGTGCAATAAAATTTTAGTACTTAAACCTTATCAGCGCTCTGGAAGGGAGTATTCTCCTCATTTCAGAGAGAGGGAAACCAAGGCACAAAGAACTGAAATGACCTGCTCAAAGTCACACTGAAAATTATTAGTCGAGCCAGGAATAGATTCCCCAAGCCCTGAACCCCGGGAGGCAGCGGCCCACAGGTATGCTGCTCTTACAGGCCAATTAGCTTTTATGGAAACGTTTAAGGAAACATTTCCTTTCACAGACTCTGCCTGCTAATTTACTCCCGAGCTTTGTCATCTGCGAGGGAAAGTGTCTCAGTTTTAGGCTGTCGCAGAACAACTCGGCCCCTTCCCTGGCCTGAGACAAATGTGCTTTCAGGCAGATCTGACAGCACCGAGCCCCCCGCTACACGCTGCTTAGAAAGGGCTGGGAGAGGTTTTTCTGTGGGTCCCTGCCTACTAATTAAGTCTGATTGCAGAGAGTTCGTCAAAGCAGAGGGCTCTGCACACAGACACAACGCTGGGCATGCCGGGGCTCCGGGTGCCGAGGCAGAATTTGCTTCCCAGCACGCTGCTCTGGGCAGGGCTGCTGGGCTTGAGCTGATTCTCCACCCAAACCCTCACTATCCCAGGCTCTGTCTTTACAAAAGGAAGGGAAAGGGAGGCAGGGGCACAGAAGAGGAGGGCAGAAGGGATGGGAGTGGGCGAGCTGGTGCAGGAGAAAAGCAGCCCCTTGTTTGCTCTTCATGGCTCTCCGCGGAGAAACAGTTAATGGGCTGGGAGGTTTCCACCCTTCCAGGACGGAGCCTTTTCCTCCCCTTTCGAGTGCCCCCTGCCTTCCTCCTCCAGCGACTGGGAAGCTGTGACTGCTCTACACCGCTGACACCTCGGCTGCTCTGGAAACCCATGAACTGTTTGAGAAAGGTCAGCTGGCAGCCGCTGCATCCCTTCTCCTGCCTTCCCAGCCCGGATGGCCTTGGGCAGTGCAGGAGCCCCCTCTGTAGGCAAAGACCCACAGTTACCAGCTCCTTCTGCTCCCTGACACGTTTTTGCACCCCCTCTTGGTCCACCCCGACCCCTCTTCATCCACCCCAACCCAAGCCCCACCACCGGGCCAGAGGGAGAGTGGGGTTGCAGAGCTCGGTGCCAGCTGGGGATCAGGGGTCTGTGGCCAGTCCCATTACACGTGACATGGACCGAGACCAGACATCCCACAGGACAGCAGGTTTGCCATCAAAACATCTGAGACCTTGCCAGCTGGCTGTGGCAAAATAAAACAAGCGTGTCCCTGTACAGCTTTGGTGTGTCTCCCAGGTCCCCTCTCCCCCCTCTCCAAAGCCATCACCTACTTTTCTCCGGTCTCTTGCCAAACCCAGCTCCCCAGCACTGCACAAGCCCTCTCCCAGCCCCTTGGTGCCTTGGTGTACTTCTTTGCAGTACAACAGAAGGAAGTTATCCACTTCTAGGGCTTCTCTCTCCTGCACCTCCTCATCCTAGCCCAGCACATCGCCCAGGTGAGGTCCCCAGCACACCTGCCCCAAACCAGTCTTAAACCCAGCCTTGATTCAAAACAACCATCTGGTCCTTAAGCTATGCTGCAAAACTCAGCCCCCAGACACTTGCTGGGACCAGCAGTGAGTTAAGGGCAGGTGGACACCAGACTGGAAGTAGCAGAGGCAAAATTCCTGCCTGGATGCAAAAAAGCTCCGTTCTTCCCAAAAGAGGAGGAGCTGCCGAGTCAAGGTCTTCTGGCAGTCGTTATCAGCCACTACTCCCACAAAACGTTGACCAGAGCCTTTAAGAAAAGTGTGAATTTGCCTGTGTTTACTGCTCTCTGTCCCCAGCAGTTACAGATCGTCCTCCCTGGAGATGCTCAGCCTGTGCTCACTGCATCCCTCTCCACACTGCCTTCCCTGCCACACCCTACACTCAGCCCTACCCCCGGAGTATTTCCTGCAGCCTCCTAAGGATTTGCTGACCTACAGAATTATAGAATCATGGAATGGTTTGCACTGGAAGGGGCCATAAAAATCATCTCGTTCCAATCCCTGCCATGGGCAGGGACACCTCCCACTATCCCAGGTTGCTCCAAGTCCCATCCAGCCTGGCCTTGGGCACTGCCAGGGATGGGGCAGCCACAGCTTCTCTGAGCAACCAGTGCCAGGGCCTCACCACCCTCATCATAAAGAATATCTTCTTAATATCCCATCTAACCCTGACCTCCGTCAGTTGGAAGCCATTCCCCCTTGTCCTGTTACTCCCAGCCCATGTCCAAAGTTCCTCTCCAGCTCTTTTGGAGCCCCTTTAGGTACTGGAAGGGCTCCCTGGAACTTTTTCTTCTCCAGGCTGAAAAACCCCAGCTCTCTGAGCCTGTTTCCACAGGACAGCAAGAACCCCTCATTTTGCATGGTCTCCAGTTGGGAGAAACATCCTCTTACCCACCCCTGGCTCCCTCTGTCTGAAGCCCACGACGTGCTATTGCTCACACAGACGTGCCCCATGACAAACAGGGGGGGCAGAATTAGAAAGGAGAATGATGAAGACCCAAAGCCGATTTGTAGGCACCCTGAAATAACTTGATTTCTCCAGTATTCTGGGAGCACTTCTCTCCGAGATGCGACATTACTCATTTTCATTTGGAGAAGTTTCAGTGTGTAGCAAAAATATCTCAGGCTCAGTAATGAGGCAAGAAATCGTGCTTACGTAGCTGAGCAAGTAACATCACTCAACTTTCCTGTCCTTGTGGTGGATGAAAAATGATTGGAGAATAAATTAATCCTAATAAATGCAGGATTCTGATCAGGCACACAAAACCAGCAATGTGTCTGCAGGATGAGCAATTGATGAAGTCATTGCTTCAAAGGTGCCTTGATGCAATTAGTCACCTGTAAAACATGCAGCAGAGGAGAAAATCCCATTCCTTTTGTTAAGGAGCAGGAAAATGCTCCACGCGTCCGGGTGATTTATGGGATACGGTGCAGCAAAATTAGAGCGTGCGGCAATTAGGGTCGTTCTCCTGGAGATGAAAGGCTGGGGGGAGATGAATGAAGGGATGGACAGGATGCAGAAGGGCCCGATGGAGGCACAATGCCAGCACCACATTTCTGTGCTGTTGGTTTGTAGCAGGGACTATTTCCCCCTCGTGCAAATCGCTGGAGGGGTGGAAATCAGGCTGCACATGTAAAACTGGTGCCACTGAGGATGAACCAAGTCATTAATTACCAGCGTGAGTATGCGTAATTAGAGCTGCCAGGAGTCACAGGAGCAAGAGTCAAGGGTTCTAACAGGATTACGGACAGATCTGGATCGTTTTATGACAGTGTTAGCAGGTAAGGGGAACCTATCACGTGCTCGAGGATGAGCACAGGGGCAGGGAAGAAGGCATTTCCCATCCCCAACCCTGCTGCCCAGCTACTGTGCCCACTGCACTGTGTGCCCACCACTGACCATTCAGAGAAGGAACACTGACAAATCTCACCAACTCCATTGTTCAGATTGGGAATGTGAGGTGCTCAGCAGTGACGGCCAAAAATCACATGTGGACGCTAAATCCAGAAGAGCCAGTTAAGAGCAAGGGCTCTAAATTCGTGCACAGTTAACAGTTACTGTGCTGGCTGCTCTCAAGCTGCCAAAGTTCACACTTGGCTGCAGATTTTTTTCAGATCTCAGCTGTGTGGGGAACCCCAGGGCAGAGCACCCTCTCTGCAGCACGCAGGGTGCGGGATGAGCCCAGGGCCGGGAGCCGAGGGGAGCTGGCTGACCCGGAGTGGGGCTGGTCCCAGTGCAGTGTTCCCATGGACGTTCCAGCTGTTTGCGGCTGGAGGGCGTGGCAGATGCCGAGCAGCTGACCCTCACACAGCTGGAGCTGTGTCCAGCCACCCACCTCTGGCACTATCCCAGCAACTGCTGGCTTCCCACTGTCCCCCACCATCACAGGCCATCTCTCTGGCTCACACACTCCTCTCTCCAGTTCCCAAGAAGCCCTGACATGCCTCGCCCGCTCAGGGGACAGCAGGGAGCAGGGAGGCTGGGATGTGGGGCCGGGCAGAGCAGGCACCAAAAATCCTCCCAGCTTCCCTGGGAAGGGAATGCACAGCCACTCTTGAGGTCTGAGGGCTGCAGCACCCAATTTGAAGCATCTACTGCTGTTTCTCTGAGCTCATCTGTGAGGACTGGAAAAGGTCTGGGAGCTATCAAAGAAAGCCCCTTAACGTAAAACAGGAGACAATGGTTCCATGCCTTTATCCCCAGAGGGGCGGGTGCTGAGATGGGGTTGTGCTTACAGACACCATCCCACCATCCTGGGGGTATCCATCAGAGGAAGCTCCACCAGCTACAAGGCTGTGGGATGACCCACAGTCAAGTCAGGATGCTGAGGAGGAACAGTCCCTGCAGCCACTGCACGCTGTCCCCGGCGGGTCTGGCAGACCCCAGGGCACGCAGATGGGGTGGCCACGTCCCATTCATGGAAGCTCAGCACCAGGACGGGGCAGACACGATGGTTTCTTTGGTGCCTGGGGGTGGTTATCACTCCTGCCCACTGTGTCCCAGCAGGACGGGCACATCCACCTGTGTTTGATACTCTCCCATCTACCACGACAATTCCAAGGCTTTCTACAGGAACTGGCAACTGAGATCTGAAAAAATGTGCAGCCAGAACTTCTGGGGCTTGAGAGCAGCCAGCACAGTAACTGTTAACTGTGCACGAATTTAGAGCCCTTGCTCTTAACTGGCTCTTCTGGATTTAGCGTCCACATGTGATTTTTGGCCGTCACTGCTGAGCACCTCACATTCCCAATCTGAACAATGGAGTTGGTGAGATTTATTGATTGCCACAGATGACAGAACAGGATAAAGGAAAGCCAGGTATTATCTGTGATACTGTACAAGCTCTCCTCTCACCTCACAGCCTGTGCTGCCCTCCTGACTGTGCCACGAAGGGGGTGGTGGGGAATGGGGTCCCCCAGCCACACCTCAACATTCCCTGGCTCCACCAGGCAGGTGTTCAGGGCTGGCACCAGGGAAGCAGGGAGGGAGCCTCACTCAGCGGCACTGGGTCCATGGGTATCTCTGCACTTGAAATCAAGCTCTTCCCAGTGGGGGTAATCATCATCCTGGGAAGGCCAGTCCCTAGGACAGCCCAGCCAAGGATGGCAGAATGACTGTAGGAGCCTGGCTGCTCTGCGGGAAGAGCCATTGCCATACTCCAAGCTCCAGTGAGGTATTTCCTATCCCAGCCTCACCCTGTTTCATCGGGGTGAGTCATCAGACCACCATGGAAAACCTCAGGATCTTGGTTCTGTAGTCGTGATCAGAAACATGCTTTATTAAATTAATGACCATCCCCTATCTGTCATCTCACTGTTAATAAAAAGAAACAAGGGCTGGAAGGAGTGTTGCAGACTGGTGCCTGGAGCCAGGCTTGTCTCAGCACAGCTTGTGTCCAGCAGCCTTGCAGAGCTGCTCCCAAACACAGGAGGAGAACACAGCAGGAACGGGAGGGGGTTTTAACCTACATAACAAATGGCTCTGCAGCACAAATGTGGTGGGTCTCCCTTCTCCAGGACACCTCGGGATGCTGCTTCAGTGCAGGGTCCCTCACCAGTACAGCTCCAAAACGCTTCTTTGGCCACAGGGACAAGCTCATCTCACTGGCTCTGGCTGGATTAACACGGCACCCTTCCTTAAATACATCTCTCACGTGGGACAGAGGAGCATGTGCACTTAAATGCTCACTAAATGATCCCCTCTGGAGTGCATCAACCCCTTCCCCACTACCGGCACCACATGAGGGAGGAACAAGGAAGAGCTCACTTGGCCCAAACAACGCCACTTCAGAATATGAAGGTTTTTCTATCCCAAGGATCCTGGGGACACGACACCCATTTGAAGAAAGATGCCCTCTCCCCTACGAACGAGCCTCAGCAGCAGCAGATCAGCACCACCCACCCCTCCCTTCGCCAAAGGAGGGGTCATGGTCCTGTCCTCTGGAAGAGAAGGATTATAGGGGTGGACAGAGTTCACAGAGAGTCATTCCCAGCAAAGACCAAGTCAAGCTGATGCCGAGATAAGACTGTTCCTTGACCCCACCATGCAGGCCCCATCAGTGGGAACCCAGCAGGGGAATGCTGCAGAATATCCACCCTGTCCCCCATAACCCAAACTAGCCAGAGCAGTATTTCCTATTATGTCTCCATAACCTAATCTCACCCCCTCTAGGGTCTCCAGATTAATATCTGGGAAACCTCACATGTCCCATCACCCAATTACAGGGAGGAAAGGTTTATCCTATCTAAACAGCATGAAATGTAACCTAGACCCAGCTGCCCCCTCACTTCTAAGAGCCAGATCTCAATCCCTGGCAAGCTGAACAAACTGGGAAGGGGTCACGGGAGAGATGGGGAGGGTCTCTCTTGTATCGTATGAAACCTGCAGGGGAGCAGATATTTTAACTGGCAAATCCCCCGACTCAGGTTTAATCCCTCTCCATTTTTACTGAACTTCTCTCACACTGGAGCAACATTGGGAGCAGCTGACAGGCCCCACCTTGAGCCACTGCCCAACAAGAGGAGCCCCCATCATTTGGGGGAGCAGGGGGTGATGGTTCTCGGGACACACAGTGTACCCAGCCCAGCCTGGGAGAGGCAGAGGTGAAGGGCTGGTGCCACCATGTGTCACTGACCAGGGGTGTGCCCGAGGAATGGCGAGGGCTAGAGCAGAGTTGATGCTGGCAGGACAGAGCAGGCACCAGACACAATCACAGCCCAGGACAACAGCAATGTCCCCAGAGCACCTCCTGTGCTGGGGCTGAGAGGTTTCATAAAGGACAGAATAGGCTGTCCCAAGGCAGTCTTTGTGCCCCTTTGGATCCCTTTTCTATCCTTATTTCCTTCCAGACAAGTGTGGAGGGATGCTGGCTAACTTTTTGGGTTGTATTTCAGCCACCTGACAACGCTGAACGCATGGGAAACCTCAACTGCAGCCAGAGGACTGGAAAGCAGATTCCCCATCCCATTCAGGGTATCATCCCAGCCTTTGGCTGGAACGAGAGCAACACGCAAAATCTCCAGGAAGATCCTACCCTGGCAGAGGATCCCAGCCTGGGCGTCATTCAGAGCCCATCCAAAGGGAAGACCCAGATCCTTTGCTCAGTGAGAATGCCCAAGTTTCCTCCCAGAGCAGGTTGTGTTGCATCCACAGATGCCCCAGAGCCTGTATTTTCCACATAGCTCAGGGCTGCATTGCCAAGCACCAGCTTTGCAAATGCAGACTGAGCCTCCCTCCAAATTCCAGCTACAATTTATTGATTAAAAAAGCCTGTCTAGTCAATAAAGGCTCCTATGAAAAAGTTCCACTGCTCTGCACTCACATGCCGTGATCCGTCTGGCTGTGTTAGCAGCCTTGGCTTTTGATGCTTTCTGACAAGATGGATTTGTGGCCTTGACTTTCCCAGATCAGGAGAAACTTAATCCTAGAGGATAAAATTACAGACTAGTAAAAAAACTCCACGACTGGCCTCATTAACTGCCATGTACAAAGTTCAGAGCCTTCTTAGCTAGAAGACAGCACCTACAGCTGTCCTTGAGGGAGAGGCAGCTCGGAGCAGACAGCACAAAGCCCTTGGCAAACACGGCGCTCCTGAAGTGCATGACACACTCATGGCACCAGCCAGGCTGCTCCATGCTCTGCAGACAGCAGGAAAAGGGCAGACGGTCCCAGGTCTCCACCTATAAAGTGATTTGGGAGAAAGCAAAGATAATGCCCAGTTCTGGCCAAAAGGCGTCTGGGCAGATAAAAATAAAAAAACCCTGGAACAACCATATGGAAATGTGAATTAATGAAATTTTTCAGCAACTGACTCAACCCTAATTGAGAGTTGAGAACCGTCCACCTCCCTTCTGCTTTCCAGGATACAAAAATGACACTGGTAGGTGGAAATAACTACAGCTGTCCCAGGGAGAAAGAAATCGGAGCTTCACAGCGAGGGTAATGGCCAAAATTAAGCACTTGCTTGGTGCTATTACACAACACATCCCAGGAAGCAGCATCCAAAAACCTGACCTTCACTTCAAAGGTTTCTTTTTGAATCATCTTTCCTTCTGCTAACAAGTGAAGTGGATTCAGCACTCAAGAAGGGCACTCTGGGTGTTGAAAACACCTTTACCCATGTGTTAGCTGCAGAAGAGGCAGGGGTGATGTTCACGTCCAGCTCCTGGCTGGACCTCAAGCTCCTACAGCTTCCTGAGGGCAGAGTCAACTCCTCCTGCTACGCTCTGTGGTGCCCAGTTTGTCAGTCAGCACTCTTAAAGATGATTCTAAGGCTTGTAATTGGAGTGCAGCGTGGTTGCACGGAGATTGCAGTGACTCCTCTCTGACAGGAACTGTATTTGCTCTGGCCAGACAGTTTTTTCTCCTCTTCTCCCAGCCTACCCCTGGTTTTCACACGGCAGTAGCAGCACAGCTTGCACACAGGAGGGTGTCTGGACGAGCTGGTTGCCATAGCTATATCCATACATCCCCAGCATCCAGACACGTCACAGCCGCGCTCCGCGCCGCAGAGTGAAGTTATAAATAAGACACTCCCGAGCCTCAATTCAGAGCACAACTTGCAAGTGTACAAAACACTCAGCCTTCTGGGATGACCTCTTTCACTTTCTCTCCTAGGCACGATGCTGTGCACAGGCTCCTCTGCAGAGCAGCTCTGCTCCAGAGCAGTCCGTAACGCCGGCGTGGTGACGTGCACAGGTTTTATATAACCATACCCTCCACTCCTGCACATCTCCCTGCCCTGTCTGTTGTGCAGACACCCTCACAGGTTACCTGCTGGCTCTCCTCCACACCACAGTCCCGTGTATCAAGGGTCCCAGTACAGCAGAGGGCTCTGAGCAAGCTGCCAGGCTCCGCATTCTCCTGCTCTGAGGTCTCCAACAGGCTCACTCAGCAGGCTGCGTTCCTGTTCTCCTCCTTTCTTTGAGGACTACAAGCTGTTCTGGATAGGGCTACTTCTTCTTATGAATGTGGTCACTGCCCTGGAAAAAGACCCCAGAGCAGCCAGGATCCCTTGATGTCATCAGAGGTAATAAAGCCTGGGAGTCTCTGCTGAGACCTCACCCATCCTCCTGGGACCTGGCACCCCAAACCAAGTGCCATGCAGAAGCAGGTGAGCTGTTTACCTGTTTGTGGTACACTTTGTTCAGCCAATACCCCACAGCTGCCCTGCCAGCCTGACTCAGCCGTCAGCACACACCGAGCTGTGAAGTACCACAGAACAGGGGAAAAACCACAGCGTGGGAGCCTACGCAGAGCAGTTCAGAAGATGAAGGGCTGGGAGAGGGGCAGAGCCTCCCAATCCTTCTGTGATGTGCCACCAGCAGCACAGAGCCAGCAGTGCACTGGGACAACACCTCATTCAGACTCTCTGTCACCCTCAGCCACGGGGACAACATGAGATGCTTCTTTCCTCTGCATCTCCCCAGTTCTACCCACTTCTGATACTGAAGCAGAGGCAGGAGGAGGTGGATTCATGCTCATGGACACGGCTCTTGCATGTGCTGTGCTCAGGTCCAGGGCTGCTCACCCCAGTGGAGGGGAAAGACTGGGAGGTGCAGACTGGTTCAGTGGCCAGCCTGAGGGTCCTGGCACAGGAGTGAGCACAGGACAGGGCACAAAGCTGGGGGATCCAGGACCTGCACCTGTCTCTGCCCTCAGAGGTGAGCACTGCCCCATGCTGAGGGCCTCATGCTGAGATTAATTCACCGCTCTTGCGACCTCAGGGAAGGAATTTTATCTTTGTCTTGTTTTGTCCCCTCTGCTTGCAGATTAAGGGAGAGCCCATTCCCACCTCAGAGCATGGAAGGTCTGACTTATCACCTGCAAAGTTCTTTGAGATACCCTCAAACCACCCCCTCCCCAGCCTCCTCACCACGCCCTGTGCAGGCACATGGCAGCTCCCCCAAGCCCCCAGAGATGTGTGTTCAGAAACCCAGCAGCAACAGAGATGGGGGCAGGAGGGGAAGAAAACTGCACCAGGGAGAGAACTTTGAGAAAGGGACTGAGCAGCTCCCAGAGCCACAAAACACCACAGCAGCAACACAGCCGCCACCCCAGGAGTGACATAGCCCAGCCCACAGAGCCCAATCCATCACACAGCCAAGCCCAGCCCTTCATCCTCCCCCAGCCATCCCCCAAAATGTTCTAAAAACACACTCAAAGCACTTCTTTACTTCTAAACCTTGCACTACACAAGTTCACAGCAGCCTCCCCAAATCCAGGTGGGTCCGACCTCCCAGGTGGGCTCCAGAGAAGGTCCAGGTGCTGTTAAACCAGGCATAGGCCTGCCTGTTGCCTCCTGAAGATTTCACCCTTTGGCTTTCAGACAAGGCCTCCCAGCTCAGCTCTTCAGCTCCCAGCCCTAAAACCAGGGCGAGGATCTTTCTGTCTTGCAGCACAGGCTGGAAGATGCTGCACTCCCCAGGCAAGGAGGGCTCAGCTGGTCCAGGGGACCTCCTAAGCCAGGGCCACAACAACGAGAAGTGGTGATACCCCTGGTGCCGTGTCCGGCAGATGCAGGGACACGGCTGGGCTTAGAGAATGGAGACATGAAAAGCACTTTGCGCCACAGCCGTGTTATCCCCTCATCCCTCCCCCTCATCCCCTTTGGAGCTTCTTAACTTCAGAAACCTTCCTCCAGAGGAGTGTTGGAGTGACAGAAAACATTTTCCAAGCCTAATATCAGTTCCAGATGTTCACAGCCATTTCAGTTTGTACCTCACCCTGTAAAACACATTTCTCCCTCTCCCTCTCTCAAGTGCAGCGCCTGCTTGGTCCATGACATAATGCGCTGGCGGGCTCGGCCGCGCACACACACACACACACACACACACACGCTCGCGCCCTCTCCGAGAGCCCCATGTTCAAACAAAGAGCATCACTCAACTACAAAGCTGTCGCACACATGGAGTTATGAGTAATTTCCACAAGTTTTAATAAACAGTTTGGGATGTAATTGCTCTCCGTCTTCTCGGCTGGCTCCCGAGCGCGGAGCCGCTCGCTCCCCGCGCGCTGGTGTTGAAAGCGTGGTTTGTTTCACACACAAGTTCACCTCCTCTCCGCCTCAGATGGGCCAAGGGCTGTGTTTTTCTAAGCACCAGTAACAAGCCTCTTAAAAAACCTCGTGCAGCCGAGGCCAACCGACCCGTGCAGGCTCCTGGCTCCCTTCACCCTGTCCTGCAGCATCCCTGTCTCGGGGGGAGCCCAGCAGGGAGCAGAGGGGACCCACGTTAGATCCGGCTCAAAACTCCCTCCTGACTCTGCTCCAAGAGGAAGAGGAACAAATGTTTTCTGGCTCAAGGGAATGGTTACATCTTCCAGCTGCAGAACAAAGGGGAGGCCAAGGAGTTCTGCAAGGGTGAGAGACTGGAGGCTTTGGAGGGGCAGGAGGAAGGCAGAAGGCAGGTGAGGCTGGGGCCAGGTACCACCTAGTTTGCCACAGGGATGAAGAACAGGTTGGCAGAGCTCTAGCCCCTGTCAGTGCCAGGAATCCCAAAAAGAAATGGCTACAACTGCAAAAAAGGAAACAAAACCACTGTCCAAGCACAAATAACCCACTCATATAAACTCAAGGTTTCCAAGGGATGAGTGGCAGCAGCCTCAAGAGCCCTACAGCCTTGCCAGATCCTCCCAGCCCAGAGCTGGCCTGCTCTGCAAATACCTGTGAGGCACCTCCCAGCAATGGGAACAACCTGCTCCCCCCTGCCAGCAGCTGGGAGACTGATGGGGAAGGAAGATCTGCCTATATCCATCAAAAACCATCCAAATTTCATATCCCACACCCCCCCTCCCAAAGATTCCCCCTCCAAGGCTGAGTTATTGTTTTTGTGGATGCTGCTCAGATGGGAGGAGCTGTGGTGCAGCAGGATGGGTGGGTGATGGTGGTCAGGGGATATCCAGGGCAGGATTTTTGGCTGTAGAGAGCTGTAGCAGTCAGCACCTCTGCAAACCTACACCAGGTATTTGCAGGAATCAAGTCATCTGGCATTAGAGGCCTGTAGGGTAAGAAAGGAATGAAGGCAGGAATGTTGTTTCGTTATAAACAACACAGAAAAAAAGGGAGAGATTTAGGATTGGCTTTTCTCTTTAATTGTTAATAGGGTCATTCTGTCCCAAACAGTCCCCCAGAGCAGGGAGAGGGGAGGGACGCTCCCCACAATGAATTCAATTGCCTGTCAAACACATGGCAGTCATAAAAGGAAAATAATAATAATAATAATCTGTATTTCCTACTCTGGCTGCCAGGCAAAGATTCAGCCACTTCAAAGGAGAAACCCCATATTTCACTGGTCTGGCCTCACCTGACTAAAGTGTGAGCAATCTGGAATCTCCATCCAAAACAAAGCCCCTCCTCTGGTTCGTTTTCTTTCTCCGTTACTGCAAGGTGCCCCTCCAAGATAGAGAACAAACCTTCTTCCGTGCAGTGAAACCAGAGACACGACCCAGGGTCCGTGGCTGCTTTGGGCAGCTTTGGGAGGGGATGCTGGCAAGGTGCAGGGGAAAGGCCCTGTAGGATGGGACTGGTGTATGAGCCAGGAACCAGAGCTCCTTCTTGCCGGGGTCTCCACGAAGAGCCAGAACCCCCAGGAGGTGGGGATCTGTCTCTCTCCAGCAGAGACAGGCCAGCTCTTGTAGCTCATGATTTTTGGATATGGTGGCATCTGTGCTGCACAAGCAGAATAGATGGGCTTGAGGTGAACAGAGGCGGTGGAAACCTCCCTGTGGCTGCGAGGTCTGAATGATCTCCCTGAGCCTGTCTTCCCAACAGGGAAACACAGCTGAACATCTTGCCAGGGTGCCCGGGGAGCCCATGCAAGTCTGCACGTGGACAGCAAGGTTCTGCACTCCACACCAGCCCTGTCCCAGGTAAATCTTTGCTTTGGTCAACAACACCAGCTGCCCCTGACAACTCTTGTGAGCTTCGAAATTTCTCCTTTTTCTACTTGTTTACAACCAAACAACATTCCTGCCTTCAACCTACGTCCAAAATCCTCAAGCAAAAAGCAGTAGGTTCTGCCTGGCTTTCCCTGCGGCACTGCCATCATTCAAGGTCTCAAGTCCTATTTTCTGAAATCCATCATTGCCTCACTCAAATCAAGCCCCATCCTTCACAGCCCTCTGCCTTGTCCAGCAGCTCCTGGAGCATGGACTGAGTTGCTGACAAAGCCTTTGTAAGGCATAGAGCACTCAGTACAAGCCTGGGAACTAAACTCCCACCCAGGGAAGCTTCAGGTTCTCCTGGAGAAGTTTTGTGCTCTTTAAATAACCTCCCTAAACATTGCAGGTTTTGAGTTCCTTTGATAGGTGCACAAGACAGCTGAAAATGTCCTTTCAAAGGAGGGTCACTGGTCACTCACTGGAACAGACCAGCAAAGCCCTTGAGCCGTTGAGGGATGACCTTCCCCCTACAACCACCATCCTGTGGCATTTCAGACTGATCACATCAACACTCACTTCAGAAACTCCAACTCACAGCTCTTCTGCTCAAAAATGGGCTAATAATTTCCTCCTGCCTCACTGCATTTTTGTAATTCCCGTTCCCCTCCCCCTCAAATAGCCATGTCTGCAGAAGATTCCAGAAACCTCTCCTAAATGGAGTGGGTTTGATGCCTCATGTAACACCTTGGCTCTGTGCACCACTCTCCTCCAAAGCAGCAGCTCCCAACCAGGCAGGGCACAGGAAGCATCGCCGGGAGCCCTCTGCAGCATGAGGAGGTTGCCCTCCCTCACACCCACCTGTGTAGAGGTCTGTGTCCGTGTACTCATCCACCTTCTTGTGCTGCAGGACATAGTCCGACACCTTGGTCCCGATGGCAGGCTGCACATCCAGCCACTCCAGGGACACCACAGTGCTGGAGGGCTCCACGCTGGGGGAGAGCCGCAGGCTGGGCGGGAGACAGAAAAGAGAGCAAGTAAGACATGAGCTCCCTTTCAGGGGAGGAATCCACATCTCCGAGCAACACAACTCCCAAAAGGGCTCACAGTCACACACGTGGATGTGCTCACCAAGCCACAAGGGCAGAGCAGGCTCGTGAGCATCAGCGAACTTCCAGCTGAAGGTCAGCTGAGTCCAGCCTACTGCGGTGTGCACCCTTGGGAGCCTCCCCCTGCTCCTGGAAAGGGCAAGCTCATGCAACCCCAAATATCTCATTTAAAGGGGCCCTCATTGTCTGGGAGAGCTGCTGAACTTCAGCAAGGGAAGCAAGGACCAACACCACAGGAGCAAACCAGGAGAGGATCCGGGTTCTTGAAACCCGGCAGGGCTGAGTCCACAGGAGGGGAGGGTCAGGTCTGCATCGCCAGTGAGCAAAGGTGAAGGAAGGCAGGAGGCAGAGAAGGAAGGGGCAGATGTGGCGTGAATCCACCCAGCTGCAAACCTCTGAGGCATGTGGGCGAGAGCCAGAGCGGGGCAGCTGTGCAGGAGCTCCTGCCCAGAGCAGGAACAATGTGGGCTGGGATGAAGGCAGAGGAGCTCTGTGCTCCTGGCCGTGCTAGTGCAGAGGCGTGAGCTCCCTCTGCGCCGGGGTAGATGACAACACCAAGTACAGGGCTATGGAGAGTCTGGCTCCAAACACACAGCATGTTTGCTGGACTCGGAATGGGAAATGAATCCCCTCCGAGGATATTGGCTCACTAAGAAGGTGTTCTTCTCCTTGTGGCTCACTGGAGCCAGTCTTCCTGCTTTCTCAGCTAATTCCCCATCAGTTTGCTCCTGATTTGCTCTTGCTCTGACAAGCCACAATGAATTGCACTGTAATTCCATTTCTTTCAGCATTTGAAATCCCATTCTACAAGCCCTGCTAATCAGGTGATGAAAATCTATAAGGAAACTGTCCAAGGCCACGGCCGGAGCCAGGATATCCTAAAGGCATCAGTCACACAGCGAGGAGGGCTGGACTGCAGCCCCCAGGCCCAAGGGTGCAGGAAGAGGTGCCCACAGGCTGAGCCCCTGGGAAATGGGGTGGTTCTGGGGGGCTGTGACCCACGGGAAAGGGGCTGGTGAGCCGTGGAGGGCTCACAGGGATACGTACACAGGCGGAGGGAGAGGGCTGCAGTTCGGGAGTCCGTTCTCATCGAAGGCGTTGAGGTCGCACCTGCACCAGTCTTCGATAACATCACCTTTCCCAGAGCACCAGTATGAGCTCATCAGGGCTCCCTTGAAGGCCTGATGTGAGAACAAAAAGCGTGAACATGTGCGCTAAAGGCTCGGTGAAATCTGGCCAGCAGCTTGGCCGCGGTGCTGAGCTTCAGGGCGAGCGTGCAGAGCCCTGGGATCAGGAAATGTGGGACGGGACGGGACGGGACGGGACGGGACGGGACGGGACGGGATGGGATGGGATGGGATGGGATGGGATGGGACGGGACAGGTCGGGACGGGACGGGACAGGTCGGGACGGGACGGGATGGGACGGGACGGGACGGGACGGGACGGGACGGGATGGGATGGGATGGGATGGAATGGGATGGGAGAGTGTGTCCTCCCCAGCTTTGCCATGGCCTCTCTGCATAGCCCTGGACATGGCCCTTCACCTCCCTAGGTTTAGCTCCCATATATTGAGTGATGCTGGTTCATCCCTGAATGCTTTTGGAGTGGGGACAGGGATCTCCTGCGGGGGAGGGCTGAGCTGCCTGAAGAAGCACAATCATAAGTCCCTCTGTGACAGTGAACAGAATACACACGGTACCTGCACACTGCTGCTGTGCACAATGAAACTCCTCCACTCTTCCCCGTGCCCTCCTGCCCAGCTGTTTCTGTCCCCCTGAGAATAAAGTAATTCCTACATTCCCAACAACACAGACCACTTCCATCCTTCTCATGGGTCTGCTATTCACACAAAGTGCCCTCCTGCAAGCAAACTGCTGCTTTATTCGCTTGTCTAAGGAACACTCGCAAGCAAAACAGCAGCATCTGGAAGGGAAAATAAAACCTGGAAAATACTTGCAGGATGTCCCCAGGAGCCACCCTGACTGCTCCAAATAACACCAATGAATCCCTGGAATAACAGCTGTGATCAGAATTCCCAAAGCCCTCCGGGTCTGACCCCTCAGTGTCTGTGCCGTGCCCATCCCGCAGCTCTGGGTGCTCGGTGTCAGTTCCCTCACTGCAGGATGGAGCATCCCTCACTCCATACCCTGCTGAGTTTGGACCACATGGATTTATGGTGGTTTCTCCCACCACCCTTTGCCTGTAATTAAACGCCCAGCTTCAAAAACATCTCTCCTTCACACGCACAGAGCCAGCGTCCAACCCAACCCTGCAAAGCCACAACGCCCACCTAGAATAATCAGAACACCAAAACACCGGCCGCTAAAACAAAGCTCTGTAATGCTTTTGACCTTTCAAGAGGCACATTTTGGAGCTGAAACACCTCCACAGGTCCTCATCCACATGGAGCAGCCTTGCTTGTGGCAACACTGCTCCTCCCACGAAAAGTTGCCTGCGGAAGCCTGGCCCAGGCGATATGGCCTGTGCTGCCAGGGTACGCCTAGAAATAAAACTGTGCCCTTTGAGGAGGACAGGGACAGCTCGGGCTGCAGCATTTAGCAGAAAGCTCTAGGAAAAGCGCCATCCCAGGGAGGTTTCTGAAAGAAGGAGGTATAAATAGAGCCTGACGTCAGGGCTCCCATTGTCCGGGGTTTTGTCGCTCTCCCCAAACACCCCCAGCACCTTTAACACGGCGCCTCAAGGCTCTGGCATCTGCAAAATTCTCTGCTTCCAGGCATTGACAAAGTGGGACTGTTCCAGATGGGAAAAATTGAAAAAAAACCCAAAAAACCCCAACTAAGGAACGAACACGTGAAAGAGAGAAAATGTGACGTTATTTTACTCTGTTCTTTAGAATGTAATTGAAGTGCTGGGCTGGAAAGGGCATCCAAAGTAATTGGAGAGAGGGATGAAGAGAGGAGTTTATCTGACACCCAGATAAATGGATGCAGACACACATCTGCAGAGAGAGAGCGGCGGGTCTGTGCGGGAGAGAAACAGCAAAGAATGTGTGCAGATGGATAGGGAAGCATGTGCTCTCCCTGGGAAGCAAGATAAATACCCTCTGCTGAGGGTACCTGTGTGCACAGGCAGGCTGTGGGCGAAGACAGATGCGGGTGATCGCGGCAACAGCTGCACTGTCACACTGCTCCGCTGTCCCTCCGCCCCAACCCTGCTGCTCTGCACACCCCCTCCCTGTCTCCTAACCCAGGTCCTCCCTGCACATCCCCAGTCTAGGGAAGAAACCCCACCCGCCCCATCCGTGCCCTTCAGTAAATCCAGTAGTCAATTCCTTGTTTTTCTTTTTCCTGCTGTTAAGCACGAGCTGCGTGAGCAATCCCCTCCACTCTGCCTGCCCAGCCTCACATACGTTTTAATTAGATCCTGCAGGTACCCAGCTGTCATCTGCCTTGTGTCACCCTTCGCACAAACGAGGTTAGGGGATGGATTCTGTGCTCATTACGGCGAGCACACAGCCAGCCCCTCACCGGGTTACCGGGAGCACGGCCGCCCGTGCTGGCTCCTGCCTCTGTCCTGACTCATGTCAAGGCCAGGCTGGGAGAGCCAGGCGGCCAGAGCTTGGCCCTGCTTTGTCCCTTGGTGCTGGGCACTGGTGAGGCTACACCTCAAGTGCTGTGTCCAGTTCTGGGCCACTCATGACAAGAAAGACATTGAGGGGCTGGAGGGTGTCCAGGGAAAGGAACTGAGCTGGGGAAGAGGATGGAGAGTGAATCATTTGAGCAGTGGCTGAGGGAGCTGGGAAAGGGGCTCAGCCTGGAGAAAAGGGGTCTCAGGAGGGACCTTCTGGCTCTCCACAAGTCCCTGACACAACGGGGCAGCCGGGGGGGTCGGGCTCTGCTCCCAGGCAACAGGGACAGGACAAGAGGAAATGGCCTCAAGCTGTGCCAGGGGAGGGTCAGGTTGGACATCAGGAGGAATTTCTTCACTGAAATGGTGGTCAGGCATTGGAAGGGGCTGCTCAGGTAGGCGGTGGAGTCCCCATCCCTGGAGGCGTTCAAGAAACAACTGAATGTGGCAGTAGTGCTGTGGTGTGACAAGGGGGTGATTGGTTAAAGGTCGCGCTCAGTCTTGGAGGCCTTTTCCAACCTAACTAATTCTGTGACTTCTCTTGCTTTCCAGTGGAATTTCAAGCCAGTGGCTCCTGGGATTTTCCCACTGGTGCTGGGGAGTGCGTGTTGAAGGGTGGGGAAGCATCAAGAGCAAACTGATGGGGAGCAGAACTGGGTGAGATCACACAGAAAGAAGGGAACGGCAGCTGCCACCCAAACAAGGAGCCTGACGGCACAGGAAGATAGGGAGCGATGGACAAGGATGCAGGGAAGCTGCTGAGATCCATCCCATGGTGGTCATGTTTCCACAGGCCCAAGAGGGTCTGGAATCATGGAGGGGCTTTGCAGGAGCAGAGTGATGTGCTGGGAATGGCAGTGGCCCCCAGTGCACCGTCCTGCGCCTGCCAGCCACTCCCCGGGACCCCAACACCCCTCTGTGCCCTAAGGCAATTTTATCTTTCATTTAAAAGTATCCAAATTGTATTGTTTCCCTGTGAGTCAGCCCATTTAGTTTATGTCCTTCGGTGCCAGAGGGGAAATTTATGAGATGAGAAACTGGCTCGAAACGTTTATTTTCTAGATGACGAGTCATGCCATTAGATATATAGCTTTATGAATCATAGGAACAGCATCTAATTTGCTCTTAAAGGTATAATAGGTCTGATTCCCCACACCCATGCACACACATATATTGGATTGATAGTTCCCCCCTAGGATGGCTAGTTCATTTGTTTTGACACAAGCAAGACTTACAGGACCATAAAGTCCCATCTTACCATAAGCTAAGCCTATTCATAAAAAAAATATTAGGGAAACGAACGATCAGCTAAGCACATTTATCCTACACTCGATTGCATATGGATCTTTCTCCTGTTGTTATTTGTGCTCAGGGGGAGGCCATTTGGCCCCATTTTATAGCTGAGACACTCTGCAACAGAACAGAGAAGAACACTTCCTTTGTCCTCTGTTAGACCTGGCTGATGGAGGGAGAAGCATTAAGTTATTTCTGACCGTGCGTTTTCTGTTGACATCCCGGGAGAGGAAGGGGATAGGACATGAAGGAACCTTTCAGATCAGCATTTGCAGGACTCAGCACACACCACGGGGCTGGTGTTTGCAGATGGGATACTGGAAAGGGCATGTGTTGGGTGCTTATCTGAGAATATCTGGTCCTCTCCACGGCTGACAGTGATATGAAAATCTGGCTCATTGAGTCTTGGAGGCACACCTCTGTTTCTGGGAAAATTAAGAACAGGAAGCACAGGGAGATAAAAAAACACCTACAGGTGAACATGTAGGCTGGACAGAGATGCGCTGCAGATAAAGGAGATGATCCGGAAGATGGAACACTGGGTCATGGTGGATTTTGCACTGATTTCCCAGTCTTTGTTTGCTTTTTCGTTCTTCTCAGTGCAGGAGAGAAGGAAGAGCGGAAGCAGGCTGAGCCGTGGCAGCAGTCAGGCTCCATCCCATGTCCAGGGACACGGCAGCAAAGGGAGACATCCTGGCCCTTCCCGTTTGCAGGATGGAGATGGGGCCTGCACGCCACCACCAGCTTCCCTCAGGCACAGGCAGGGGCCACCGCAGGAGGATGTAGGCTCAAGAAGGGATTTCACAGCCTGAGCAGGATGCTCCCATGATGGCAGGGGGGCTGGAGGGAAAGCCTTGCACACCCTTCCAGCAGTGCTCAGTGCTGCTCACAGGAGATAAGTGCTGCTCCTTAGTCTAGATATCTCTAGAAGGGGAGTGGAGGGGGGAAACAAAAAAAGGGAGGAAAGCTAAGGACTTCCCAGGCCAGAGACTTTCCAGGATCATGCAGTTTGTGTCCGACAGGCCACTCCAGGTTCACAGCAAAGGAGGATGAAGTTTCCCTCCTGCTGCTGGCAGGGGATCTCATCCTGTGTTGTTCACACCCTCCCTACCTCCGGCTGCCTGCCCCCAGGGAGCAGCATCACCAGCACTTCATCCTGGCAAGGGGCATCGGTGGTGTGCTGGAAAGGTCAGGGTGCTGGAAGGGCCCCAGGGTGGGCAGCATCCTGGTTTCTGCTATTTACGGGAGCCGAGGGAGCAGCAGAGGACACTGTAAGACCTGGCAGCGGGGGAAATCAAAGCCCTGCGCGCTGCAGCGGCCCCGTCCTGGGGAGCCGGCTCCGCTTTCACACCTCGGCACAAAGCTCCCCATTGTAGCCCGACCCGGGTGCCACAATGCGGCCATTCTTCCCCTGGAAACGCGAGCTGGATGTGGGCTGGAGCTGCAGCACGATGCTCCAGGGCCAGAGAGGGAGGACGAGGGCCAATTAGCAGGTATTAAAACAAAGCAACAACAAATATAAACAAACACACCCCAGACCAAACCAAAAAACTCACCTCAACCACAAAACCGCTGTCCCCACTGGCCCAGGCTCCCTGTCAGCTTTGGCAGTGGAAAAAGAAATCCCTGGCTCCCCAAGCCTTCAGGGGCTGCTTTGGGGAAGCTGTGTGAGTGCAGGGAGGGCTGTTGTGCTCCAGCAGCTCTGCCATCGGTGCCGGATTAGGGTCAAACTGAGCCCATGGCCTTGGGGACACCTTTCACCCTGGCTAAAAACACCCTGCCAGCCTGGGGACGCTGAAGGGGACAGCGGTGGCTGTGCTCTGCTCTGGAGGAGCCAGCTCCTTGGCAAGGGGTGGGGAGAAAAGATGGGGAATTCTGCTCCAGCCTCAGTTGTCATCTGAGCTGGCGACCTCCAGCACGTGAAGAAGCTCTCTCCAAAGGCCCTGCCAGGGTCCCAGCTACGCTCTGGGCGCCTGCTGAGGCCAATGGGACCAGCAGCACAGGGACGTGCCCCCCAGCAAGTCCCCACACCATGGGCTGGGCCATGTGTGCCGTGAGGAGGAGGCCACGGCTGCAGCAAATGCTGAGATTACTCAATTTTCGAATTAAAGCAAGGTCCTAGGGGTCTTCTAAAAATCCAGGCTCCACATCCATTTGTCTCCTTAAATACACACAGCAGGAGTTTGAGTCCATTTCCCAGTAGGAGCGAGATTGATCTCTCCTGCCTCCCTTCTCCACACCCCCCTCACCACACCACCCTCTAAGCACTTCTGCAGCTGGCTGAGCTGCTCCACAGAAGCTTGTTTCAGGGGTTTTTGGGCGAAAAACGAACAGACCATGAACAGGAGGGACCACACTGCCCAACATGCCTTCCCATTTCTCCCCTCCACTGGCCTGCCTGCCGTGTGGCTCCAGACACGCACACCTGCATCTCTGTCGGAGATGCTCCTGGGAGAGGATGGGGGATAACGGCATTCCCTGCCTTCCTGCAAGGGACGAGGAGGTTTGCAGATCATGCAGATCATGCAGATCATGCAGACCATGCAGATCATGCAGACCTGTGCTCTCACTCTCAGTCAGTGCCTCTGGGTGCACTCCAGGGCTGTGCTGGACAGTAAGAAAGGTGTTGCCCACCCCATGGGGAGAGGGCAGGCACAAGTATGTTTAAGGTGGAGGGGGAAAGTCACCATAACCTGGGGGACTCTGATTGGGGTGAGGAGCAGCTCTTCTCTGACTCCAGGATGTTCCCTAGAGGGAAAGCACCCAGGGTCACAACATCTCTCTTCTCTCCCACCACATGCACCCAGCAGCACCCAGCCCTCGAGCTGCTGGGAGCATTTTGCCAGCAGAAGGCCCCACCACAGACAGAAGCTCTTTGCTGTTGGGCCTGGCCAGCCACTGACACTGGTGGAGGTTTCCTCCACAGCCCTGCAGTGGAGAATCTCCTCCAGCTTCATATGGAGGGACCAGTGTGGTGCCTGCACCACTGCAGAGCACAAAGGAAGCAGAAGAGAGATGCTGGCATCGATAAAAGCTGATGCAGGACCCACAGAGATCCAGAGAAGTCCCTGCAAGGTGACAGCCAAGGTCGCAGCTTCTCTGTCTCTTTACACCTTTTGAGCTCCCAGTGTGAGCAATCAGCCTGAGGAGCACTGGAGCTACAACAGCAATGGTCCTGTAAAATACTTGGATTAGTTGGATCCCACCAGGTGACTGGGACTGGCGCAGAGGGGCCTCCAGCACTGCCTCTGCTCCAGCAAGCAGCCCTTCCTGTAAAACCTGCCACCCACAGCCACACCAGCTGTGACAGCTACAGAAAAGCCATTCAACAAAGCCCTTCAAAAACTGCTTGGACCTCCAAACACACCTCCTTCACCCTGGCAAGCCCCGGCACTGCCACAGCCCCCAGCCAGGCTGCAGCGACCAGCGACGGTGCAAGTTCTCCGACCAGCACAAGTAAACCGCAGGGGGAAACAAAGAAGCTCCGAGCAAGAACTCAATCCATAGTTCTCATCGCATACAAGAAGGAAAAGAGGGGCCTGATCCTTCTCCTGATACTGAGATTGCTTCTCCCCATTGCTGGGAGCAGGAGCCGTGCTGGAGTTGGGCTGGGAGGGCAGGTCACAGACAGCTGAGAGTTTCCTTGAGGACATTTCCTCTGGACAAATGCTCCCTGGACAGCAAATGGCAAAACTCCTGGAGCCCTTCACATTTCAGGCCCTTGCTTCAAAGCAAGAAGAGAACAGCAATTCCCACTGACACAGAATTAAAGAGTTTTCTAACTCATTTCACATGGGCAAAGTAATATATTTTCACCTCATCTCCTGCTTGGAAATGGTCAGTTTTAGCTGAAATCAAACATGCACACAAAGAAAAATCACAAATCAGCCCACAGCAGACACCCAGCATGGAAACTGAAACCCCAGCACTTAAGAGTCTGGCAAGGTCATCAGCAGCCGAGAACACGGCCTTGGACCAGGCGGTAGCTGTAAATTTTAAAAAGTGCATAACTCACTGCACTAAGGCAGATGAAAAGACAAACCCATTAAAAAAAATACACATCCTGAAGAGGGCAAAATGTCTTTACCTGTGTTTTGCTTCATCTTTGCTGCTCAGCTTATACAGGAAAACTTTCAGCCAAATTTCTAGAAGTCAGTATGCTCCTTGTTAATGCCCTTGCTTTCTGTCTGTATGTACAGCATTATCTTTGTGGGCACATATGCAAAGAGAACTGTGTTTACAATTACTGTTTCTTTAACACTACAGGAGAATTGGGGTGTGCCTGCAGTTCCTCTAAGGTCAGCACTTGCTGTATTGATTGAGGATCATCTACATGAAGGGAGAAAAACAGGCAACGGGGCACCCAGGATTGGAGATGCTGGACTTGGTTCAGCCCAGACATGTGAAAATCCTGTTTATGGCACAGGAGAAAACCACTCTGCAGTGCCTGGGACACCTCTGGATTCCTATTTAGTCCTGAAAATGGGTATTTCATCATCCAGATGGTACAGGAGATGCTCCTGGGTGGCACATGCTCTGTGGGAGCCTCTCTCAGTGCACAGAGCATGGTCACTGTTTAAACTGGTGGCATTCTGGCTCTCTGCTGGGTGTTGCTGACAGGCTGATGTCCCCATGGTGGTGGCAGCTCCTTACAATCCCCAAGCCCCTTTCCCTTTCGTGGTAACCCTCCCTGCTCACAGGGGAGGCGAGGCAAAGACGATGCCCCTGCCCGCCATGAGCATCCCTCGTGCTCAGGCTCATGATGCCACAAGAGGATGCGGACACCTCACACAGGCAGCACTAACCCCACACCAAACCCTCCTCTCCAGGGCAGGGACGTGGCCCCCACGAGCTCCACTTCCCCCAGAGAGGCTGGTACAGCTCTGCCCAGCCCAGACCGCCCGGAAAACCTCCAGTGCGGAGAGCCATGGTTTGTGCCGAGGTGGCAGCAGGTTCCTCAGCAGTGGTGGGTTTTAGCCTTCAGGAACAAGAACTTGTCCTTCCCTGCGGTGCCAAGGATAGCAGGAGAAGGAGAGGGAGAGAATAAAAAGCCGGCAGGAGAGAGGCTGGTGGAGAGAAAGGGGAGGAACAAGATGGGGCGAAGGGATGGAGGGAGCAGGACAGCCCATCGGAAGTGAGCAGGAAGGGGAAAGGAGAGTGATGGAGCTGATGCAACACAAGGGATTCATGCTGAGAGAATGGGAATGACTTGGAAAGAGAAGTAGGGGCAGGGAAGACAGAAAGCACTCCCCGTGTCCCACTGCAGCAAGGATGGGGAAGATCTTGGATGGGTTGTAGGGAGGAAGGGGATGAGGGGCTGCTGTCAAGAGAAGCCCACAGCTGAAACAACCAGACCCAGCTAAGGAGGGGGTGGTCAGAGAAGACAGCATGACACCACCTGCTGCCCACCCCAGGGCCTTCCACTGTGGATGGCACAAAGTGACCTGTCCTGGCATGTCCTGACACTGCCAGCTCCCTTAGTGCCTGCTCTGGCAGCATCCCCTGCCCTGCAGCTGCCCAGACCCCTCGCCCTGTCACCTCTAATCCCAGCCCTGTCCATGGACAGCTCCCTGGGGTGAGGGGGGAGCAGACACACACAGCACCCTCACACAGGGACAGGCTCCCAGGGGATGCCCCTCCACCCCTGGGCGAGCAGGTGGAAGGTGGAGGAGGAAGAGGAGGAGATGCAGGGAGCACAGCCCCCTGGAGATTGCTGGGGTGTCTCTGGTTTGGTTGCTTTGTTGGGGTTTTGTTTGTTTGCCGGCTTTCCCGGCGCCTCAGCAGAAAGCACAATGCGGGCTGAGCTCCAGCTGCAGCTGATGGGGCCAGCCCTCGCCGGAGCCAGGGGAGCAGGGAAGGGAGGGAAGCAGGGAGGAACGGAGGCTGCTGGTGGAACAGACTACAGCTCCCCAGGACAAGAAGGCGCCCCAAGAGAGCCCAGCAGTGTCGGCAGGGCTTGGGGGACAGGTGAGGAGCAGGAGGAGCAGGAGGAGGAGGAAGAAGGGGGGAGTTTGCAGTGAGGCAGGGTGGCATTGCCACCTGGGCACAGGGGACCTGGCGGTGAGCAGGGTCCATGGAGAGCCTTCAGATCCTGCTGGGCTCTGCACTGTTACCTGCTCCTGGCCGGCTAACCTACCTCTTGTATCCCCAAAACAATGTCTTCTTGCAGATTGCTGCTGGGAAGCACCTTTCTTGCTTGACGGAAAGCAGTTTTCCCTCCCTGTAGCTGTAATGCCTCATCCCAGCAGTGCCCTGGACATGCTGATAACAGCAGTCAATCTCTGCACAAGGATTGCCCAGCGGGAAGAGAAGGCATGGGCGGGGAAAGAATGCAGGAAGAAAACAGTGGGAGAAAGGGAGTTTGAGGAAAAGGCCCAGAAAGAGAGGGGAACTGAGGTGTGGAAGGCAGGCATGGCTTCATGCAAGAACCAAGAGGGTTGATAGATGGGAAAGCAGAAACCAGATCAAGAGGTAGGCAAGGAGGGACAGTCCCCATAAGAGACTTGGGTACTGGGAGAAGCATGAGGGCTCTTTTCCCCATGGATGTGGGAAGGGGATGAAGCATCATTCCTGGTGGTCACACCTCCACGTGCCAGGATTGTTTCCTGACCTGCAGCCCTCTGCATCCCACCCACAGCTGCTGCGTGCTGGCTCACTCCAGACATCCTAATCAAGTGCAGGCTCAGTGCTAATAAGTGACTTTAAGCAGGTCTGTCATTTTTGGACTTGAGACTGGGGTCAGAGGGCTGCAGAGGGGGGTGGGAGTGGCAGTCAACCAACAAAGTGGGAACTCAATCTCCACAGGATTTACACTGAAGCTCTTGCAGGAGCCCAGCCCCAGGGACAGGTGACCTCCAGCCTGGCAGGTCCCTCCTGGAGTAACAGTGACCTCCTGTGGCTGCGGGACTGTCCCAAGGGGATGGCTCTTCCCTCCCTCTGCACCTTTGCAAAGCCACGCTGGAGCCCTGGAGGGCTCACACAGGTATGTCTGAGACCCTGGAGCCAGGAGTGAAGGACCGAGCTGAAGCTCGGCTCCTGAGACCTCTCCACAGGACACATCCTGCACACCAGCGTGGACACCGGGAGTGACCGTGGCCTTGGCTGCTTATGGCATTGCTTTGACCACACTGGAGGCAGGGAGATGCAGGTCTGAGAGGGCTGTGGGTGGCAGGCAGCAGGAGCTGCCCGCTCCATCACTGGCACCACCCCACAGCATGCCCTTCCAAACACACACGAAAACACCACCCCACTCCAGGGAACCTGCAGCGACTGCGGAGGGGATCTGAGAGGGGACTGAGCGAGGTCACGGAGGTGGGGCTGGCCCGTCACAGGCTCACTCACCTCCCTGGTGTCGTTGTCCTGGATCAGAGCGTACAGAGGCACCACCCTGTTGATCTCCAGCAGAACCGGGGTCGGGCTGAGCTGCTCCTTGCCGGGGCGCCGGCACAGGTGGCAGGTGGCCGGGCAGCGCCCTTTCTCCTCGCAGTGAATCTCCACACCCGAGATGAGGTGGTCATCTGACAGCATCTGTGCTGTCAGCAGGCCTGACAGGTACGTGATGAAGGGCATGGACTTCAGCTCCTTCTTGTTGCCAAGCTCCGTTGTTTCTGGGTTAGGGAGAGGGAAGAAACCAAACAGTATTAAACAAATCTCAGCACAGGCCTCTTCCCAAAGCCAAACTGTGCTGCAGCCAGGATAAATGCAGCTGCTGAAGGTGTAGGCCAGGTGGGAGCAGGAAAACAGAAAGGTCAAGGAGAGAAGGAGAATAACAGGACCTGCAGGTCACTGCTTGGAAGTGTGAGCATTTCCAGACAAGCACATCTAAACTGACAGAACCGACTGTTGTTCTTCTCTCTTCTAACTCGTGTTCTTCTTTTTGTTTAACTTGCATATCCACTTTCTGTGCTCCAAAATGAGACAAAATCACCTCATTATATCTTCCCTGCCAGAGAGAAACATTCCCAAAGGGTCTAGGCCAAGGAGCTGAGTGCCCTTATCCCCACCCTAACACCAGCCCCCTCTGGTTCTTGTGGTCCTCACATCACTCTTGTGGGTGACACATTATCCAGGCAGAAAGACTACATGGAGGGATGGAGCCCCTTGGCAGCGGGGAAAGCAGGTATGAGAACAAAATCACTGCATGGAGAATAGACAGAGGCATTACCAAAGCCAAACTGCCAATGCTGCTTTCAGGAAATATTCGAGCTCTTGAAACTCACTGGGAAACCTCCTGGTGGTCTTAAGCACGAGCCAATAAACCTGCAGAGCCTTTACTTTGTTCTGTGTTCATCCAAACACTTGCTAAGGCCAAGGGAAGTATCTCACTTGAGCAAAGGAGACACGACTCCAATATCTGTCCTGTACACCTCCATTTAAATCCTTTGTCTGTAGCTGGGCTGATCCAAGAAGGCCCAACTTTTATAACCTGGTGACAGATCTACACAAGAAAAGGCTTTCTCCATCTTATGGATGTGGCCTCCAGCAACAAATTCCCAGTCCTGAGAAGGAGCTGAAGAGGAGCGAGGGCTGTCTCAACACGCTCGGCTGGCAGTGACACGCAGCTGATCTGGCAAGGCACAAGCCATTTGGAAATGCAAGGGAACAGTATTCATTCATGACTCCCAGAGCCCTCGAGGGCAGGGACAGCCCTTCCCTGCTCTCTGGCTGTCAGGGAACACTTCTGTGCACAGGATCAAAACTGTCACGGGAAGAACGAGCAAATTCCAACCAACCCATGTTTTAGGGGAATAGAAGGGGGGTAGTTGCTAAGATAAATTAAAACAAGGCTGTAGGGAGATGTTTCAGCATCTAGGGAGACACTGGTGCACACAGACATAGGAAACAGGAGCTGGAGCTGCTTCCTGGAGAGATTATTTTCTAGAAGATCAGCTTCAGGCAACTTCAAGTCTCATAAGGGAAAGCCATGAAGCCTTGAAAAACAGGGTGGCAGAGAAAGAAGGGATTTATAGGGGGATACCATGAGCCTCTTCTCACTTTTCAGTAAGAGTAACATCTTTTAACATTACTACTAAAGCACATGTAGAAGAGAAAGGTGATAATTATACTTCTGGGCTGCAAAGCTTCTACACCAGAGCTGAGGCAGCTTTAGAGATCCTCCATGGGGAATGCTGTTTTGGAGCCGTGCTTTAAGGGAGGACATGAACACACGGCTGAAAAAACAGTGGAATCAGTTATCTCATGACTGGCAACAGGATATCAAACCTTCCTTCTGAATTATTGGCTTTATAGCTAAGAATTACAGACCACTGTGATCCAACCAGCGGGAGCGAAGCCATTTCAGGAGCAGCAGTGCTCAGGTGGAGCCGCACAGGGGAAGGCCCAGAGTTCTGAAATGAGGTAAGGTAGAAAACTGTGAACAGAGCAGCTCCCCTTCTCCAACAGCCACGGGCTCAGTGACAGATTAACCACGGAGCTGGGTGACTCACGGCAGACCTGTGAGCAGAGCAGACTTCGTGGCTGAGATGGAATTGGCTGTCTGCAGTTAATCCTCTTTAGAACAGATCCCAGCTGCGCTGGCAAAAAGGATTCCTTTGTAGACTGGCAAAGGATCCGTGGTGCTCCCTTGTCCGAGGGCTCTGGGTACAACTCCAGAGGAGGAAATTGAAATAGGACATGGCTTAGCAGAGGAGAACTGGCATCACTGTCAAACTGCCGGCTCTCATCCAGACAAACACCTGGAAGTCATCAGCACCAGATCACAGTTCCTGGTAGCTTTTGTGGAATGGGTTTGGGGTGCTTAGGTACAGCCCTAACAAAATATTCACCCCGTTTCTGCTATTGGAACCGATCTGGGAGCACCAGCCGCACACCCTGCTTGTGAGCCAGCTCCTCCAGAGCCAGAGACAGGCAGCGAGGAGGAGATGCTGCTCCTCATCTGCTTGCTCAGGTGCCTCATCCCTAGAAAGCTGGAGATTTCCTTGCTGGACACGGTGCTTCCTTCTCATCCCACCCACATCCCCCACCCACCACTCAGGGCATCTCACCAAGGAGGTTTTCAGATCTGAGAAGTATTTTCCCTCTAAAACATATTCCTGCACCTGCCATTGCAACTGTAGCCTGGTAAGATGGGATTGGGGTCCCTCGATTTTGCCCTGCCCTACATCTGACACGGGTTTTGGTTATCTCTTCTTTCCCCTGCATGCAAGGAGAGGGCTCAGCAGTGAACTGGAGAAGCCCCATAAGTTCTTGTAGGGTCAGCCTGGCTTTTATTACCTATACAGAACAGGATAACCTCCCAGGGCACCCCTGCAAAGCCCCTGCCTCACTCCTGGGAAAGGGCTTTGCAGGTGACTGCTGCCAGGGTGCTCCCAAGGTCCTTTCTGGGAAGAGGAGGAGACGGCTGCAGCATCGAGGACACAGGGAACTCTTATCAGCCCCTGAATCTGAACATGCTGTCACTAACACTGCTAGCAACTCAGCTGAACCCTGGCAACATCTGTTTGAGAGCAGACAGCCTCGGATGCAGTTGGATGCCTCACGGCAACTTGTGGGAGTTATTAGTTTGTTTGTCTGAAATATGGATTTAAACAAAAAAAAAACAAACAAAACCCAACAAAACAACACCACCACAAAACAAATAAAACAGCCTCGTGCCAGGCATCAGGCCCTGTGTGAGAAAGGGAGGATGAGCAGCACAGGGTGTGCAGAGGTACCGTTTGCCTGCTGGGGTGCCTGGCTCCGTTTCTGGGCTCCACCAGGATTTTACAGTCCCACAGCAGGAGGTGAGTGCCTGCACAAAGGGGACCCTGCTCGGGATGCAGCAGTTGCTGGTGTGGGGAAACGCTTCCAGCATTATCAGCAGCACCTCCTGGTGCCTGGACATGAGCGAGCAGGGTAACACCACTACTACAACAAAAACAACAGCACAATGCCTAATTGCTTTGTCCTGGAGTGCTGTCCTGTCCTGAGAGCTCCCAGGAGAAGACGGGTTCCCTACTGGTCCAGCATTTCATACAGCACTTCTTCCAGAAGATTACCAAGTCATCCCAAAACTTGCCACAAGAACGCAGCCATATCAGGGGTAGGACATGGTATCTCCTCAAGAGCAGAAGTGCTTGGAACAAGGAGAGGAGAAGGTTCTCCAGAGGGAACAGCAGGAACAGACCCAGGTAGGGATTCCTACCAGCCCAGGTTAACCCCACCAGGCTGCTCAGCTGAGCCTGATTTAGGACCTGGGATTTGCATTCTGTGCAAGGAAGAAGGAATTCTGGTCCACTTTCCCTGTACACCACCCTTCACGGACACACCTAGTGCCACCATGGGCAGGACAGTGGGGACATATAGCCAGGACACATCCGCTGACACAGGCTGCCCGTTTATCACCCGGTGGAATAATACCCTTTTCGCTGGCAAATCCATCCAAAGGGAGTTAGAAAGGAAATCAATAGATATGTTTGCCTGGGAATTTCTCCTGCACTGAGATATTGTCAGTGCAGTGGCCACCAGGTCTGTGAAGAGCTTGGACAGATTTAATGCTGCCCACTGTCAGTGATGAGCAAACCCTGCTGGGGCTGAGAGGAACATGTGGGCACAGCGTCCAGGGGAGTCAGTTCGGCACATCCATCCATGTGTGCAGGAAGGACAGGACAGGACAAGAGAGAATGGCTGGCAGAGGGCAGGGTGAGATGGTATATTAGGAAGAAATGCTTCCGTGTGAGGGTGGGGAGGCCCTGGCACAGGGTGCCCAGAGCAGCTGTGGCTGCCCCTGGATCCCTGGCAGTGTCCAGGGCCAGGTTGGAAGGGGCTTGGAGCCCCCTGGGAGAGCGGGAGGTGTCCCTGCCCACGGCAGAGGTTGGAACGAGATGATCTTAAAGGTCCCTTCCGACCCACACCATTCTGTGACTCCAGCCCTGTGAGAGGGCAACACCGCCCCAGCCAAACCCTCAAGCACCCACCAACACCCCAGCCCCGGAGCTCAGCGTGGGCTGGGCACGGGATTGCTCCCGAGGAGCAGTTGGGACACACACACCACCCCGCGGCACGGGCACGCCATGCCCCGGGCGCAGCGTGCGCTCCGCGCGGCCGGGAC
>WEIT01024184.1:564630-617865 GCA_013389985.1 Dryoscopus gambensis
CACACGGAGCCCGCGCGTGTGCCTGGAGCGGACGCGGTGGTCGGACACCTGCACGGGGCACTCCGTGGCTGCCCCGGCCCTGCAGTGTCCAAGGCCGGGCTGGACGGGGCTTGGAGCGGCCTGGGCTGGTGGGAGGTGCCCCCCGCCCCTGGCAGCGGGTGGGATTAGGTCATCGTTAAGGTCCCTCCAACACAAACCCTTGGATTTTTCAATGAAACCCCCCCAAACCCAGGGGTTGTCCTGCTGGTTTTGTTGTTGTGACAGCTCCTGTCAGCGGCGCTTATTTTGCAGCATTACCCCATTATTTCCCCTCGTTAATGACACGAGCTCTGAATCACAAGTGAAGCCGGTTGTCTCACCGCAGACACTCACTAAAAACTACCGGGTGACAAGAGAAACCACGGCAGGAAATTTCTTTGGAATGTAAGGAAACCAAACTCGGCATAATTCACAGTTTTATGGCTTGATCCTCAGCTGAGGCTTTCTGTAATACCCTGCTCTGCGTCAGAGGAACTGTCCCGGGAGGGACCGACACGCAAGAACAACTCGCTGTTAAGGAAACTTCCATGGAGGCACAGCCGAGTGTGAGAGGGAGATAAAAGGAAAAAATAATGTCCCATTACTGAGGGCATGCTGACATTCCAATAGAGGGGGTTACATATGAAAAGAATGTCATACAAATCAGCTCTCTAAAAGCCCAGCCTGACTTAAAATCCCATCCACCGTTGTTCTTTCATGAAAATACTTGTTTTAAAGGTAGCTTTTAATGTAACTCTCAGTACTTGGTGCCTGTGCTGCTCCCTTGTCTTTCCCTGAGTGAGTCTTTTGACTCACTTTTGACTCTTGTTTCCAAGGAAAGTAAGAATAATGAACCTGGTATCCTGCGTTTCATTTTTAAAAACCATTTTAAATCACAGATTTTTTTTCCTCCCTCAGAGGAAGGTTTCTGTTCTCCATGGCAGTGCCCAGGTTTCTGCTTCCCCAGGGCCAGGGCTGTGGCACTCAACCTGCCATCCTTGAGCTGATCCCAGCGTGGTGCCTGGAGGTTCTGCCACACCACCGAATCCTCTCCTGTAATGCAGGCTTTAAAGGACGCTGAACTGCAGCTGACAAATTAAAATTAGGTGTTTTTTTTTTTTTTTTCCTTTTCTGTATGAGCATAAAGAGCTTTTCTTCCTTGCAGTTGTTTTTCTGCACAGGAACACATGGCAAACTGAGATACACAGAATCTCTCCCAAAGAGGAAGGAGGCAGACCCAGCAGGGAAGTGAGAATGCTGTGTGCATGCAGCCGTTTCTCAGAGAGAGCTGTCACTTCACATCCCTCTGCCACCCTCTCTTCATTTCAAAGACTAACTACTTCCTTCTCCTCCTCTTCCCTAGAAGAAAGGTTTTCTTCCCTATTTTTTAGTGGCTAAGCAGTACAAAGAAAAGGATTTGAAACCCAGTCTAGTGAATAATAACTTAATGATGTGAGCCCTGTTCTGTTCCTTTTGAATGGATGGCTGCTTTGGCAGGAGAGCTGCTGGGATCTGCTCCCTGCTGGGAGGGATGTGAGGGTGGAGGAACCTGGGTTGAAGCTGAACAGCAACCAGAGCGGTGTAAAACTGAACCAGGAGATGAGAACGAGGTCAGCGCTGCGAGGTTGTGAAACGAGGAGAAATTAAATGCAGTTAAGCTGAGTTCACCAGCTAATAGTGAACACTGGGAGTATGTTTGGAGTTTGGATGTTTGGAGTTGTCTGTTAACTCCATTACTGCTAATGCCTGCCTGAGCTGTGTTTAATTGGCATGAAGCATGGTGCAGCATGGCAGAGGTTAATGAGATACACTGGCATCAGACCTTCTCTGTGTGTTTTCAGCATGCACAGTCACCCCCAGAACGAGTGGAAGCTCACAGAGCATTCCTGCTACTTTCACTTCCTGGCAAATGTATGAAACCTTGAAAATGTGTTTTGGCTCTCTAGCAAAGCAGAGTGAACCAAGCACATTTATTTCGTTGGTGTCTGATGTCACATCTGAATGCAGGTCTCCAGAGGTGATCTATTAATGTCCTAAAGCATCGCACCATCTGGTTCCTCCTTTGATGCACAACATTTTGAATGCCTGGTTTAATCTCCCTGGGTTTCAGTAAATTATGTAAACTCAGAGGCTTGGCAGCGGGAGATGGGCACCATGAGGAGATGATTCAGTCATCAATATCTACTGGGCTTCCATACTGGTGCCATTACACCTATTGCAATGCTACTTTACAAATTTTGCAAGTGAATAATTCATCGCACTGGGAGCTGGAAGTTAGTTTTGAAATTTGCCCACCCTGAGATTAGCTATGACTAATCCATCCTTCCCATCATGGGAAAGCTAACTGGGTTTTTTTTTCTGCAGGATTAGGCGACAAGTCAGAAATAAATTGCATATGTACATAACTGCTGGTGGTGACATAAATCACATTTCCCTTTTTTCTTCCTGGACAGAATCGGAGCACCTTGGAATAGATGTGAGCACAAGGCACTGCGCTGGATAAAGCTGCCTTGGAGCGCCATGGCTGCCGCCCCTCATCTCAACTCGGACGCGCTCCGAGAGGTCCTGGAGTGCCCCATCTGCATGGAGTCCTTCACCGAGGAGCACCTGAGGCCCAAGCTCCTGCACTGTGGGCACACCATCTGCAAGCAGTGCCTGGAGAAGCTCCTGGCCAACAGCATCAACGGGATCCGCTGCCCCTTCTGCAGCAAGATCACGCGGATCACCAGCCTGGCCCAGCTCACCGACAATCTCACCGTGCTGAAGATCATCGACACGGCCGGCCTGGGGGAAGTGGTGGGACTTCTCATGTGCAAGGTCTGCGGGAGGAGGCTGCCGAGACACTTCTGCAAGAGCTGTAGCTTGATGTTGTGTGAGCCGTGCAAGGAGGCTTCACACGCGTCCCAAGGACACAGAGTCATTGCTATCAAGGAGGCTGCTGAGGAGCGTAGGAGGGAATTTGGGACAAGGCTTGCCAGGCTTCGGGAGCTCATGGGTGATCTTCAGAAAAGGAAAGCTGCTCTGGAGGATGTTTCAAGAGACCTGCAATCCAGATACAAAGCGGTTCTGCAGGAGTACAGCAAAGAGGAGCGCAAGATCCAGGAAGAGCTGGCCAGGTCACGCAAGTTCTTCACCACCTCTTTGTCTGAAGTGGAGAAGATAAATAACCAGGTGATGGAGGAGCAAGCTTACCTGCTGAACTTAGCAGAAGTGCAGATAATGTCTCGCTGTGACTATTTCCTTGCCAAAATAAAGCAGGGGGATATAGCTCTCCTGGAGGAGGCAGCTGATGAGGAAGAGCCAGAACTGACAAACAGTCTCCCAAGGGAGCTGACTCTTCAAGAGGTGGAACTCCTTAAGGTGAGCCATGTGGGACCACTGCAGATCGGGCAGGTGGTGAAGAAACCCCGGACTGTGAACGTGGAGGAATCGCTCATGGAAACTGCAGCATCCTCCTTTGCACCATTTCGGGAGCCTGACTTGGTGCAAGAGGAGCCCAGCTGCACCCCCAATTCCTCGCCAGCCAAGCCAAGGATGCCTGAAGCAGCCACGAGCATCCAGCAGTGTTCCTTCATCAAGAAGATGGGCTCCAAGGGCAGCCTGCCAGGGATGTTCAACCTCCCGGTCAGCCTGCACGTCACCAGCCAAGGCGAGGTGCTCGTGGCAGACCGGGGCAACTTCCGAATCCAGGTTTTTACCCGCAAGGGCTTCCTGAAGGAGATCCGCCGGAGCCCCAGCGGCATCGACAGCTTCGTGCTGAGTTTCCTTGGAGCAGACTTGCCCAACTTGACCCCCCTTTCTGTCACCATGAACTGCCACGGGCTGATCGGTGTGACGGACAGCTACGACAATTCCGTCAAGGTGTACACCATGGATGGCCACTGCGTGGCGTGCCACCGGAGCCAGCTGAGCAAGCCCTGGGGCATCGCCGCGCTGCCCTCGGGCCAGTTCGTCGTCACTGACGTGGAAGGGGGGAAGCTCTGGTGCTTCACCGTGGACCGCGGCGTGGGGGTGGTGAAGTACAGCTGCCTGTGCAGCGCCGTGCGCCCCAAGTTCGTCACCTGCGACGCCGAAGGGACCATTTACTTCACTCAGGGGCTGGGGCTCAACCTGGAGAACCGGCAGTATGAGCACCACTTGGAAGGAGGCTTCTCCATCGGCTCTGTCGGCCCAGATGGGCAGCTGGGACGCCAAATTAGCCACTTCTTCTCCGAGAATGAGGATTTCAGGTGCATTGCTGGGATGTGCGTTGATGCCAGGGGAGACCTGATTGTTGCTGACAGCAGCCGTAAGGAAATCCTGCATTTTCCTAAAGGAGGCGGCTACAACATCCTAATCCGGGAGGGACTCACGTGCCCCGTGGGCATTGCCATTACTCCCAAAGGGCAGCTGCTGGTGCTGGACTGTTGGGATCATTGCATTAAGATCTACAGTTACCACCTGAGGAGATACTCCACCCCTTAAAGGCTCGGTTGCAAGCAAAGCCTGTCTTGGTTGGCAGTGGAGATTCCTCCCTGCTCCTTGCAATCCGATCGGAACCAGTGTCAAGCCTTCAGGAAGATTGTGCCATAACTGAAGGGGATTTGGCATAGAGGCCATCATGTTCTGTGTTTAGAAACAAAATAGCTTTTGTGGTGGTGGTGGTGGTCTGCTTTTTCTTCTTTTTTATATAAAACCCATACAAATAAGAACAAGCGCAGGGGAAAGGATCCATCCTTTGCAGTCTCGGTTCTTGTGACTGGTCACTCCATAAACCTCCTCGCCTCCTTATGCCACATCTCCCACACTTCCAGCTTCAACCATTGTGTCTTTCTTTGTGCCATAAACGCTGACTGACTGCTCTAAATCACCTTCCCTTAGAGAACTAGCAGAGGCAATCCTGTGGTACTTGCAAGGAACTGGGTAGCAGTTGTCTGGGTAACTCCTAGAGAGAGCAATTTGTGCTTGCAGCACTGCATAAAATGAAATGGCCTCTTCAGCCGCGCGGAGATGGAGCTTTGCTTCCACCCTGACGAGGCAGGGTTGTCTCTCCCATTTTTCTGGTGTTCAAGAGATTGCCCCGTCGTGCCATTTGTGAATTGTGTCTGTTCATGTGAAGTGAGTACTGTGCAATTGTGGGAGACTGAGCTGAGCCAGAAAATTGCCCTCTTTATTCCCGAGTTGTAAGAAGACATGGGTTTTATTACTAATCAGAGTTCTGCTAGGTAGAAGGGGGTAAGAAGGGAGGGGGCTGGAGGTGAAAAAGAAGAGGGGAAACCTAGGATTGCTATTTACTGTTGTTTTATTATTAAATGTACCCTGGAAACTGTCTTTGGAAGGTCTATCTGGTATCTAAAACTTCCTGGGGAGGGGGGAGGAGCTGGGGGAATAAGACTGGGATATTGTAGGAAATGAGATAAAATGCAGCATATTGTATGTTCAGCTGCACTTCAGTACTCTGCATTCCAGACCACTGCATTTAGCAATAGGTTTCTATTCATCTGCACCTCCTCTGTGCAAGTTACTCACTGCTGAGATAGGGATGGGCAGGGGGGACTATTTCACTTCTATTTTTTTAAGACTTGGAAGCTCATCCATTGGTGCACTGCCTTTTTTTTCCCTTGCACAGCAAAACACTACATTCCTCAGATTTTTTTTTTTTTTTTGGGTAATTCTTTTCTCCACAACACCAGCAGGCACCAGAGTTGCTGCTCATCACGGCTTTGGGCCAAATGAAGCACAAAACTGCAGCTGTGTGAACCAAGGCCCCCACAGTGCTGCTCTCCTGGCTGATAAATGTGTACCTCAGTGTGGTGCTGCTCGCCCAGAATAGTTTATTGAAGGAAAGATGCATTTAAATAGGGCACAGTGGTAGCATGTTAATCTGCCACAGATAATAGTTACACTGCAGTGCATTTATTTGTTGCCATCAACAACGTAGTTGCAAATTTGGGGCCAGGACAGACAATATAAAAGCTGATTTTATGGTGGCTGCCGTGCTCCAGCAAATTGTTTGCTACTTGTCCTACAACGTTTGCAACAGGTGGGTTGGTTTTTTTTTAAACCCATATACTTTTCCATACTGAAAAAGCAAAGAGAAGCAGGCTGGTGAGCTGCTGCTGCTCTAGCTGGATGTTTGGCAGTTATAGGGATTGCAGAAAAAGCACTGGAAGCAGATTTTAGTGGGATTGGGGTTTTTTTCCCCTCTCTTTGTTTTGCTCAGCCAGTGCTAAAGGAGCGAGCACACAAACGCAGCTGTGTGATGGAGCTTCCTTCAGGGCAACTTCCAGTTTCTCCCGCTATAATGTGCTGGGAAAAGCTTGTGGAGAAGGGGGCTAAGACACGAGGTGGTCGATGGTGCTGAGGGAGCGCAGGGGGCTCAGCTCCCTGTCCCTCCTGAGCTGCTCTGAGTGTTGGCCAAGGCTACCACCTTTTGTATCGCTATTCACATTCTCTGCTGCTCTCTCTTGGGTGGGAGGGGGCAGTTGCCCAAGGCATGTGACAGCAATCTGAGGAGCCTTCCTCATCCTGAATGTGTATTTTGGGGAGGTGGTGACGATTACTGGGCTGTGCTGCAGTTCATGACATTGTAACTGAAGGCATTTTTCCGGTTTTATGGCAATGGCAGTTCCTCTCCGTCTGGTTTTTTTTAAACATTTCTCCTGCTTCCAAGAACTGCTCCACACAGGAGGCTACCGTGGACCTGAATAACTAAAGCAATATTATCTATGATAATATGTACCTCTGTAATTTTCTGTTCCCATGGATTTTTTTTTTTTTTGCAATAAACGGAACAACTACTAGCAATAACACTTCCTGGAGTGCTTGAAAAGAAAATTTAAAACATTAATAAAGGAAAAAAAAGCTGGTCCAGCAAACTGAGCAGTTGGTTACTCCAGCCTGTTCCTGGTTACGGAGTTCAAATAAAACGTCTGTCATCTGTTTCTCACTCTGAGAATTAAGGAAAATAACACCACCCTGGGAGGCACTGGTGGGCCAGGACACTGCAGTCGGCGCCTGGGGCTCTGTCTTGCCTGCAGCTCTTCCGGTCTGGGGTTTCAGGGAGAAAAGGGAAAAAGAAAACCTGCCGCCCCTCGCCCAGGGTCTGCACATCCCCTGACAAATCTCCACTGTGAGATGATTTTACAGAGCTCTTCTTGCTGTGGTGCTCCCACACAGTGCCATGATCGTCTGCCAAACGAGGTGAAATGGAGTAATTAAGGATTATGTTGAAGTAGTTTGGCTCCTGCTCTGTACCTGGAGGAAGAGCTTGTCTGGTCATATGTATGTGTTTGGTTTTTAAAGATTGTGTAATAAAGGAAAAATTGATCCAATTAAAAGCGCATTGCAAACGGCTCATTTTCTTATTAAAACACTTCATCTTCTCCCCTCGGTGGCAGATCGGATTTTACAGCCAGTGGGGATTAGATTGGGAACACAGTGGCTACGAGACCCTTTTTACGTGTCAGGTTGCCGAGGATAAATCTGATCTTGGCAGGCTCGTGGACCTTTTCCTGATGCTTCCCTGCCCGCCTGATAAACAAATGCTGTGGTTTTGCACCTTAACTCGCACTGCCACAAGGGCACTATCTTCCTTGTCCCCTGATGTTTCCAAAGTCTGGTTCGAGTTCACTGGCTCCGGGAGCTCAATAGGACGTGGGAGCCTGGCTGAAAACCCCCTCCCCTGTGTCCCTGGCTCCTCCATGGTGTGCCAGGGGGACCTGTGGTGCAGCCAGGGGACTGGGCATACCAGGAGCCACACCTAGAAGCCACCTAGAAGACCTCAGACTTTGGTGCACTTACACTGTGAGGGTATAAACCCCCTGGGTTTCCTTCGTCTGTAGTCCCCCTCCTTGGAGGCACCAGCTCGGGCTGTTCTGTTGTTGCACCATGATGAAATTATTTCAAGGATTGAGACTGCCATGGGAGCTGAGCTGGTGAGTAAACCGGGTGTGACTGAGTGTGGGGGGTGTAGCTGTGAGGGTGCCTCGGCCCCAGCTCGGCCGGTCCCGCTGTGGCTGCCAGAGGGGCTCCTGGATGGTCAGCAGGGATATCTCCTCAATAGCTACATCCACGGCACGTGCAGCTGCTCCCCTTGTCCAGCCACCTGGCTGATCTGGGTGAAGGATTTTCATCACTTGGGTTCATCTCAGCTCTCTAAACAGGCACGAATTTCTCGTTTATCAAACGCTATTCAACCCTTGCAGAACAGCGGCCATGCGGTGCTGTTAGAACTGCCCTGCAGCTTCATCACAAGTTTTGATTTCTTAGGGTAGAACAGCTAAGCCCTGGACATTGTTCTGGGCAAAACCAGGAGCCAGGGATGAGGAGGAGAGCCTGTTCCTCATCAAAGGGGGCAAAGCCACAAAAGTAAAAATAAAGCCACATGCTTTGAGTCGTTTCTATTGTATAGCTTAAGTGATTTTTCTGGATCATTACTCAGTGCAAGGATTTAAAGTTATTTCATTTTGCACAACTAATTACTCGACTTGCCTGGCAATTCTGGATTACAATGAGCAGTGCATAAGGTCATTTAGCAGACTGAGTCACAGCACATGTTTTAGTCTAAACTGAATTTCATGGCAAGCAGCTAGATTGTTTTTACCTCCTCCGAACAAAATATTAAAATCTGAGGGTTTGAAATAAATGTAATGACATAATCCAAGCAAGTAAGAGTGTTAAAGAGGTAATAGAGTGGTTGTACATAGAGACAGATCTCAAAAGCGGAAATTCTACGTGCTCTACTTGTGACCAAGCACATATAAGGGAAACCCATTATGTCCTTTAACAGATGAAAAAGTAGTCTTACAGCTTTCTTAATGCACCTGATTGCATCTGGGAAAGGAAAGCTAAAGGTTCCTGCAGACCAGTTCAATCTTAATTGTGTTAACGGCAGTATCAGACCTGAAGGGAGGCAGATGGAGCCTCGGAAGGACAGGAGGGAGCCCCAGGCCCTACTCAGAGGAATACAGACTGCTATTTCAGCAGAGCCAGAGCTCCAGGCTCCATCCTTGCTTTTAGGAACGGTATTCGTGAAGATCTTCTGTCCAAACTGCTGAGCTCACAAGACAGCACCAAGACTGTCACCTCCTACAGGTAAATGCAATTCATGGAGCGTGGTCCAAGAGAGGAGAAGCAGGGACTGGGGAGGGCAGGGAGCAGAAAGGCTTAGGGAATGTGGCAGGACCTGCCAGAACAGCCCCTCCACAGACTATTCCCACGAATGATCGATTACTGAGAGCGAACATGAACATCTTTCCCATCTGCAGCAGCCACAGGCTGAGCTTGCTGAGCACTCAGTGCGGCCAGGGAACCCCAGCCAAGGAAACTCTATCTAGAGATCATACGAAATCCAAGAAAAACAAACATTTCCCTCACTGCAGACCTGAAGTAACCTCCCAGCTGGGCAGTGAAACCCTCTGGATCTTCCCCACTCATGCACACACATCCTGAGCCCATCAGCATCCCTTCCTGCTTCCCAGCTGGGCTTCTCCAGTGGGAATAAGCAAGCTGCATCAGCTCTTGCAGAAGTCTCACCAGGGCTGTCAGATTTTGCCACCAGAGCAGCTCTTCCCCTTCCCTAAGCAAGTTCTCCTCCTCCTCACCAGCCAGAACGAGGAGCCACAGAGCAACCAGCTCTCTGATAAACTTTTATCAGTGAATGAGGTGGTTCCCAGCAGGTGGATTTGCTGGAGGGAGGGATCACTCTCTTCCCTGCTGTACATTTTCTGAGTCTCTGAGGTGGGGGGACTCCCAGCCTCCACCTCCAGTTTTATTATTATGGCACTGTGTGGTGAGGAATAGCCCAGTCTGGGTCAGCTGTCCTGGCTGTGTCCTCTCCCAGCACCTTGTCCACCCCAGCCTAGTGACTGTGGGGACAGAATGAAGAAAAAGAGGAAGCCTGGATACCACGGAGGCACTGCTCAGCAGCAGCCAGCACTCCGGGGTGTTACCCACACTGGTTTCTGCAGACATCCAAAGCTCAGCACCACTGTGACAAAGCCAGCTCACTCCATGCTGCCAGGCCCAGAACATTCTTACCCACAGCAGGAGCGGGCTGGGGACATCACGTTTGTCCCAGCTGCCAAATGAAGGTGCTCACACAACTGCTACCAAGTTAATGAGGTAGCCATCAGCGTTAAATACTGGCTCCAATGGGGAAGAAACCGATGTGGGCTCCCGTGGCACAGATCAATGGCTGGGTCGAGCTCAAGGTCCCCGACTGGAGGCCACTCAATGTGTTAAAGCATTGCTTGGCTGCACAGAGCCAGAGCAAGCAGCCCAAAAAATGGGCTTTTAATCACTCTGCATGAAGTAAAAGTGGAGTTTGCTTTGGTGTGCGCACAGACTGAGGCTGCTCCTGTGAGGGAGCCTGGGGGATGCTCCCATGCCCGCCCCGAAGGAGCGCAGTGCTCCGTGTGCCACAGCTGTGCCACCGTGCCTGCCTGGCTCTCTCTTGCAGGATTCACCCCGGCAAATACTCAGGAACGAGGGCAGGCTGCTCTCTCACCTCGTGTCCCCCCACATACTCCTCATCCACCTGCAGGAGGAAGGGGAACACTTGTCACTCCTGCAGGCAGAGCAGGCTGCCCACTCTGTGCAGTCCCTGGCCAGAGGAGGATCCCTTTCCCTGCCCTGGGCAGAGGGAAGAGCTCTGCAGATACTGACCCACGTCACAGGCTCTGTGCTGGCGTTGGGGCGGCTCCGGCCTCGGCACGGAGCCAGCGCCCGCCCTGGCACCAGCGGCGTGAGCTTCTCTTCAAAACCATGTTTTCAATTAGGGCACGACGCGCAGATTGCGCCTTTATTGTTGGAGGCCTCCTCCTGAGGCCCGGCGATTGATTTATGAAGTTGATTAAAATATTAAAATAATTTTGTGCGGTGCTGCAAACACCCTGTAATGTGCATTTTTCTCAGAGCTGGCGCCGTTCCAATTAGCTTGAGACTCTCCTCTCTCCCTCCTCCTGTGACCTGCTTTGTCCACTAACGAATTACAGTTATTCTGGCCCTACTTTTATATTTATTAGAGCTGATGCATATGTGTGCTCACTGAGCAGTTCAGAACGGGCTGGTGAGCAGCGGGGAGCCCGGCAGGCCAGAGCTGTTCTGAGTGGAGAAGGCATCCAGAACTGTCTAGCTGGAGCTATTTATTCCGATCTGCCTTATGTCACTGGCAAAATGAGGGTAAATCAGTAGACAAGCTGGGAATAAAATCCATCTAGCATGAACAGCAAGCTCTTTCTCTTGGCTAACTGGGACTTCTCTGGGACAGTGCCCAGGGTTTCCCATGACACTTCTCAGTCCACAGGCTGATCTCTCCAGGAGCCCTGAACATCGTTAATGTTCTTGCAAGAGCATTTCCTGGCCATCAAAGAGCTAAGTACAACACTGGTCACCTCTGCATTGCCCACAGCCCCGAAGTTCAGCCTCACCGACCCCACCAGCTACCGAAGCCACAGATGGAGCCACACACAAAACACAAGGCTGGGGCCAGCACCCAGTTCCTGAATGCTGCACAATCAGGAGTTAAAGGTTAATGTCCTGGCACTACATGCAACCCCCCAGGGGATCCCTGGAGTACCGTGAGTGCTTTGGTGCTTCACAGGCAATGGGAAAGATGCTCTGGATGCCCCATAAATGCCAGGGCAGCCAGGCACAGCTCTGGGAGTGGGGGCAGGACCCGGGTGGGGAGCAAGGGATCCACCTTGGCCAGCTGCATACCATGGACTAAAAAGGAAATTACTCTGTCAGTGAGGCACTGCTTTGCCTTCAGGCCCGGTGCCACCGTGGGGCTTTGTGGCTGAGCAACCGCTGCCCCTGGCATGGGGGAGGTGGGAGGGAGGGAACAGGAGATATTTCACCCCAGATCAAGCGCTGTTCATGTCCCCTCTGGCCCCAGCATCAAGGAACAGCAGCGATGCTTGTGCCAGGCTTGGACTGCAGCAGCTGCCTCTCATTCTCACCTCTCATTCTGCTGGGAAATTCCTGGCTGAGGTGATGGTGCTGGGACCATGGGGCACTCAGGGTCTGCTCCCCACCAACACGTTTGCCCCTGGATTGCAGGGAGTGCTCCCGAGTAATTAATAACATCATGAATATATAAACAACCCACCTCCACGTGCCTTCTCCTGCTGAACAGGGGCATTGCTATGGCAAACTTCATTTATCACTATTTAAAACCCAAACAAACGAGTACAGGGTGTTATAAATACGCTTACAAGACGAGCTGCACTGGGGAAACGGAGAAGAAAATGAGCCAAGAGCAAGGGAGGCGGCGTGTGGGAGAACACCTCTCTCTGCCCGGTTCCAGGGGGCAAGGCTGCTCTTGGCAGTGCCACCAGGGCAGGATGCAAGTGTCCCGATGACCTCTGTCACCATCGGCCCTAAGGTGGGCTCTGGGAGACACCACAGATGCTTTTTGAACAGAAAAATATCAGATCCAGGGAATATCCCCAACTCCCTGAAGGAGAGAGATGAATTGGCAAACGGAAGGCTACAGCGATAAGGGAGTTTTTATAAACATAACCTAATTGTATTACTTCAAAGTCCTGAAGTTTATTGCCCTGTTTAATGATGTGTCTCGTTATTTATGGTGTAGCACAATGAGTCTGCTATTGATTTAATGCACTTCCTTAAAGACTGTCATTGTCACAAGCAATAAAACAAAGCCATTCTGAGACAGCTCATTCATGTCACATCTCCATCAGCTGACCCCCGGCACGCGAGGGCCACCGTGGGGAAGGGGGTCACCCTGGGGAAGGATGGAGCCAGAGTGTGGAAGCTGAAGGGCAGGAGCAGCAGGGTGGCTCAGGGATGCTGCCCATGACATGGGCCACCTGACCCTGGGCACTCGGTTTGGGACAGGCCTCCTGCCTGTGCCCGCTGACCAGTGTGGGGATGGTGTGTGCAGGGAAAGGGGGTGATGGGTGGAAACCAGCACGTGACACCGGGTGTTTGTGCCCCTGCCCTTCCCGTCACCCTCCTCACCTTTCTGGTACTGGAGCCAGAGCTGCTGCTGGACCTTCTTGCTGGGGAAGTGGATGGTGCAGCTGAACTCGGAGCCGTACAGCGCCTCTGCAATGTAGTGGGAGCCAAACTGCTGGATGAAGGAGAGCAGCTCCTCCCGGCTGCTGTCCTTGTTCAGGATCTTCAGGATGTTTGCAAAGCCTGTGGGAGGGAGGCAGGGGCTGAGCAGGTCGGCCAGCAGGGCTGGCAGCCACAGCACAGGCGAAGGAGCCCCAGAGGTTCCCTGCTCAGGTCCTACAAGGCCCCACATGGGCGCAGGTCCTTCTCTTTTGCCTCCACCTGATCCTTTGGAATCCACAACCTGTTATTACCCCGGGCTGTGGCTCCGACTTCCTTCTACGATTCCTCTCCCTCAGAGATTTCTCAGCTCGTTTTACAGGGCCGTGCATGTGAACACGTGTGCGCGCACACACTCGCTCCGTCCTCGCCAGCTCCAGCCTGTCCTCCAGGCTGCTGCCACATCATGAACACTCTCCCCAGAGGATGTGCTTGGCCTTTGCTTGCCTGTATCCATAACCAGAGATGTTCCATCCCTACTGCAAACACCCAGCACAACTGGTGACTACTTTTAGGGAAGTTGGAGACAGCCCAGAGGGACACACAGGGCCGGGCCGGTGGCAGCTCCGTGGGTGTGCAAAGGTCAGGGCATCCCTCGAGCAACATCCATACAGGCAACAGGGACCTTTGGCATGGGACGAGGACATGGACCCTTGCTGCTCAATGGAGGTGAAATATCCTGCAGACACTGGTGACTTCACAGCACCTCAGCGTCACCGAGAGCTGGCTGAAAGCACCGTTTTGGTTCAGTGGTGGAACAGAAAACATACTGCAAGAAAATACGTCATAACTGTCACCAAAATGAGATTATCTGGCTGGTTGGTTGGTTGGTTTATTGAAAGAGAAGGCTGGTTTAATAAAAAAGCCAGAAGAATTCATTTTGAGCTGAACCCACATATTTTTTTCAGTTCCAAGCAGGTTATTTCATTTTGGGGCTGTGTAGCCTGTTAGCACTAAATCTTTTTTTTCTTTCTCTCTCCATTTAAAAACTCGTTGATTTTTAAATAAAAAATGCTATTTTGAAATGAAAAGGCAAAACATTTCAGGTCGCAACAAAATGTTTCAGCATTTCTGAAACAAAATGTGTAGCTATAAAAACATGGCAGTGAAATGTTTTGACATTTGCAGGATCCTCCCACCCACCCCTTCTTCATCTGTGACTCCCTGCTTTATATGACCTGCTTTTCCAAGTGCTTTTGTTCCTTCTGAAACCACCTTTTTTAAGGGACTGACAGATTTCTGTACATACACAGCCACCCCAAAACAAATCCTTCCTGCCAGTGATGTTTACTGGCGTCCTCCTGGCTTTGACCTCACCTCTTTCTGCACAAACTCCCTGCCTCAGTTTCCCCCACGTAAAAAAGGAGGCAAATCTCCCCGCCGGCCTCTGCAGCAGCGCTGGGAACAGAGCGTGGAGGTGGGAAATGTCAGTGGGACGCTTGGGGCAGAAACCCACCACCCACCCATGCAGACACGCATCTCCCTGCTCCTGCAATCCCTCACCTGCAGAGAGGGTGATGGAGCTCAGCTTCACCCTGTAGAGGTTGCTCCGGACCCGCCAGTGCTGCACCATGGGGTACCCCATGGCCTCATCGTACTTGATGTCCCCTGCAAAGGAAGAGTGGGGGGTGACACTGCTGCCCATGCTCTGGGGTTAATGCTCCCACCTTGCTGCCCGCTGCCCGGGTGAGAAATGGGGTGGTGGGAGGGCTGGAAACCTCAGTGGTGGTGCCGTGGGCTCCCCAGACTGCTGGCAGGACCAGCACTGGGATGGCTGTGGCTGCCAGGAGCTCACAGCGATGGAGATGCTGCTGGGATGGGCTCGCACATCCCTCGGAGTATTTCTGCCCCAGGCACACAGGAAGGATGGCCCGAAGGGGGTGATGATGCCCTCAGGAACCACACTGGGACCCAGGGTGGGAGAAGGGCTTGTTCCTGCTGTGCTGTCCCCAGGGACGCTGACCCCAGGGGCAGCTCATACCCGTGAGAAGCTGGAGATCGGGAAGGGGCTCTGAGAGGACGCCACGGCACTGCTCCTCCACGGGCAGCGGGATCACCAGGAGGCCGTCAGCCAGCTGGGGGAAGTCCTTGATGAAGTTATTCTCCCTGCAGAGAGAAAAAGACAACTGCAAAGCAACGATGCAGGGCACGGCTGGGCAGCGGGGCCGAGCCGCCCTGGTGGCACGGGGACAGGCGGCTCAGGAGGGTGGGGGACATCTCCTCGAGCAGGAGCCCTGCCAGGGGATGGGGTTTGCAGCCTCCCCACCAGCCAGCCCTGGCTGTGCAGCCCTCTGAGGTGAGGCTTAATGAGCTCCCCAGGGACCGCAGCTCCATTAGCGCTCGGGAAATACAGAGCTGCTCTCAGCTTGGGGACCCGGCCACTGCGTTTGGCCCAGATTTTCAAAGTGGGCCACTGGAGAGGAGGCAAGGAAAGAGGAAGGGCTGCTACACCCCAAAGCTGCCCCTTTCCACACCTGCAGCATCTTTGTATGGACAGCGACCTGCTGGGGCTCCCCACCCCAGGCAGCATCGTCACCCCCACCGCTTTCAGCCCCCAGTGACTCGCTCTCCAGAAGGCAGAAAAAGTGCATCTTACAGACAGACACAAAAAACCCCACTCTCGTGTACAGCTCACAGTGCAATTTTACCACACATGCAGGATCTTTTCTAACCTTGGCAGGTATAACATTGTATAATAGGCCCCTAATGAATTGTTTCTAGAACAACGGTAACAGGGAAATTATTTGAAATGGTGAACAGACAGGTCTCTGGGAGACGAGCCTCCCCCGGTAAGCGAAATGCCTCGCGCCTGCGCCGGGGAAACAGGAGGGGGGATTTTAAATATTGATCTTAGAGCCAAAATATAGGCCAGGAGGCTTTGCATCCTCCAGGCATGGAGACAAAAGGGCAGCAGAGCAGAAGAAAGGGAGGTTCCTGCAAAATCAGGTCAGCCCCAGGAGCTTGGGGGAGGTTCAGCCTGGTGCCGCCTGCCCCAGCTGCATTTTTTGGAATAGATTTTCCTTTAAACAGCTGCTGATTTCACTCACCTTCTCTGGTTTTACCCCCCACAGCCTGTCCCTGGGGGGATGATCCGTCATCCTGTGGTCATCTCACAACTGGGGGCACCCTGGCCACCTCCATGGGTCCAGCACAGCGAGATGCTGAGTTGGGGGAACACTTCCCTGGGGTCCTCCCTTGTTCTGGGGCCAAGATGTGGCCACTGCAACCCGCACCAGAGGTGAGCAGGAAGCCACAGCCCTGTGCAGCCAGCCAGGAGATGTTCCCAGCCCCAAGGCAGGAGAGGAGCACAGGGATGAGCATCTGCAGGTGGGGACACATGGGTGGGGCACAGAAGTGTTCAAGGCCAGACTGCATGGGCCTTTGAACAATATGGTCTAGTGGAAGGTGTCCCTGCCCATGGCAGGAATGCTGAAACAAGATGATATTTAATGTCCCTTCCAACCCAAACCATGTCATGATTCATGATTCCCGGGCCGCACAGGCAGCCTGCTTCATGCTGCACCCCCATTTCAGAGCCACCAGCACCTGACTGCATCTCAGGAGCTTCACCTTCTGCATTGCCTCAGTGCAAAAAAAGAAAAAGTGCTTTATTTGTCTGAGGGGAAAAGCCTCTCACTCACAGCGTGCTCACAAATCTCCGATTGATCCCTCTGGGCACAGGATCCCCATGGTGGAACGTTCTGCTGCTCTGAGCCCTTTGCTGTCACAGCAATTCCAAATGGGAACTGCAATTACTGCCGGAGCTGGGAGCCGTGTGGGTGGTGGGAAGCAGGGCTGCAAAATTAGGCAAGTGGGTAGGGAACAGGGGAGGAAGCATGTTGGTGCCTCTGCTGCTCTGCCTCAGCAGAAAAGGGAAAACATCAGCGCTGCCAAATCCCAAAGCTGTGGAGAAGCGTGATGCTGGGCTGGGAAAGCGGGATGCAGCTGCACTGAGCCTGCCTGCCATCCTGGAGCGTGGGGACTGTCCTCTCCTGGCAGGTCAGCCCTGCCTCCTGCACCGGGGTGAGCGCAGCGGCCAGGAGGGTCACTGCCTGCCCAGCCCCATATCCCACCTCTGAGAAGACCAGGAGGGGGGATGCCCAGGAGGAGGCTGGTGGAACCTTCCCAAGTGCTGTCCCCTACGCCCCGGGGGACACAAAGACGTGGCATGACAGATGCCAGAAGCTCATGTTCATCCAGTGCCCTGCACCCTGACACGAGGCAGAGGAGATAGAAAGAGGCAGCATCTCCTCCTGCCCCCTGTTATCCCACCTGGAGCAGCTCAGCAACACCCACCCGTGCCATGAGGCTCTGAAACAGCTGTCCCTGGGCATATCCTGGCTCATCCACGAGGCAGGACAGCCCCAGGGACTGGGGGTCCACACCTGGGCAGCTCAGGAGGGAGAAGCTGAGGCATGAGGGGACCTGCACACAGCAGCTGCTGCTCAGAGCTGCTGCCTCTATGAGAAGGTATTTACGGAACAGCCACGCTCTGCAGGACCACTCTTGTAATCCATTTGTTCAACTATTCTGCACTCAAAAGGCCAAGGAAAAGCCAGGGGCAAGTGGGAGCCAAGGAGTGGGCACGGGCATCAGCACGTGTGCTTCCATAACGGGAGGGAGCAGCAGTGCAAGCAGCACTTCCATGATGAATTCTTGCTCCCAAACCCTTCCTGCATTTCTTCCAGCTCTCCCCACCTCCAGCCCCTGCTCCCTGCCATCCCAAGGCAGGGATGAGCCACAGCCATGCACCGGAGCACCCGCTGGGCACAGGGTCTGGGCATGGCAGAGTCCTCACTGCCTCTGCAGGGGCAGGATGGTGATGGGGACACACCAGGCAGGGAACTCTGCTGCTGGGGTGTGCCCAGGGCACAGCATTCCATGGCTCCACAGCCGGCAGAGGGCTGCAGCTCCTCTTCCATGGGGCCTTTTTAATAACCCTGTGGCTTGCACGCTGCTCGCGGTGGAGGCACAAAAAAGAGCTCCTGCCAGACTCCTTTGCTGTCTGGAAGCTCTGATCAAAGCCATCGGGCTCTGTGCAAGGGGCAGGGACACGGATGAGGGGAGGGCTGTGACAGCATCCCTGCGCACGCGTTGCCACACGTGCCTCCAACTGGGGCACGGCCGAGCCACCGGCACCTCTGCAGGGGTGCAGGGCCAGGTGTGGGGTTCACGGGGTTATTCCAGGTGGGCCAGGTGGGAGCTGACAAACCTGCCAGCCCCACAACACCCTCCTGTGTCTCTTGTTCTGCCCCTGGCATCTCCCCAGTGGAGCAGCTGCCCAGGACTCACTGGAGCAGTGAGCACGCTGCTCTCTCCAGCACTGATGCACACGGAACCCACTCCCCAGCACTCTCCTGCTGGGGACCTGAGCATCTCCCGAGGCATTCTGCAGACACTGAGTCATTACACGAGGAAATGCAGTTTCTCCCAGCAGTATCTGACCCAGAGCACGTGCCTGCCTTGGAGGGAACTGATTCCATACAAATGAGCCTGATGCTGGGAAAGGTCAAATGGCCAAAAGCTTTAGCAGATACTGGCAGGGTGGGCTGAGGAGGAAGGCAGTTGCCTGGGTTAAACTGAGTTCAAAATCCTGGTTTTGATGGACACTCGGCGTACCCTCGGCCGAGTCCTACAGTGCACCCACGGCCTGGGGTGACACACAACTGACAGCAGCTCCCACACCTCGGCGTGCTGGTGGGGTGACAGCAATTAGTGGCTGCTCAGGTACCAGGAGCAGGGCTCAGGCAGCAAGAGCCTGCCGTGCCACTGTTCTCCTGTCCTGCTGAAACCAGACGCTCAAACCAGCCCTGTTTTTGGGGACTGTGACCTTTAATAACACACCCAAGGTCACGCAGCAGAGCCGCGGTGCAGCGCTGGGCTGCGTCGCTGTGCTCCGCAGTGCTGGCAGCAGCTCGCACAGCCCACGGGAAGCCTCCAGAAAGGACCAGTATCCCAGGGCAAAATGGGGTTTGGGGGGAGCAGGAGAGCCCAGTGCAGGCCCTGGGGAGGAGCTGGAGTGCTGTGGTTTTCCAGGGCTGGGCCACAGCTGCCGGATCCTGCTCCATGGCACGATTCTGCTGACCCTGGGGCACTGTGTCTCCTTGCTGAGAGGCTCAAAGCCAGGGCCAAGCTGGCAGTGGGATTCTGGCCTGCAGCAGGGGAAGAGCAGCTGGTGGCTGACGTGCATTTCATTTTCCTGTTAGCAACACCGCTGGGTGAAGGAGCAGCTTCTCCTCCTCAGCTCAGTCAGCTGTGGCTTTCTCCCTTGGCACTCTGCTCCCACAGGACATGGCCTCGAGGATGGACTCTGCAAACCAGCCCTTCTGGAGACCTTCCCTGCAGCTGTAAAGCTCCCACTGCACATTTCAAGCAGTGGCTGACACGGGGCTTCCTGCCTCCACCCGCCACTGACAGTGGATGCACACCCTGCACCACAGCACCTGGGCAGGTACATTCATGAAGGGGTAAATATGTACATATATACTATATATGAAATGACCCCACAAGTGATTAGCTTATGCCCTGAAGCGTGAGATTTAATTACCCTTATCTGAGCCAGCACAGCTACAAATGTTAATCACATTATCATCCAGCGAGCTCGTGTTCAGCAAAGTGCCTACGCCAGGGCCGCCCTTTCTGCTATGCAAGCCTGAGAGGACGCCTGCTCTGGCAAAGAGTTAGTTATTAATCTTACTTCTTTCTGTCCCACAATGGCTCGGGGAGAACACGAATGATTTGAGGTTATTTAGTGCCAGATTTTCACCCAAATTTCCCTTGGAGAAGCTGCCTGCTGGGGTGGCTGCAAGATCAGCAGAGCCCAGCCTGACACGGGGACATTGAGAAATAGCTTCCTTTTAGCTTGTCATCACCAAAAAAAATTGAGTCACTGGGAAGCAGAAAAGAGGGTGTCCTGTTGCCACAGCCACTTAGGAGAAGGTAAGCACACTGTAAATCTCCCCCAGCGTGTCTCCATGACCTCAGGCACTGCTGAATTATAAAGGTTTAATGCAAACCCTCTGAAGCAGCAGTTACTTACTCCAAATTTACTGAGCATTAATTTCAGCGAGGCCCCACTCCTGTAGAACAAGGCAGGGTAAAAGAGGAGACACCAGTCGGGTTTTGCCAGGTTCTGGAGCCACTTCAGCTCCCCAGCCCTCAGCCTTAACCACTGTTCGCAATGAACTGTGGTTGGGCCAGGCTCCACGGAGGAAGGAGAGCACCAACAGCATCCCTCCACCAGCCCCCGATGCTGTGGGAAGGACCTGTCCCTGTGCTGCTCATCCCTCCCTGTCCCCAGGGTGCCCCACTGCAGTGCCAGCAATAAACAGCCTGACAATATCCAGTAGCTGCCTTACCCCCTGGTTCAGGGAGAATTAGCATTTAAATTGAGGTGTTTCGGGAGGTAAATCACGCCAGCGCTGGGGCCGCAGTGCCTATGGAAGCCCTGGTGCTCCTGGGCTGAGTGAGGTGCCTGCGTGGCTGCTGCTCAGCACCATCCCCTCCACACACCCCCAGACTGAGCCCCAAAACCCTCCATGGTGCTGGGAGCTCCTGTGCCCATTCCCACTGGCTCTGTGCTCTGCCAGCACTGAACCCGATTTTCCCACAGACCATCTCCAGACATCCCCCAAGCACTACAGCCCTCCTCTGGGCCACACAGTCCCAGCAGCACCACCGAGCACCAAAGGAAACTCAGCCAGAGGTGCCCGCCACTGTGGCACTGAGAGCGAACGTGAGGTTCACGATTCACCATCGTGGAGAAAAAGCACATCCTCCCCAGAAGCCATTCCTAAAGGAAACACAAAAGAATTTGCTCTGAGGTGAGAGATGGAGAAGCTGTGAGCAACAATCAGAGACAGCTGTGGCTGGAAAAAAGGAAAAGAACCATAGGAACACAGATCTGTGATTCCAGCAGGGTTGGAATGGACTTTAAAGCTCATCTTGTTCCAGCCCCTGCCATGGGCAGGGACACCTTCCTCTGTCCCAGGTTTCTCCAAGCCCTGTCCAACCTCACCTTGGACACTTGCAGGGATATGGGGGCAGCCACAGCTTCCCTGGACGACCTGTGCCAGGGCCTCCCCACCCTCACAGTGGTTCAGCAGCCTTGTCCTGAGCCTAGAACCTGGTGGCAGGGCCACCACGACACATCTGGGCTGTGAGCCATCCCTCCTTGAACGGAAGGTCTGAGGAACGCCCAGCACCTGTGTGGATGGAGAGAAATCCGCCCATCTGCAAAGGGCTGGAGCTGCTGCCAGCAGGATCCACGTCTTGCTCCATCTATCTGCTCTCCAAGGTGTCTGCCTCCATTAGCTTTGCCATCACTGACAGCCAAAGGCTCTGACCTTGTCAGCTTCCCTGAGTGCAGCAGCTTCCAGCCCTTTCATGATTTGATGGAGAAGAAAGACAGCAGCCAGACCTCCTGGAGCAGCTCATGGAGCTCCTGCTCACCAGGCTGTGGCCGCAGCGAGATGACCTGGGCACGGTTTCCCTATGGAATGATTTGTCCATGATGAGAGAGCTGGAGCCAGGCTGGACACGTCCTGTGGGTGCTGATTCCAGCGCTGAGCTGAGCCAAGGCTGCGGACGCTCTCCCGCGGGTTGTTTGGGTGCTGCTTCTGATCCTTTCCCAAGTGCTGCTCCAGCAGCTCCACGCCTGGCGCTTTCCTTGGCATTGTTTGCAACGAGGCAACAAATGCAAAACTCCCACTGGCCCCAGAGGAGCCAGGACTCCCTGCTGGTGCTTCCCAAGGAGGCTGGTGCCTGCCTGGCATCCAGTTCTCTGGGATTTGGGCACGGCCTCCTGCAGCCAATGGCTTGTCTGTGCACCAGCAGCCCCAGCGTTCCAGGGAAACCCACACCCCAGCTGCGGTGCCCTGGGAAGCCCAAGCACAGCCTTTAATATTAATATTTGCCTTCCCAATGTAAATGCAGACCCAGCTCTCCACTCAGCACACACATCCATTCTCTTTAACAATTTGAGATCTTAAACATTTCCTTTTTTTCCCTTCTCCTAAGCTTCATTGTTAACCTTTAAGATGAAGATAAGGCGTTAGGGTTTGGAAAGGAATCAGGAGGGACCTTGGAAATGAGCCAGGAGCAGCGTTAATACTGGGCTGCACATCATATCTCTTCGGTTCTTCTCTCCCCCCAGGGTGACTCGGACTGCTCTTGACTACCACCATGGTATTACAAACTCTAATGAGGTTTGGAAAATAAGAAACCCACTGCGGCGTGGGAGAAACTAATAGAAATTGTTTTGTCTTCTCTCTATTAGTCATTAGAAGCAGAAGAAAAACAGCCACAGGCAATGGCAGGGCTGCAATACCAGCACACATTTCATATGCTGGCACTCCGACAATGTCATTTCAGCGCAGTTAATGCTCCCACTTCCCCTCCACACCAGACCTCCCGTACGCCAGCGTGGGCTCCAGCTGTGCCAGCATCCCTGTGCCACCATGCCTAGCCCGGGGTGACCCCAGCGCCTGCCCGAGGTGCCCATGCAGGGTGTTCGGCCAGCCCATGGCTCTACCAGCACGGACCATTGCCAGCCTGGTGTCCCCAGGGGACAGGCAGGGCCCAGGCAGGGGACATTTCCATAAGCAGCAGCACTGTCAGGCAGCCAGAGCATATGGAGAATTAGCTGGGACTGGCGGCTGCAGCTGCAGAGTTGTTTCTGTGCGTGAAGTTAATTACAGAAGCACAAAACGATGCACGGGGCGGGGTGACAGCACCTGCAGTGACCTCAGCCCTGCCACCCTCCCAGGGAACTGTGGTGCCAGGAGCCAAGCCCCAGTCCTGGGCTCAGCGAGGTGCCCGGAGCACTTCCCACGTCCCTTCCCTCCTCCCAGCTCTGCGGGTTGCACCCTGGTTGCCTGATGACAAGTGGCAGTGCTGCCACACCTTCCAGATGTTTGCCTGCTGCCCAGGGGCACGGGCACAGATGGCGAGTGGCAGCGTTCCCTGCAAAGCCGGGGCCAGGCACGTGGGCTGCTCTGCCTGTGCCGGGCTCCTTCAGCCCGTGCTGGGGGACAAATGAACCGGCACAAACGCCCCGAGTTTCATCTCCAGGGCATTGTTACTGAAGGCAGCAGCCCACGGGAGACTCCTCCTGCGGCCCAGGCAGGGGGACAGCACGACAGCCAAGAGCACGGCTGGGGCACAGCGAGAGGGGCGAGGGATGCTGGGCCTGTCCCCACCACCTGCTCCAGCTTTCCTCTGCACAGAGCCACCAGCATCCAAACCAGGTCACGCTGCCCAGGAACCAGGTGCAGTGGAAGATTTAGGGGATCTGGATTATGCCACAGGGCACAGGACGTCTCCCAGCATAGCCTGTCCACCACTTTTGGGACACTGGGTACAACTGATGGGGCCCAAGCCCAAACCCAGCACTTGCCTTTAGGTTTAGGCAGGCACAAGCTGCAGTGCAACAGGCAGAACAGCAAATCCTCCACCTCTGGAGAGAATGCTTGGGATGGGAAAGAGGAAGGCAAGATTTTCTGCTGCACTGAGGACTGTATCCAAGCCCTGCTGCTGCCTCGGAAGCAGGTATGGCTCGACAGCTGGCGTAGCTGTGGAGCACTCAGATATCCCCACGCTGGTGACTGTTCCTGACTGCATTGCCTGGAGCAAGGATTCGCATTGCTAAGTCAATGTCAAGCTGATTTAGTCCTTGGATGGGGAATCTCCATCAACCAGTGCTTGCACTGGCAAGGAGGAGCAGTGAGGGGCTGCTAAACGTCAGCCTTGTCCCTGGAGGTGGCACTGAACCGGCCCCGTGCTGTGAGCAGCACAAACCCACAGCCCAGCGACTGGGAACCAGCACAGCGCCCATACGACGATGGAAAAATGCTGCTTTCATGTCCTAAAGTTCCGTGATCACAATTTACCACCTCAAACCCTCCTGTCTCACTCTCCCTTGCTTTTCAGCTGAACATAACCCTTATTTTCATGTGTCCCGAGTGCGTGCAGAGCTCCCATGGCCCGGGAGCAGCTGCAGCCCTCGTGAGATGAGGAAGGAAGAAGCAGCAATTCCTCTCTGCAAGGCTATAAAGCCAATAAGGACCCCCTGGGATGAAAGGTACTCCATAAATCTGAGCTGTTATTATAAAACCAGTCTCCACAGCGTCTCTTAATAACGCAGATTAACCGTGCAGTAACACCAGCTATAATTAACATCATAAAAGTCAGAGATGGGAAAGGCCAGCCGGTCAGTGAGGCCATCCCATGGACTGCTCCCCACAGCACAGGGAAAGGGGAAAACTCCTGGGTGCCACGGGATCTTGGGAAAGTGAAGGCAGCACCAGGCACCATGAAGGGAGCGGTGACAAGGAGGGGGTGGCCCATGGACCTCCACACCTCTGCCAAACCCAGGAGGGAAGCAGAGCCCAGCTCTTGGTGCTGCAAGTACCCAGTGCCAACCTCTCATCCCTCCTCTCCTGTCCAGAGAATCATGGAATTATTTAGGTTGGAGAAGACCTTTAAGACAACTGAGTCAAACCATTAACCCAGCACTGCCAAGGCCATCATGTCCCCTGGCACGGCACCCACCAGGTGCCTTTTGAATCCCTCCAAAGGTGGTACAACTTCGCCACTGACCTGAGTCCGTGCCAGGGTTTGACACTACTTTTGGTGAAGAAATTTTTCAAATATCCAGTATAAACATCACCTGGGGCAACCTGAGACTGTTTCATCTCATCCTATTGCTGTCACTGAGAGACCAACCTCTCAGTGTCTCCCCTTGGACTTCCTTTTCTCCAAGCTAAACACACCCAGCTTCCTCAGCTGCTCCTCATGGACTTGTGCTCCAGAACCTTCCCCAGTTCCACTCCCTTCTCTGGACACACTCCAGCCCCTCAGTGTCCTTCTTGTTGTGAGGGGCCCAGAACTGACCCCAGGATTTGAGGTGCCCCTCACCAGTACCAAGCACAGAGGGACAATCACTGCCCTGGTCTGCTGCCCACACTATTGCTGGTACAAGCCAAGATGCCACTGGTCTTCGGGGTCACCTGGGCACACCGCTGGCCTCTCTCCCAAACCCTTATGGGTGTCACCATCAACTTTTCACAAGGTGGACTCAGAAGACCTCGGGGAACTCCGTGACAGCTGTGTGGGGACATGGGTCAAGGGACATGCGTGTCCCCTGAGGGCCACAGGCTGATCATGGCAGGGCAGGCTCTTTGCAGGAAGAGCCCATGTCCCAGCCCACCTTCCAATGGGATGAGCATTCTCCCAGACCCTGAACCTCCCCGTCCCACAGGAAGCTTCCAGAGGCAGGAGACACAACCCTCCCAAGACACACAGACACCTCAGCAGCGTTCCCGGACTGGGCTCCCCCTGCCTGCTCCCACGCTGCCCAGCGACCAGCACTGCTCCTCACTGCCTCCATACCCAGCTAAGACACAGACCAAGCCCCAGTGCCCTCTGCCTTCTCCACATCTCTGCCATCTTCCTCCTGCCCTCCATGCTGCACCCGCATGGCGCTGGCACTGCCCTGCTGCCCTCCCGGGCCTGGCAGTGAGGGCAGGGCAGGAGGGACAGCTCCCGGCCCGGGCACGGCCCTGCGCTGCCCAGTTAGTGCCGCGCTCGGCAGCTCCGCGTGCGCCGCGGGATCAGCTGTGGGAATGCAAATCTGCACTTCCCCCGCCGCAGCAGTCGCTAACAAGATAATGAATATTTTCATCAGCTGCAGAGAATACAAACATCTGCGCAGGCAGCGGCGCTGCCGGGGCCGGGGGAGCGGGGAGCAGGGGTGCGCGGGGAGGAACAGCTCCCTGGCATCCCTCACTGCGGGGGCAGCAGCTCCACTGCCAGGGAAAGGAAAGTTCTGGTCCCTGAGCCAGCAAAAGCCCACGGCTGACATTCCATCTGCTCCAGTGGGTGCTGGCACCATCTCTGGCAGCAGTGCCTTGGCTCTGGACTGTGCTGGTGTCTGCAAGAGCCTTCCACCCCCTGCCATGGGCAGGGACACCTTCCACTGCCCCAGGTTGCTCCAAGCCCTGTCCAACCTGGCCGTGGACACTTCCAGGGATCCAGGGGCAGCCACAGCTGCTCTGGGCACCCTGTGCCAGGGCCTCCCCACCCTCTGACTGAGGAACTTCTTTCTAATGTAGATCTCACGATCATGGCTGTACAATTGGTTTCGGGCAGCTTCCACCATGGCCATCCCTCTTCCTCCTCCGCCTTCTCCCCAGGGCTGAGGCACATGCTGGGAGCAGTGGGGTTCTCATGGACAACCACCAAACAGCAGAGACCCGACTCTGTGTGAGGTTATCCCACTACCTGCACAGACAGGAATGAAATGGAGCAGCTCAGAGGCGCATCCGGAGCTGGGATGGGGCAGCAAGAGCAGGAGGTGGTTGTGATGGCCATGTTCATGTTCACCAAGGAAGTGATGGGCCATTCCCTAAATCCCACCTGCACCTGGTGCAGAACCAGTCTGAGAACCTCTAGTATTTGAACAATCTCTGTTACAAAGCATCTCTTCCACCCTGGACCCCTGCACTGTCTGACACTACACCTGCTTTTGTTTTTCCAGAATAAAAAATGCTTCCAACCTGCTGCAGAAGCACGTGGCTGCAGACTGGGCAACACCAGCTCAAAGCCACACAATCTGTCGTCCTTTTTGGTGGGGTGAGAACTTTGAAATGGAATGGGATGTAACAGTGACCTAACTGATGGAATGCTGTGCTAATTGCCTTAGTCATTTATACACTGGCTTGGAAAAAAACCTCACTGCTGAGCCTGGCCAGTGAAAATGTGCTCAAAACACACGGTGTGTGTCTGTGTGCAGCCTGCTGTGGGCTCTGAAACATCCCACAGCAGATCCTACCTCCACAGAGCTGCTAAACTCCTAACAGCCCCTTCGCTGCTACTCAGGGCCACGGCAGGAGGCATTAGCCCGGCTTGGAAAGACATCATTGCTTCCAACTAGCGTGTCTGAGGCCTCAAAGTTGTGAACAGGTAATAGAACTGCAGCAACAAATAATAAAAAGATGAATGAAATGGAAGGCAGCCACTGGAAAAGAGATCCATCCATTATCCCGGCCTGAAGGGTAATAGGTAAACAAGGCACTGGTGCACTGGCTGGCGCCGAGCTCGCCGGCACGGGAATAATAAACAGCACAATTATAACTCCTGTGCTTGGAGGTTTCAAAGAGAGGGAGAAAAAACAGTGGCGTTAATTTAACCACCTACGGACAGCACCTTTGTGTTGCCGAGGGGAAAGCAGGATGTCCCTGCCAGGGCTGGCCCGTGAGCCCCAAGCCAGGGACACCAGCAAAGCCCCTCCAGACTCACACCCAGATGGGATGCTGCACCCAGCTGAGCCCCCAGCCCGGTCCCTGGCAGCACCCACGGGTGGGAAGGCACGAGGTGAACAATGGATGGGTGGAGATGTTTCCCAAAACAGCCCTGGCAGGGGTGGCACTGAGCTGCCAGCTCACCCCGCTGGTTTATTAAGGGCTGAGAAACATCAAGGGGAAGAAGAAACAGATTTAAAATTAACTTGCCAAACTCCCCATCACTATGATGACAACTGCCCGCATCAGCTCCGTGGCCTGACAGCACGAACGGAGCTGTGTGGAGGCAGAGCCCACTGGAAGCAGCCAGCTGGGGCAGTGCCCACCCCTCCCTGCAGCACCCCCTGCACCTCGGGCCGCACTCAGCACCACCTCCAACCTGCCCCTGCCCTTCCCCAAAGCTGGAGAGGAGCAGCAGCCCTGTTTTATAAATGGGAATGGTGGAACAGCATCCTCCAAGGACTGAGCTGCAGAGGGAAGGGTGATTCCCATTTGCAGGAAGGTGCTCGGCACAGCACGGCAGCCCTGGATCGTCCGAAGCCATCCTCCCTGGATGCAGAGAAGGGAAACCACTTCGTGCTTAGCAGGGAGGGAGCACCAACACGAATGCTCTCCCTCCCTCCAGCCACCAAACCATTCTGGCTCCTTACCTGCCCTCGGCACCTCGGAACTCTCCGGACTCGCTGCATCCCTGCTGGGAGGAATCAAACTGGGGCTGTGTGGGTGTTCCTGTGTCCTGGGCCTTTGCCGAGCTGCAGCAAGAGCCAGGATGAGAGGCAGAGCTGGAGGTGGGGATGGGAAGGGACTCCGGGAAGGGCAGACAGCTGCTCCCAGGGAATGCTCTACCATGAATTGCCCTGACAGCCCGTTTGCCATGCAGCAATAATCCAGCAAGTAAAGCTGGCTCCACGGGCAGTATTTTGGGATTTCTCCATATTAATGGCATAAAAGCAACAGTCTGAAACTGCAAACAGCTTTTAAACAAAAATATCTATTCCCTCATGGCAAAGAGACGGCACAAAAACAGATAAAGAATGAACAAACAACCCATTTGGAAAATAATTCCTCAGTGATTTGGGAACGGCACAGAGCTCAGGCTCTGCCCCACCGTGAGGCAACGGGGGGAAAATCGCTCTAATCTGGTCTTTAGTGAGCTGCATCCATTGCCGAGCCTCCCAGCTGGACCAGGAGGTGTGACTGGAATAGATCAGCTCCAATCCTATCTACTTATTAACCCCACGGAGCATTTTGCCAGCGGGAAGAACCTTTTTTTAGAGAAAGGAGAGGGGTGCCCAGAAGAAGACAGCTCTGAATGTGCTTTTGGCTCAGCAGTGGACGGTCCAAGAGAGGCTTCTGGTGAGTGATGGAAGATCCCTCTTCAGTCCCCTCCCAAAGTGCCCACGAGGGACTGCACAGGAGAAGCATCACTGGAGGAGTGCTTTGGTTTAAATCCTTGCAATAAGGCAGCGGGAGCAGCGATGCCCTGGTGCACTCCTCTGAGCAGGAACCTTGATGCTGCCATGTCCAACAGAGCAGTCGAGCACCCCAGCCTCCACAGAAATAACTAGTGGTTATTAAAGCCACCGCAGCACAGAAGAAGCTGCCCACAGAGCTCCTAACTCCCTACAGCTGGAGCAGAGCTGCAGGGATGCTGTGGTGCTCACATCCTGCTGGGCTGTGGCTTCACTGTCGCTGATGGATGGGGAAAAGGGTCCTTGGCACCAGCACAAGGGGCCACGTGAGCAGGGCAACACAACAAGGTGTTCCATCAGTGCTGGGGAATGTGTGGAGCACGCACGGAGCACACAGCAGGAACCAGTCTGGCTGCTGCCCAGCCCTGCTGGGGGACACTGGTCTCAGCACCCTGTATCTGCTTCCTCCACCCATCCCCTGGGTGTTACCATCTCCTCAGTCACACAGCTGAAGTCCTTGGACAAAAGCCTGGGGCCCTCGGATAAAATGACACCTACTAAAGGGGAAAACCAAAATCTGAAGCAGCACTGACCAGAACCACACGTTGGTCTGAGGTCTGGGACCTGCCAAGGTATGCAGCTGTGCTGCATCTTCACATCCACCTGTGCTCTGCACCCTGAAGGAACCCACTGCACATCCCCAGCCCTTCTGGCTGGTCAGGCACAACAAAGCCATCACTGCTACACCTGACACATCCACTGATGTGCTGAGCACGGCCAGCAGAGCGCCAAGAGCATGGACCAGGCTCTACTCAGTGGTGCCCAGCAACGGGACAAGAGGCAATGGGCAGAACCTGATGTCCAGCAAGTTCCATTTGAACATGAGGAAGAACTTCTTCCCTGTCCAGTGACCAAGCACTGGAACAGATTTCCCAGAGAGGGTGTGGAGTCTCCCTCACTGGATTATTCCAGAACTGCCTGGATGCAATCCTGTGCCACGTGCTCCAGTTGGACCAGGTGACCCAAAGGGGTTCCTTCCAACCTGGCCCATTCTGCAGCCACCAGAAGGGCAGAGACTCCAGTTTATCAGTGCAGCCCCTCAGGAAGCAAAGCAACCTCGCTGACCCCCAGGAGAGAGAACTTCTGCAGCAGCTGAGAAGTGTTGCCCAGGCCAGGGTGTGCGAGGCAGCTTTTCCCAGCACAAAGGCTCCCTCCCAGCCCCATGCTGACATGCCTGGCAGATTGAGAATATCCTATTTATTAAAGACACTGAAGATGTGGCGACATGGGAAGCAGACACCATTGAAAAGATTGTCACATCTGTATAGCTAAAGGATCCCAGCAGTTATAAATCCCTCTAAAATGCTCAGCCCCTTGTTCTGATAGCAGGTTCTTGCTCCTACTTCGCAGAAACAGGCTTTTAATCCCTAGTATTAGGCAGCTTCCTGCTATGTTTCAAATGCACCAAATTAAGGGCTTCTCTAACAGCTGGTGTCTTAATGCTCAGAGAAGTTCTTGAATATCTATGAAAATCAGAGGCAAATTACATCTTTCAGTTAATAATTTCTTCTCCATTAACCTCCTTCTCTTCCCTTGTTAAGAGATGATGTAATGGTGCTTCCACACCGTAACCCGCCGACACCCCTGGCAGCCTGGCCACGCAGGGAACTGAGCCCTTCTCATCACTGCCTGGTGCTTTTGGAGCCGACAGCCTACACTCAGACGGGAAAAGGGCAGCTGTGCTGACCTTCCAGGCTGCTGGAAGCATTTCTGGAGCGAGACGTGCTGCCTCCCTCCAGGCTCCGAGCTCTGCGGAGCCACTTCATGGCACGCTACAGCCTGCACCACGTGGGCAAAGGCTTGGCAGGTTGCTCTTGTTCCGGACCTGCTTTCTCCTGCCCCTCCCAGCTGTTACACCTGGCACTAAAGAGGCTGAAACCCCTGGTTGGGACAGCAGGTTGTGCAAAGGACTTGGCTGCCACTGCACAGCCCCTCACTGGGAAAAGCTTCTCCCCACTGCCAGCACGGCAGGAGCGGCGCCAGCCTGGGAAGGAGGACTAACAGCCCTTTTTTAACCACAAAACCTGTCAGGCAGAGCCCCAGGGAGTGCCTCTGGGCCCCTGGAAGATGCCATCCCCACACCTCAGGTGTTTTATTCCAAGGGCAACCCCAGCAGGAACTGCTGGTCCAGCTCTGGGCTGCCCAAACCTGCCATCCTCAGGATGCCCTCAGAGGGGAAGAATTGAAGAAGCCACGTGTCCCAGGATAAACCAGCCCCACTGGTTTCCAGATGTGCTTTCCAGATGGAATTTAGCCCTGATGACAGGGGATACATTTGCTACCTGGAAGCAACAAAGCATCCCTTAGACCCACCAGCTCCTGGAAAACTTCATCCCTGCAGCCCTGGCTCTGCTCTGATGGACCCAGTGACAACTGAAACGTGAGGGAGAGAAAGCAAAGAGGAGTCTCCTGGGAAAACTGCCTTTGTGTCCTGTCAGTTCTCCAGCAACTTCCAGCAGAAGCTGCAGCTCTGCTGGCTCCAAGCGCTCTACTGGCTGCGGCTTTCCCAGCACCTCTGTGCTGATGGAGCCCGTAATGCCTCTGTCATCAAGAGAGCAGAAGGCCACAGCTCAGCCTGAATCCACACCCAGGGACGCTTTGCACTCAGCTGTGCAAAAACACCTGGAAAAACTCTGTGGGCAGCAGGGATGAGGACCCACAGCTCCAGCTAAAATCAGAGGCAGCAGTGAGGTCTTGGTGCCTGAACAGGAAAGAAACAGGTGCTGGGCAGGGAAGAGCCATGTCTGNTATCCACAGCTCCTCCCCGTGCTGTAATGGGGGCACTGAGTAAAACCAGCTGGCACAGGCTGACAACTAAAGGAAACGCTCTCTCACACTGCACACAATCAAACGACTCCTTGTTGCTGGATATCACGGAGATGGAAGACATCAGTGTTCAGAAAGAGATGAGGCAACACTCCTGAGAAAGGCCCACGGAGCACAGCCAGATGTGTCTCATCTGACAAAACACACACTGGCCCGGGAGGGTCCTGTGCTGCTGCCAGAGGGAAGGACGAGCAGGTAGGAAAGCCACGGATGCTTGTTGTCCTCTTGCTCTCTTCCCCGCAGGAGCAAATCAGAGATGCCGGCCCTGTACCACTGGACCTTGGTCCCACCTCACCACCTGGATATTCCCAGAACCAGGAGCAGAACCAGGACATACCTGAAAGTCATCTGAAACACCTGCCCTTGGTTGACGTGCTGGCTCCTGTTGTTGTAGCCGTGCAGCATCTCCCCAAAAAGGGTCTCGTTGAACTTGGCGTCCGACTTCAGGCACTTGGGGCCCTCGCAGATGTCAGACAGCATCAGGCATGACTTCCCATCTGGGGCCAGCCTGTACTCCTCCACACACCTGTGGGGCACCACAGGCCGCGTGAGATGAGCCAGGCACAGAGCAACCCACCCCAGGAGCCTCTGCCGAGCCCAGCCGAGCACCACCAACACCCGCAGCAGTCCTTTGGGCACGTGAAGGGTCACAGAGCCCGAACCCTCTGCCCTGGCAGAGGATGGGGGCTTGGCTCCCATCCCCTCCCTCCTGTAGCAGCACAGCCCATCTGCCTGCAGTGAGGTGGGTGGGGCTCGGAGCACCCTGTGTGGTGGCAGGTGTCCCTGCCCATGGCAGGGTGGTGGAACAAGAGGAGCTTTCGGATCCCTTCCAACCTAAACCATTCCACGATTCCATGCCTGGAGCTGCCCCCATGCTGGAGAGCAGAGCTGAGCCCACTGTGTGTCTGCTGCTCAGGTACAAACACTCCCCAGGCCACAGCAAAGCAAAATCAAGCTCCTACCCCTTCTTCCACCCAGAAATACCCTCCCACAAGGAAGCAGCTCCAGCTTGGCTGATCCTCTGCTCTTTGATCCCACTTCCAAGCCTGTTCTGGGTAAGATTCACGTGTTCATCTTCAGCAGATAGGAAGGGAAACTGAGGCAGGCAGCAGGGATGTGATTTAACTACAGACACTGGAGACCTCGGTGGAATCTTTTGTAAATGTGCTATCCTGCCTCTCCTGCTCTTCCACCAGCCTTTTCCTCAGCTCCCAGCTTACTGGGAAATCTCTGTTCCCTTCCTGCTCCTTCCTCCCCACTGCCCACCTCCATCCAGGCTTGCTTCCCTCTCCCCTTCCTCTACTGCATTTTACTGCAAGGAGAGCTCCCACCCGTCTGTCACACTTTTCCTTGCCTGTTCCCAAAGCACAGCTCAGCCTTGAAAAGGGATTATTAATAAAGAAGGGGGAAAAAAAAAGAAAGGAAACAGTCTCTGTCCTTGGGGATGCAAGGCTGAAATGCAGATTCATGTGGGTGTGGGTGGAGACCATGGAATGCCCCAAGATTTTCTAGACCCTCCCCACAAAGGGTGCTGTGCCCACATGAATTTCCAACCCCTACTGCAGGCGCAGGGCAGAAAACGTGCTCTGTTCTGGTGACTCAGTCACTCCACACTGCTAAACAGTAATAAAAAAAAAAGAAGGTAGTGGGGGGAAAAAAACAACAAACCAGCAAAAAAGGGATAAATAAAGGAGAAGCTGACACAGGCAGAGCTCCCTAGGCTGCTCTTCCCAGGGACCAGCAGCAGCCAGAGCTGCATGAGGTCTTTGCTGCACCTGCAGGCATCGGGACTTGACGGATGCTCCTTGGAGTTACTGCTAGGAATTCACTCCCCTCCTTGCTTGTGGGCATTTTCTTTCCAAAAGGGCTTTTTTTCCTGTTCTTCATCCTAATCTGTCACACTGGGACACAGAGTGTGTCCCTGAGTGTGCCTGAGAGTGTGAACCAGCCGTGGGGCTGGGGCAATGGATGGCTGCAGCTGTGCAGCATAAAGCCAGAAAATCACTGAGCTCCTTTTAGAGCACACTGCAGCCAGGGAGATTTTCCTGAGAGAAAATGCTAAGTTGTGTAGGATTATAAGATCCCGGCCAAAATCAGGGATGAAACTCTATTTTTAAGAGAGGCACAGGGGAGGGGAAAAAGTAAATTTTAAAAGTAGTGTTTTTTAAACAAATCCTACACCTTCCCCTCCGACACACAATGTACAATTTTTGGGTCCCTTCACAGTGAGTCACAGATCAAACTGTACTGTCACACCGTGGGGGAGAGAAGGAAGGTGCATCTGCTCGCACTGCTCCTCATGCTTCCCTCAGGCAAACCAGGTGTCCCTACTCCCTGCTGGAAGCCAGCTCTGCCAACAGCCTTCTTCTTGGACACCCGGCTCCAGGCTGGGTGGCACAGGAGGTGGCAGGGATGGAGAAGGGCAGGGGCTGTTTGCCTGCTCCTTGAGGAGCGCTGGAAGGGACTCACCCACAGAACATGAAGATGGTGCTGGAGGAGGGGTCGTGGGGCAGAGGGAGGGTCTGCTGCAGGCACAGCTGCTCGCAGCCGCCGTTGAAGCCATCGGAGCAGTCGATCCCTTTGGAGAAGTCGTAGCAACCGGTGCCGTCCTTCATGGGCCGCAGCTCCTCGGGGCACTGCGGCGAGAGAGGACACGTGGAAAGGTCACCCGTGCGTCCTCCCCCACCCTGGAGTCATGTCCAGTCGCTGCCCTCCCAGGACACAGCCCAGCCCAGAGCTACTGCTGCTGAACTCCTTTTCCATCTGAAGGAGATGAGTTTGCCCTGAGCGATGGATGGGGTCGCCCTGCACCACCTGGCACAGCCCTTGGGAAAGGGGCAAGGGCCATCGGCAAGGATATGGTCTGCTGCCAAAGCCTCCCCCCTCACCCTCCCTCTGGAAGAGGGTGAAATCCTTGAGGCAATAAAACCACATGGCAATAAGGCCTCAAGCCAGTGTGGGGTAAAGCGAGACAACCCTCTGTGTTCGCTGCCTCCAAAATGCAGAGGAAACCAGTGCAACCCAGAAATAAACACCTCAACACCTGGGACCAGCCCAGAGAACCATCTCAGGGCTTGGGGATGACCAAGAAATCCATCTCAGTGCTGGGGGATGACCAGAAATCCATCTCAACCCATGCCAGGCAGGTCAGCAAGCATGGCCTGGGCATCGTGTCCAAAAGGATCTTGATGCCTGCTGTGATGCAGGACCAGCCCATGGCAGAGGCAGGCCTGGGGGCAGCCAGGAGGGCAGCCCAGGCTCATCAGTTTTCCACACCCAAGGGAATCATGGCTCTAATTTCCAATTCCGGTTCCCCAGATTGTTTTCCTGGCCCCAAAAAGATAAAAGCCAGCAGGTGGCAAATGCCATCGATAAATTGTCACTCAGATTAAAGCACACCTCCGTTATTTATCCCTTTTCACCAAACATACATGCACACAAACAACAACAAAAAGGCCAGTCCTTGAAAAAGTAAATAAATCTTGTCTAGGAGCAGCTCACAATTAAAAATGCATTATGGAATTTCTTGAAGATGAGTTAGACTGGAGACGGCACAGGTAGTGATGAGGCAGGTTATAAATGGCCTCTGTCGAGCAGAAGAAAGGTTATAAAACCGCTATACTTCGTGCTTAAAAACCAGAATCAATTCTCCATGTGAGCAAAATGCTGTACATATTAATAAAAGTTCAGGAGACCCTGGACCCTGCACTCACTGACACCGGCAGGGTCCTGATGGGAGATGGGCTGCCGAGCCTCGTCACTCTTGGCTACTTAAGAAGCAAACAGGGACTGCAGAAAGCGGCTTTAGGGAGTCCTGGGCCACCCTGAGCCATCACAGAATCCTAGAATGTTTGGGTTGGAAGAGAGCTCTCAAGACCATCCAGTTCCAGCCCTAATGCCATGGGCAGGGACACCTCCCACTGTCCCAGGCTGCTCCCAGCCCCGTCCAACCTGTCCTTGGGCACTGCCAGGGATCCAGGGGCAGCCACAGCTGCTCTGGGCACCCTGTGCCAGGGCCTGCCCACCCTCACAGGGAGGGATTTCCTCCTAATATCCAATCTAAACCTCCCTTGCTTCAGTTTAAAACCATCACACTTGTCCTACGCTGCTATAAGGCTCTTCCCCATCCTTCTCCCCACCTCCTAGAAACCCTTTGCCACTTCCCCACAGCAGCAGCATCAAAACTGCTTCTGCCCTGTCTGCAGCAACTGGGATGCGCTGATCTCTGTGCCAGCTGTCCCTCAGACCCCTCACTGCCTCCCATGCCCTCAGCTCTGAAGCTTGCAAACCTCAGCACCACCCTTGGGGACACCGGGTAAGGCAAGAAGGGAAGGCACCAGGCTTTCCCACCCAAAGGACCTCGGCAGCAGAGGGCTCTGGAGCAGGATGCTGTCCATCTTTGCAGAGCAGCCAGGGTCCCAGAGACACAGCTCTGGAATTAGTAGCAGGAAGCAGCAGAAGACACGGGAGCAGGAGGCTTTCCAGACGCAGGTACAGAATAACGAAGGAGAGGACACTGAGGACAGTCTGTGCTTTTCGCTGCCTGCGCAACAGCACCGGGATGAGAGTGTCTGTGAATGTGCAGATACAGCTCTCATCTCCTGTGGTCTCCTCGTCTGCCGGCCCTGCTGTAAGAGCAGAGCTGTGCAAATTGGCACAGAGGATCTCCCTGGAGCACGCGGGGAGGGCTGGCTGCAAACAGCATCTCTGCTTCACGGCACCGCATGCGCCTCCCTGCCGCTCTCCCCACACCCGCAGGGACAGCGGGGTCCAGGGCTCTGCTCCAGTTCCCTCTGGAGATCCTGAGGGATCTTCCAGGGTGTTGAAGGCAACTGGATGGAACTGCAAGGCAGCAGGAGCTACAGGACCGCAGCCAGAGGATCAGTCACGGCTTTTCTGCGCTGTCACTTGGAATTCTTGCCTTGGCACAGATCCATGAGCTGAACTCAGCACCTTCTCCAGCCCACAGAGGAAGAAGATGGTTCTTTCCCCGTGACTGGGTTAGTGGGTCACCAAAGCCCTCCCTCCCTTCATCCTCCTCTGCTTGAGGCCACCCTTGGGATATTCCTCCAGTTTTGGATCTTAAGCACCACGAAACGTGTTTCCTTTCAGTTCATAATTACGCATCCTAATACTCGTTAATTACAGCAGGCAAATAGCTCAGCACAGCAGTTGCAAAAGAAAGCACTCCTGTCTCTCCACATCCATCCCTGCTCAGAGCAGAGCCGGCTCTACAGTCAGCTGCTGTGCTGCAGCACGGAGCTCTCCAGGGACGGAAAGCTTTGGGAGCCAATGTGAAAGCTCGGGATGTGTCCCTGCTCAGGAGAGCCAGGGGAATCAGCAAACTTTGCAATTAGTACTGGCCCACACAACCACCAGCAGAGGCAACACCAGCCCCTGCACAGAGAGCTTTGCAGGGATGAAGAGGTGGATGAAGCAATTACTGAGCACAATAAATCACAGAATGGTTTGGGTTGGAGCGGACCTTAAAAATCAGCTTTGCCGTGGGCAGGGATGCCTCCCACTATCCCAGGTTACTCCAAGCCCTGTCCAGCCTGGCCTTGGACACTTCCTTGGGCAGCCACAGCTTCTCTGGGCTTATAAATCTTTGAAACACACCTCCCTGCCCCTGGAGCAGAGGATTTCCCATCGGGATGTCCCACCAGTAGATCAGAGTTTTCGGAGGGAAAACTGAAGTCCATTCGAGTGCAACTATGTTCTTGCCCACAGGAGACAGAAATGACCATGGAAGAAGCCAGTTTGTGCTAATCCTGGCTGCCGATGGGTCAGTTTGGGCTTCTGGATGGGCTTGGAAAGCCAGCCCTTGCCCTGTGTTCGCTGGGCTTTTATAAAGGAGCAGATCTGTTCTTGCTGACATTGATTTGCCTGGCTCGGGCAGCAGAGAACCAATAATTACGGTGAGTTTTAATCAATGCCCCATCAATTTAGGTGCAGTTCAATTTGCGATCTGCCTTGGCAGTGACACAGGACGGGGGGGCTCTGTTGGAAAATGATTACAAAATCAATAAGCAACTCGGTCAATAACTCTGTCTGGGCGAGCACGGGTGGCACGTCCCACCCTGGTGGGAGGAAAGCTGGTGAGACATGGTGCCCCAGCATGTCCTGGTCAAACACCTCTGCACATCCCTCATCCACACACGGCATGGATTCATTTAGCCAGGGAAGCCAAGGGATCCCCCACTGCTACCCAGAAATTCAAAAGAAAAAGCTGTTTGTGGTTTTCCACACTAGACTCGCGTTGCGTGCGTTCCCTTCCAATCCCATCCTTTATCATGGATCATCCTTTATCATCCCTTCCCAGCCCATCCTTTATCCATGGATCTGATCAGGAAACATAGCTCAGAGCTTGGGAAAAGGGACTGGTGCTTAATCCGTGCTATGGAGAGGAAAAGGAGATGTAGGGGGAGACTGCAGCTCGTGGCATGCTCAAAACCCAAGGAGAAGCTCTTACCATACAAATGTAATTCCACGGTCTTGCAAACCCACTCCATCTATGCAGAAGTGAACTGATTTCTCTGCGCCGACAGACAGCCCTGAAAATTGCCCTTGGCATTGGAAAAGAAAACTTTCTTGCCTTGCTGAAAGGGGCGTTAGCACTGATAACACAGGTCCTGAAGGCTAAACATGACCCTCAGCTCCCAGGCTCCGACCCTGCTGCTGCCACGGGGTCTGAGGAGAAAGAACCAGCAGCAGCTCCACATGGTTTGGCTGATGGCACAGTTGGACACCAGCCCATCCCCTCCCATCACAGAGCACCCAGGTCCTTATTCCTGTGACTGCAGTCAGCAAATGAATTTTGAGTACACACGGGGAATGGATGTGCTGAATAGGAAGTGCTATTTTTATTTGTTGTTTTGCAAAACAGGCTTTTTTCCCTTCTAAATGACATCTCCAAGGTGGCACGGAGCGGCAGACTTGGCAGGGCCTGGTGCCACATGCCCACTGCAACCCCGGGAATACACCAGACCCAGCCTCAGCGACACACAGGAGCTGTGGTTTGGAACTAAGTGGGACACCTGTGCCCACTGCTGTCACCCCAGCACAGCGTGTGGCACCCGTGTGGCCTCCTGCCACCAGGGCTGGGCACAGCTCCTCTGCCCACCACCACCGCCAGCACGGCCGGAGCAAACGCCACGGGAGGAGGAGCATCCGCAGGGGAAAGAACACGAGCACACGACAGAACCTGCGCGAGACTGTGCCTCAGGAAAATAAATACCTGGACAAGTCCCTGCTCTTGTAAGGTAAAAAAGGGGCCTTTGCTCACTCTCTCGTTTGCAAAGCTCATTAGCGGCAAGACAGGCGAGGGGTCAAATCATTACTGACACGGATCTCCAGACGGGAGCACACCCACTCTCCTCCATCTGAGCTGCCTGCCAGAGCTGCTCAGCTCAGCTCAGCTCCTCTCTTCCATTATTAAGTTTAAAAAAAGAGAATACTTAATAAAGTGTTTCTGTGGAGAGTAAACTGCCCTTTTTGTTATTCCACTCTGTTTTCTCAATGACAGCAGCAGCCTTCTAGTCAGACACTTGTGTGTCAGGTGCTGGGGGTGATGCTCTGGGTACAGATGAGTCTGAATCCCCCCGGCTCTTAAAACCACAGAGGGAAGCTGCCACCAAACCCCACTCCCAGTGCTGCTGCAGGTACCATTCTCACGCCTGGATGCCTCCAGAGGTGAGACCCAGGACCCCAAGCTGCATCCCCAGCCCTGCTGGCCTGAGGCAGCACAATCAGCTGGTGGCTCAGTGCCACAGAGCACCGAGGACCATTTCCAAAGGCCTTAATGACCCCCCTTGGTGCCGAGGCATCCTCGCTCCTCACCGAGGAACCTCCTCAGCATGAGACAAAAACATTAATCCGAGGCACTGCTGAGGTGCAAGCAAGTGCCAGCATTTTAATGAGCTCCCATCTATGCACTGGCATGTATTTATTCGCTTGTTGGAGCTCAGAAATGATACAAATGCAGTAAACCCCTCTGTGTCCATATATATATATATATTTGGACAATTCTAGCTTATTCTGCCTTCATTTTCTTGACCCAGAAGGCCCCTGGTGAGCACAGCTCCTCAGCAGCAGTAGGACAGAGCTGGGCTGTGTGCAGCCCAGACTCTGTGTGTGAGATTTATCCCTCCTCTCCCAATATTTTGATAAAACAGGGCCAAAATGCTGGTTGCTAAAGGGCTCTCCAGAGGCCACCCCTGCTTCGCCTCCTCGGGGCATGGATATCCTCACCAACCCCAGCTGTGGCAGAGCCCTTCCTGACACCCCGCTGCGGGGGAACATCCTTCCCAGAGGGGAACATTACAACTGTTTTCTGAAATAACAGTCATTATCTTCCCACTCTTTCCCCCCCCCCTCCTTTTCCCCTGCTTCCTTTTCCCTTTAAAGATCATCCATCATTATTTTAGCTTTAGAAAATCAAACCCATCTGTCTTGCAGGCTCCTGAGAACATGCTGCTTGTGCTTCTCAGCCTGGTCCCTCTGTGAAAGTGGGATGGGGAATCCATGGAGGAGATGGAAGCTCCAGGAGATGAGGCAGCACCTCCTCACCTCTGGCCACCACACCAGTGAACCCACTCGGGCAAGTCACTCTGTGTGTGTCTGCGTCTCAGTTCCAAGAGGGAGGGATTTGTTCCAAGCAGCTGGTGGGACGCCTTGCACACAGAAAGAAGAGTTCAGAGCTCCTGGAGCAAGGAAATCTGCTTCCCTTCCAGAAGTCACCACCAGCCTGCTTTGGGGTATGCTGGCATCTCCTGCCTGTCGGGGCGTTTTCAGTCACAGCGGAAGCTGGCACCTCCAAAAACCTTCAGGAAAACAGAAACTCAACCCCTGCCCCACCTGGCTCACCCTCCAGGGTGCAGCCCAGCCACAGCACTACACACCAAATCCTACATCCCAAACCAGTCCCAAAGCCCCAACCCAGCTGCGACCACAACACACGAAGCATCCCAGTCTGGTGAGGAGCAGAGGGGCACCGGCCAAGTCCTCAAGGAACGCCACTGAAAAAGCCACCACTGCAGAAAACAGGGCTTCTATCATCCAAACCACTCCTTCCCTGTCAGGCAGAGACCTCCAGCTCACCTTGGTGCTCCCGGAGCTATCCCACTTGCTTTTAAACCAGCTGCCCCTTGACCACGAGGTGCAAACCCCCTCTGAAAGCAAAGGCAGGAGGGTGGTTTGCTCCCACCCACCACAACACTGACCCCAACAGCCTTTGCCACCCGCTCCTCCTCAGATCCCATTTTCAGCACAGGTATTTACCTGGAGAGATAAAATCCAAAACCACGGGCTCCTTGCAGGGGGGATTGCTGCTGAGCTCAAGTGGCTTCTGGTTCCAAACGCAATGTGCCAAAGGAGCCAGCGAGACTTTAAAGGGATGAGGAGAGACTGGTTTCCTCATCTCACTCCCTGGTGTGTGCATCTCTCTCGTAATTAGCTAGGTGCCTCTCAAGGCAGGGACGGGTAAGTTTTTATTTTTCAATGAACAATTGTCTGTCAGAAAAATGCAGATTTGATGAAGCTTAAGTGCTTTGTGGGATTCCATCAATTACATCTCAAAACTCATTGGGAAATTAGGAGAGCATTTAATTTTGACAAGGTTGAAATGTTTTGGTTTCCACCACCTAATTTTGTTTTTATTTCAGGCTGTACACTGGGATAAAGCAATATAAAACAAAGCTCCAGATGATAATGGTGGAATTGAACATTTCCCTCTCCTTTATAGAAAAAAAACACTTTGAACCACAGTATTTTGGAATTTTCACACATGTGAGGCATTTCTGCACGGCGTTTTGGTTTGGGCTGATACTCCCAAACACCCCAATTTCCCCCCAGAAAAATAAATTCTCAGCATCACCCACATAATTTCAAAGCATCTCCCATGGTCCCTAAGCCACCTCTGTGTGACTTGTACCGGAAGGAGGAGACCAAAGCAGTAGCCACTGCCCTGCTCCTTCATTTCTAATCCCATTTCTCCCCGAAACGGTTACACTCCCAAATTAAGCCATTTCTCTGCCGCACTCTGCAGCAGTGAGGAACAGCCCATCATTCTGAGTGGGAGAGAGCAAGGGAAGGATCAGCCCCAGACAACCTGTGCTAAGGTTTATATGCTGTGTGGACCATGCCAAATTTCTCCTCCTTCTGTGTCTAAAGAGGCTGGGACCAACACCACACCAGTGTCGTCGTGGGCCACAACTTCATTAAGTGACTCTGTGGTAGATGCTCTCCCTCCTGCATCCTGCTGAGCCACGCAAATCCCCTCCTCCCTGACGGGCTGACCCCGCCATCGTAGGGAGGAACAGCTCAGACCATCCTCACAGGCAAACTGCACCTCTTTTCCTGCTCAGACTAGAAATAAATCTCTGCCAGAGAGACCTGAGCCTGTGAGAGGGGAGCCAGTGAGGATCAGCAGGGTTTCATATCTGTGCAGAACCACAGCGCCCAGGCTGGGCATGGGTCTCCAAGGTGGGTTGGCTCCTGGAGCACAGCCATGCTTTAGCCCCTCCACATCCACCTGCAACATCCTTGGCCCCTGCAGCACTCTAGTGTGCCTTAAAGAACTAACTCACCATCATCTGCAGGCACACAGAGGTTGCAGAGCCACCAGACCACACCACCCACCCCGCTGCAGTCAGGCCTCTCACACCTTAAACAAACAATGGGCCAACTCTGATCATTCTGGGCCGAGGACCCCGAGCTGCCTTCCTCACCCCCAGTGAGGAAGCTCATGCCCTTCTGCTTCTCCAGGTGGTCCTCACAGTGAGGAGACCCCATCCTGGGAGGCCCCACGGGGCTCAGACACACCTGAACCTGCTGTTGCCTCCCACCAGGCAATGCCGAGGATGCCCAGCCTGCACTGGAAGAGAACAGAGCACCTCCTTGCCCAGCTCACGTGCTAAGACCAAAGCTCCCATGTCTTTGGGAAAACAACCTCACCCCCTTTATTTCCCTGGGGCTGCAATCCTGCCTTTCTAGGCTCAAAAATGCACGTGGCCACGGGGCAGCACATGGAAGCAACCCCCCTTCTCCTCAGGTGGGTGAGAGGACTGGCACCAGTGAGCGAAGCCAATCTGAGAGACAGCTGGGGAAACCTGAATTTAAGCCATGATGCAGGTGTTTTCTTCAGTCTCTCTGGGCCAATTCACAGGTTTTCATCTCAAATTATAAATCACCAACACATGAGGGCTAAGCATTTTCCCTCCTTCAGCATCCTCCCTCTGGGCTGTGCAGCTACCACCGTGCCAGCAGCAGACATCAGTGATATTTCCCTTATAGGATGTCGTCGGATTTATTCCTCCAGCACACTTTCTCCTGGTTTGCTGAGATCCCTGCAAGGTGGTACAAAACACACACTGGACCTAACGTGCAGAGTCACCAGATTCAGGGAAATTCACTGGGATTTTGTTTTCCTGGGAAATTCCCACAGCTTGACCAGATCCATCAGCAGTTCTAGGGTGCAACAAGAAAAAGCAGCATGGAAGCAGGTGTTCTTGGGGGTTGTTTGGTTATGTTAGGGCTCAAACACGATGCCAAGGTCTTGGCAAGGTTGCAGCTGATAATTCTTAAAATCACCTGAATAAAAAAAGGCCTCCGATAAGAAAAGAACTGCAGAAACCCTTTATGCACTCATGCCATCTACTGGGTACACATAAAACTAACAGAAATCCGTAAGAGGAGAGGTAAAAAGGGATCCCCTGGGAAATGGGGGATGGCAGGTGGGGAGCTGCCACCCCTGTGGGTGGGGACCCTGCTGGAGAGGCTTTAGGGTCTTCAGGAGACGCCTAAAAAGCAGGATTTTAAGTGAGCCAAGAAATGCCCTCTTTTCTCTCCATCATCAGCCCAAGGAGACTCAGCCAGACTCCAGCACGAGCTGCGAGCAATCCGCCCTCGACTTTTTAACCGAGACCTTTTAAGGCCAAACAATTAGGTAATGGCGGAGCCCACGCTGCTAAAAACCCGGAGATAAATGCATCCCAGTCCTTGCAGAATTACTGGAAGCCGTATTAAGGGCACAACGGAACTGGTAACAGATGATGATTGTATATAAAAGGAATAAGAAATCTTTCAGATTTGTGCTGCGCCCTGGTTGAGCCGCTCGGCTCCAGCTCTGTGGTGTATTAATTGCTACAAGGCTGCATGTATATTTTATGCTCAGTACCTGCCTGGAACATTTGTTGGATTTAGCCTTGATTGATGAACCACTGATTATATACTTCTGTGGTCCTCAGCAAATTAATAAACTGTTGACTGGTAGAGATTAACAACATGTCATGATTTGTGAATCTGTGTCCAGAGTAAAGCTGGAGCAAACCTAGTGCTAAAATTAGTAGGCAAATGCTCCCTGAACTCTATAAAAAGGGGATAGCTTAATTAAATTACATCCCGATATTGCCCATAGCACTTACCAAATTGGCAAATTGAGTTCACAGCAGTTCAGCCTCAAAACTAACTGACATCCCTGAAAATTTGCAGCACATGACCCCATCCCTGCTTGCACTGGAAGCCCAGCTCACACCCAGCAGGCTCCAGGAGCAAGAGTGGGATGAGGAGGGGCAGCGCAGGGATGGGTGAAGAAAGTACCAGAACATCCCAAACTGGAGCTGTGTGAGTTCTGAGAGTCCACTCCCAGCCCCTCTGATCCCACTCGGCACCATGAGCACCACCCAGGGCTGGAGGCAGTGCTGCCAACCCCCCCATTAGGCTTTTCCCTAGACAGTGGCACAGAACATGGTCAGAAACACGGGGACAGTTCCTTCCACACCTCTCCTCATGCCCCTCCTTTGCCAGGCACCTGCAACAGGCGATGAGAATAAAACATTGCACAGGGCTGGGAGAGCAGGGAAGCTCTCAGGCTGGGACTGGGGAGCTGAGGGGCTTCACCCCAAGACTGGGAGCTGTGGAGAGGGACAGAGCAGCCTCCTGCTCCTGCAGCGGGGAGAAAAAGGAGTGAAGAGCTGAGTGGGGAGGGACTGCCTCCTGTCCCCACGGGATGCACGGCCCCAGGAGCCTGGTGTGATTCGTAGCACGGGGGTTGCTGTGGTCCCCGCGTGTCACCTCTCGCCCACGGCTCTCGGGGAGGGGATGCACTCCAGGAGAATGCTGCTGCTGCTTCTCCCTTCTCCCCGCACTGCACCTGGTCCATCCTCCTTACGCACGGCCTCAGTCGGGCATTACAGAAGCTGGGGGGTATTTTCCCCAAGAGACACAGTTTTCCTTTTCTGCCTCTCCACATGCCAGCACTAGGTCCGTAATTTATTGACAATTTCTATCGTAATACATCCTGACTTTAAAAAGAGGCATTGCTTCCCAGAGGCGGGAGGTGATCAGAGCCCTGATTGCTTCTGAGAGTGCCTGGGCAAGCACGATGGCATTCAGAGCAAAATAACACCCCAAAAAAAGGGGGAAAACGCCCCAAAAGACTAGAAAGGCAGTTGATCCCTGAAAAGAGGGACAAAGAAAAAAAATGGCAATGGGAAAAGAAAGGAGGAAGGGGAGAAGAGCGGCAAGGGGGAGATGGCAGCGGGCGTTGCTGGTGACACATCAGACTGTCGTGCTAAATGGCCTTAACAAGCAGCCTGAGAAGGGGATAATGAAAACGCCTCCCCCCGGGACAGCGCGGCTCCAGCCTGACCTTTCCCAGCTGCCGTGTACAAACATCTTCAATAAATAAAGAGACACTTATCTCCTGTCTGCCGAGGTGGGAGCGATGGGGCGAGGGGGCTCTGCGGCAGTGAGATGAGGGCTCTCGGGGGTTTAGGAGCAGTGGGTGCGTGGTTGAGGGGCTGGTTGAGCGGGTGAATGTTCTGGACCCCCTCGGGGCTCACCACAGCTTCCTGGCAGGCAGGGGCTTCAATAACAGACAAAGAGGGATGCTCCAGGTTTCCCGCACCCGTGTCATACTGGATTCCCACAGGCTCCTCACGAAGGGAAAGGAAGACTTCGATACCCTGGGTGAGCTGGGCAAGGCGCTGAGCTCTGCTGCTCCCACCTGGAAGCACAGCAAAACCTCTGGGCCTCAGTGGCAGGGAACACCTCCGTGGAACTGCCCACAGGGGGCTGGACCAGGCTCTGAGTAACCTGCTCTAGTGGAAGTGTCCCTGCCCATGGCAGGGGGTTAGGACAAGACGACCTTTGCGGTCCTTCCCAATCCAAACCCTCCTAGGATTCAATGATTCGGAGCCACTGCCCAAAAATAACGGTCTAGGGTCTAGAGGATCTTCCGGACTCTGCAAAACCTGGGACTCAGTAGATGGTTTGGCTAGACATGAGTGTGTTCAGAAACAAATCGAGACTCTGAGGATGTCAGAGATGCCCAAAGGTGGATACGATAGGGGGATGTTTCATCTTCTGCCCTGGGAAGCACAAAGCAGGAGAAAAAGAGAGGCAGCTTTCCACCCCTGCTTCATGACAAGTGGGAAAATGACCACCAGCCTCAAGCCTTTTTTCTTTTGCTCATCTGAGCACCTGGGCTGCTTCCCTGGAGTCGCTAAGGCATTTGTGATTTGCCGTGAGGGCCCCAGGAGTGGAGGAAGTCCACCTCCAGCACACGTATCCCCTCGGCCAGAGGCAGCAGGTCACATCTCCCTCTGGCTTGTCCCCAAACCAGAGGCCAGCCCCGAGGACCCTATAGCCCCAGTATGTACCCCACAGCCCCAGCACCCACCCCACAGCCCCAGCACCTACCACACAGCCCGTGGAGTCCACCTTGCGGTCCGAAACACACTTGAAGTTGCGGGTGCAGCCGCCGTTGTTGCGGGAGCAGTCCCGGACGGGCCCGAAGGAGGAGAGCAAGTCATTGATGGTTTCGAAGTAGGTGGACAGCATCGCTTCTTCCCTTGGAGAGAAAAGGCACCGTTAGGGCTGGCAGGGAGCTGGCAGAGCACGGGCACGAGCAGGGCAATGCACAGAGAGCAGCTCTGGCAAAATCCCTGCATCCTCATTAGCAACAGGGAGCCAAAGGAAGCTTCCCAAGAAAATGAGGGCTTTGTGATTATGCTATACAATAAATTTGCTGCATAACTCTGGCATCCTTCATAGAATCGACCAGTCATGGGGTTTCAAAGATACTATCCACCAGTTTTATGCAAACTAGCAACTAGGAGATGCTTTATTAGTAGCCCAGAGCTGGGCGTGAATCCAACCCTACACCAGATAATGGCAAATCCAAAGCCATAAAACTCTTCCTGAATGTTTCACAGCTGGGCCAAGCCTCCCTGAGCACCCATACCGCGTCCGTCACCACCACCCACATCCACCCCGAGGGCATTGCCAAAGGTGGAAAGACACATGAAACTTGGCTTCATGCTTGCTGGGATGCGGATGTGGAGCAGATAATGCAGGGATGGGGGCAGGCACAGCTCTGCTGCTCTGCTCCAGCCCACGGGGTGCAAAGGCCCAGGCAGTGCGGTGCTGTGACACCCTAGGCAAGCACGGAGCATGAGCACCTAGGAATAATTCCAAGGCCACTCAAAGCCTCGGGAAGCTCCCAGCCCTGCCTCTCGGAGCTGCACACGCAGCAGATTTCGCCTGTGACAAAGCATTCAGGCACTTCACCTTCTGTTGGGTTCCTGCAAGAGGAACACAGATGCCTGTCAAGAGCTTTAAGCATCTCCAAGATATTTTTCATCTTCCAAGCACAGTTTATATGTTAACCAATACCCACCACCCATCCTGGGCAACAGAACCTGTCACCCTCTCACCGACAGGAGAGAGACAAAGCGATGAGAGAGAGAGAAAGGTCACAGAACAAGTCACTGATAGTGACAGACATGACCTCCACAGGCTGTTTATTAGATCTTTACACACAGGAGGCTGCAATTTAACCCTGACCCCTCTGACCTCAATACCCCCGAGGCAATGCTGGGAGTCACAGCATGGTTTATTCTCCTTGAGCCTCTCCCCGGCCCGGCCATCAGCGCGATGACTCAATGCCCAGCGCCAGTGTCCCTTTTTTGGGGGGTTTAATGTGAAAACAGTCTGCTTGGCAATGAAACAGCAGGGAAGGAATATTCATCAGCCCCGGAGGGCCGCGGCAGTGCTGTCTGGAAGCAGCCCTGCGTTCTCTATCAGCAGAGGGCCCCTGAGCTCACACGCCGCCGTCACACTCACGCACACAGCCCTGCCAACACCGAGCGCTCAAGAAAACCATGAGTCAGGCATTAAAAAAGAATATAGTGAAACTGGCACCAAAATGATGAGGATTTAAAAATAAATCAATTGCTGTGCTGTTTTGGGGGTTTTTTCTGTTATATTTTCCTCCCTTAAATTTGCTTTCTGCTTTCGGAGCCTTTAGGGTATAACCAAGCTTTTCCCTGCAAACTCGAGGGCTAGAAACTCCTCAGAGATCAAACCCAAATAAAGCCTTATGCGGTATTGACATCGTGATTTTTCAGATTCCAGATTTCAAGGGAATCAGAGGATTCCAGAAGTTGGGACTCTCAGCAAGGGAAACACCATTAAAAGCAGCAAGAAATAGTAAATTGACACATCCCCATGGGCCGGGGTGGATGAGTTATCCCAGCACTGGGGCAGCTCTGTGTTCACCGTGGTGCCTCACATAGCAAATCCATGTCTGTGCTGCCTGCTCTCTCCCCAATTAATGCTTTCCAATTAACTTTTCACTGTTAGCAATCAAGCTCCTGATATTCTCCCTTTCTTGGCCCACCTCCTAGATTTTCCAGCATATTTGGTGATGAATCTCCCTCTGTCCTTTCTTGGTCATGTTTCAAATGTCTTTAGAGGCCGTTTTCTATTAGCACTCTGTTCCCACCAGGATCTGCAGCTCCCCTGAAATGAGGGAGTGAGAAAGGCCAGATATATTAGATCAGGGCACGTATTTCTGCTGGAGAGATGGGGGGAGGAAGGCGATATTATTTACTAACTAAAACCACAGTTTATTAATGTAAGGAGAAGTATTTCAAAAAAGCCAAAACCAACAAACCATGACAGCTCCTCCACCACCCACCCCAAAAGCTCAGCCCCATCTGGTCCTCCCAGGGGGTTTCTCAGCGTGGGTGGACAGCAAGGAGAACCGTGCTCCCATCCTCCCTCCTGGATTTTCCACCGGGCCACCAAACGACCTTCCTGCAGCTCCCATGTCCCTGGAAGGAGAAGGTGAGGAGCTACAGCTGCTTTGGGTGGTGGACAGGAGATCCTGGGGCTGGGTCCTTGCATGGGATTGCTCCAGAGAGACAGAATTCTGTCAGGAGACACCGGCTCATCCCGCATGGCACCAGGCTGGGGCTGGCAAGAGCGGCTCGTCATGCTTTAATTAAAACTTGGAAGCGCAAGCCGACCTGCTGCCCTCGGGAGGGCCGAGGATGGGAGCGGGAAACTCGCTCTCCGAAGCCGGGCATAATGGATGACCCCTGCCAAAGCCCGGGCAGGGCTGGCGAGCTGGAATGAGCCATTAAGCGTATTAAAATATTAACCTCGCTGCGAGGCTGGGCAGCGGAGCTGCGGGGAAGTGTTCAAGTGTCACCTGTGAGAGGAGTGGGGTGGGGGCGGACGCAGGGCAGCTGCTTGGCCGGATCGGTTCCGCGGTACATCGGAGGAGCTTCACTTCAACACCGAGCCCTGACGGGGGTGGCAGCTCATGAGAGGCTGATGTGCTGCTCGGAGCGAGCTGGGAGCAAACTTCACTTTCATCTGCCTCTGGAGGGGCTGGAGGAGCCCGGCTCAGCGCAGGCAGGTGCTGCCGAGCCCCTGGCACTGCCAGGCCCGGTGGCTCCATTTAATTTTGGGAGCGAAGAGCAGTCATTGATTACCTGCCTTCTGCGGCGACACGTGGCACGGAGCAGATGACTTTCCACCCACGCAGCTCTGGCAGTGACCCCTGCCTGTCCTTCCCTGCCCACTGTCTGGGGCTCCTGTTCTCAGATTGCAGAGCCAGCCCTGGGGAGAACGCAGTGCCGACAAGGCAGGGGACACTTGAGGAGCCATGGCAGCATCTGGCCACCGCTGCAGGGAGCCCACGGGGCACAGCCATCCCCACCGCCACCCGGGTGCCAGATAAGACCAGCCCTGATGGATAAATCACTTTCCCTGCAGGAACAAGCTGCCTGCAAAAGAACAGCTCTTGTTCTCCATCTCTCCGAGTCGGATTTCAGTGACTAAGCCCCGGATCTGTTCTGACAGGGCGGGATGGAGAAGGACAGGCTCCGCAGTTGTGCCATGCCCCGAGCACATCAAAGAGCCCAGGGAAGCTGCCGGTGGCCCTGGCCAGAGCCAGGTGCCAAAATCCCCGGGAGCAGGCAGGGCTCAGCACCTACTATACTGGGAGGATGGGGCAATCCATCACTGACCCAAAGCCAGGTCTTGTCAAACAGGGCATTTTGGAGAGAGTGACCTAATTTATAATGCCAGATCCTCCCCGCAAGCACATGAACATCTATGAACACACACACACACACACACACACACACACTCTCTTTCTTTAACTCTCCAGCCCTCCAAGGACACCTGCAGACACCCAAATGATATAGTTATAAATGAAACACACTCCCTTTCCTGCCAGGACCCACTGAGCACACACCCAGCAGCAGTAAAACCCAATTTTCTATCAACATCCCATGCCACAAATGCCCAGCATGGTGCAGCACAGCAGGGCTCCCCTCCTGACTCTGCTCCCATGGTGCAGACCACGGCACCCATCCTCACCCAACTCCATCCCACCTCCCACCACCTGCCCTGGATTCCCTCAAAAACACATTTCTCCACCCTCCCGCTTTGTTCCAGGTCTCATTAATGAAGCAGATTCACTGACAAATACCGCTGGGGGTTATTTATTCATGAAATACCAACACCGTGCAATTCTCAAAGCCTCCAAAGCACTCATCCCAGAATAAGCTCCAGAGCTTTGCAGTGGCTCTTCTCTCCAGCTCATCCTGAAGGGGATTAGGGGTGTTATCCAACTCTGCTGCCCCTTTTTATTGCCTGCTAATGGTTAAAGACTTCAGTGCCTTACAAAGTTCACCATCGCTGAGAAAAATAAAGAAAAGAATGAGAGCTGGGGACTAAGCCAGTGCCATCTGCTCCCTGAGCTGGGTTTGGAGAGGGATCGGGGTGGGAGCTGGAGGTTCAGGAGTTTCTAGAGACAGGGCCCACCAGCAGCACAGGCAGTGATGCTGTGTCACCTGCAGCTTCCCACAGAACCACCCAGCACAGCCCAGCCAGGAGGGCTCGTGCCCAGCACCTTGCACTGCTCCTACTTCCACGGAACAGGGAACTTGAGAGCTGCTGCACTTGCAAGCCAGGACAGAGCAATTTACACCCAGATTCTGCACTTTTCAGCCCGGCTGCCGCTTGTGTGAGCAAATCTGAGCAGCTCTCCCACGATGCCCGGCAAAATTCATCACAGAAATGGGCACGAAGGATGATCGACACACAGATCCCAGCTGAGGGTGTACTGCAAAACTCAAAATCACATTTATAATTTTATAGTTATATATAACCAATAAAACCCCAAGCTGCACCTGCGCACCTGCAAAGCCCAGAAGAGAAAGCAGAGAATTGACCAGCCCATGGGACTGGGACCTTGGCTGCAAGTAGAGCCCTTGGGACCCCTTGGTGCCACCGCCTGCAGCCCGAGCACCACACTCAGCACGTGGCATTCCTGCCCTCAGCAAAGGCAGAGCCACCCCTTCCCCAGGGGCGTCCCCTCCCAGGACCCCCTGCGTGTCACAAACATTCATTGTTGCTCCCAGCTTCTGTACACTGGGGGTGATTTTCTTCCCATTTAAGACAGGCAGCCAAGGCAACAGGAGAAGAGGATGAAAAGTGCTCACTGCTGCTGGATGGCCAACTGAAGATGTTTTCCAAGTTATTTTTAGTACTTTTTGCACTTCCCACACTCACACTACAATTCCAGCTGGGTCTGCTGCACTACAGGCTCGGCTGTTGTGTGCTGAGAGCCATCCAGTTAAACACTCAAATTATAATGAACATGCAATAAATGATCACCTGAGAAAACTGGTCTCCATTTTAAATGCAACGGAATATGTTTTTTCTGGGATTTCAACCCTTTTAATTTTTATTCTGCCTGCAGCAAGAGGCTGTTCTCTCTACAGCCCTTCCCTGCATCCCTACAACATTTAATCATGGAGTCGCAGAACAGTTTGGGTTGGAAGAGAGCTCAAAGCTCATCCCATCCCACCCCTGCCATGGCAGGGACACCTTCCCCTATCCCAGGGTGCTCCAAGCCCTGTCCAGCCTGGCCTTGATCCCTGGACACTGCCAGGGATCCAGGGGCAGCCACAGCTCTCTGGGTACCCTGTGCCAGGGCCTCCCCGTGCCAGGGCCTGCCCACCCTCCCAGGGAGGGATTTCTTCCAGACATCCACATCTGTGGAGAATGCAGCAACCACCTCCTACAGCACTGAACCACGAGCCAAAGAAGTCTGTCTGCACACTGACCAAGCTGGAATGCTCTGGAAACCTTGATCTCCATCCCCAGCACGGAAGGAGCTCATGAGGTAGTGGCAGCTTCTTACTTGGGGACTTCACAGCCTGAAACCCTGGCAAGCTGAAGCTCCCATCTTTAACCAGGTGTCCCAGCTGGGCCTGCATCAGATTTATTATTTCATGTACGAAAAAAGTGATTTTCTGCCCACTACACTGACAACCACTTTTCAGCCACTGTAATAGTGCTGGAAGGTTTGAAAAAAAAACACTATCCAGGTCCTCAACTGGGAGAAATCATCCTCACTTGAGTGACGCTGGAGAAGGCATTTCAACGGTGCTGTGCTGACATTCCACAGCTGATGAGCTGCTTGCTATAAATTTTCCGGGTAGTCTCGCTTCTTGTGGCAATACTATAATAAACACTTGCAAAAACGCTCTCCCAAAAACCTTGAGGTTGAAAGTGTGAAAAATTCCCCACCAAGCTTCAGTAATTTGCTGGAGATTCAATAAAACCACCCCTCCACCGGAGCGTTTTGAAGCTCACTTCTGCAAGCAGAAGGGCCAGGAATTTAATTACAGCAAAGCAAAGCAAAAACAAACACACCGGGATAAAAGCGAGCTCAGAAAGCACATCCCAAGGGACGCTGGGGTTCACAAGGACCCCGCATCCCGCTGCAGCCCCCTCAGAGCCAGCACAGCTCTGCCATATAAAGGACCAGGGTATCACAGATTAATTAAACAGGATAGTTTTAATTCTGGGTATTTTTCTTGTTTCAGGGAAGGACGTGGCTGCGGTTTCAACCTCGCACAAGCCAAAGGAAATGCAGGAGGTGCTGGCTCAGTCCCCCGGGCAATGTCAGTACTGGGAGGGTTAACAAAAGGCACACGAGCCTTAAGAGGGATGGCAAAGCACGGTCGGGAAGGGTGCTGGGAATTACATGTGTTGGTACCTGCTTCACTGCCATCTGTAATCCATCCCAAACTCAGCAGGATGCAGTTCCAGTGTGCTGGATTCTCCTGTGTGTCAGGAACCTCAGCAGCAAAACTGGGATGGGATGGGACGGGATGGGATGGGACGGGACAGGATGGGATGGGATGGGATGGAGTGGGATGGGATGGGATGGGATGGGATGGGATGGG
>WEIT01024184.1:618307-666207 GCA_013389985.1 Dryoscopus gambensis
GTGGGGTGGGGTGGGATGGGGTGGGACAGGGGCTTGGAGCACAGCAGGTGCTGTCAGTGCCACAGAAATCCCACAGCCAGCACCTGGGGACAGCAGCCAGGAGGAAACCCAGCCCTGACAAGCACCGTGTCCCCCCCGACCACCCCAGCAGTTACGATGGGCACTGTCAGGGAGTCCCCAAGGTCCATCAGGCTTGCCAAGAACGGAGCCGTGGCCATGCCATGTGGGTACACACTGGCCTGGGCACAGAGAAAAAGTGCAATGCATGAAATGATAAAGGTTGTGAGGTCACATACCCAAAACTTAAGGAAATTAAGAATTAAGGTTGCCAGGACAACCTTAATGCAGTCTCCAGTAATTTTGCCTTCGATGAGGGTGTTGACTCCAAGAGCACATAAAGGAGGGTTATCCTAAGGACCTACCTCGCCCCAAATGCCAAAGGGGATGGTGCCAAGCTGCAGCCAGGAGCCCCTGGAACAGTCCAGAGCTCAGTTTAGGCATCCCAAAACTCACCCTTGGGTACCTACGAACATCCACAGCTTCTCAGCCCCTGCAAACGACTTCATCTGCAGCTTCCAAGTATCTTGTTTTCTCTTCCTTGGAGGACACATAGCTCCTACTTTATTGTACTCTACCCAGGCACTGTTCTGCATGCACAATTACTTAGCTCCTCGTGGCTTGCTTATGCTTTACTCAACACCGAGAAGCAGCAGTATTTCACAACAAATAAAGTGATTAAGCTCCCAATCTCCCTGTTATCACCTCCATTTTACAGACAGGGAGCCAAGGCACAGGCACAGTGATGTAAAAAACATCCACTCAGTTACGTGCACCAAATCTGAGACATTTAGATGTGATTTTTCAGAGTGCTTAGCATTAAATGACACTTTCCCTGCTCAAAGTACAGCTCTCATTGACTTCGGCTGAAGTTTTTACAGCTTCACATTAATGCAGATCATTCTCAGAGCAGGTTCATCAGCTGTGCTGAGCGAGGCAAAGGTGAAAAACCAGGATATGATCATGCCATTAAAGACGATTCCATAATGCATAATGCACAGAGGGGCTGCCTGAGGGCTGCACAGCAAACCGACCCTGGCACCTCGCAGCTCCGGAGCTCTGCAAACTTGGTCACATTTGCTGAAGAGGAGCCTGTTGGGGGTTTTATTCTGGGCAGGGAGGGAGGGAGGCGTTCAGCCTGAAAAAAACAGGACATTTTTCCAGCAGCAGCTGCAGGACACAGCATCACTCAGACTTTGGTGGGCAGAACTCTCCCTGGGGCAAAATCACCTGGGCAGGCTCCTCCCTGCTCCCTCCCTGCCTTGTCCCAGTATAGCCCATTCCTCTCTCCCATTCTCCCAGCTCCCCTTCCCCACCAGCCCCAAACTGGGTGTTTTTGGCCAGCTGCTGCCTCTGTGCTGGGGCACGGACGATTGCTGCCGGCTCTCACTGCTAAAACCAAACACGGCTTCACACTGTGTGCAGCAATTCAAGGTTTTCAAAAGCACTTTTGAGCTGGACAAATTAAGGCGGTTCTTCGCCTCTAGAAGAGGGACCCTCCACAGAACGCCTGCCTCAATCCTCTGCAACAGTGTTGCCTGGGGGGAGAAGCAGAAATCGTAGAAAAACAAGCAATCAAGCAAAAGTCAAGACAGAAGGCCTGAGATCTCTCTCCCTAAATTATGAAAGGCTGAAAACATCATGAGCTGGGTCAGGCCACCCCAGCACCAGGCAGTGATTGCAGCCCTGCCTGGGCTGGTTCAAATACAACACAGCTTCACATGGATTCTACGTGACATGGCAAAAAAAATGTCATTAATGGCAAAATTGCCATTAAACTCATTGCTGTGACGAGCTCTGGGCATCTCCTCACCGCCTCACCAGCATCCACTCCCAGCATGGGAGGTCACATGCTGGAGAGGACGAGAACATCCAACCACCCTCGTGTTTGCCTTTCCAAGCCCTCAGGAAATGAAGATTTCTGGTCCCAGCTCGTTCAGCATTCCCATGAGCTAAAGGATTTCCCCATTTAAACCAGACATACATTCCGGCCCAAACAAGAGCTTGGCTGTGCCAGTTTCCATCTCTCCACCTTGCTTCCCTGGCCCATAAATTGGGAATCTGCTTGCTGGTGAGGCCAGAAAGACAAGAGAGGAGGTGGAAGGACCCCAGCCCACGTGCGGGCTCCATCTCCTGCTCGTGGGCCCCACGGCTGCACGGGCCCCCAGCCCCACAGAAGCAGAGATGTCCCACACTGCCCCACGGGACAGACCCACTCTGGGGCTGTGGGCAATGGACTCAGACTTCAGCCTCTGCGTAGGCATGAACGACTCTCTGGGGTTTTCCTTCCCTTTTATACCCTCACAGGGTATTTTGGACAAGTTTTTTGTCCTAGTGGGCTCTTCCGGGTCTGATCTTGGAGCAATTCATGAGGGTCACGAGGAAAAGCTGGATTTTGCAGGGAAACTGGGAGAGGGAGGGGCCATAGCCCAGACTCGACCCCTCTCATTGCCCAGTGACTGGGGGAGGTTTCCAGCACACATACAAAGTGCCAAGATGTGCTGCTGATAAACACTTAAGAAACGCTGATAGAATTAGATTAGACAAGTAGGAAACAGCCAGGGCTGCTGGATCAGATATCCATGTCCTGATTTTTCACAGATGTTCCTATCGATCGGCTGGGAACAGCGAGCGCCGAGCTCCTCGGGAATTGGGCGCCAGGGACCAGCCATCCCCACGCAGGCAGGGATGAGTGCTGGGAATGCAGATCCCCATGGAATGCTGGCTGCAGGCAGGACAGCCCTGGAGGAGCGAGCCCTGAGCGCCCCGTGCAGCTCCAGGAGCAACAACCAAGCTCTGCCATAGAGCTCCACCCAGCTGAACCCCGCTGAGACCCACACACCCGGGTGACCTCCACACACCCCTCTGCATCCCAGAGGTCACCAGATCCCAACCTGTGTGGCTCCCAGCCACGGCACGGGGTGAGGCAAGCAGCCCACCAAGTCAGAGGACGGCACACGGCTGCACAAAGAGAGGGGCGAGAGCCCATGGGAAGCAAAACTGGAGCTTTTCTTTGGGAAACAAACCTGTCAGCTGTATTGCAGAAAACATCACACACCTGGGTCAGTTACTAGGGATACATTTATGCATACGTATCCATATATGCATAGCTTTGCTGCTATATATAGCACCTTCCATCAGCAACACTCAGTGGCTCAAAAAAAGCCAGATGAATGTCCACAGACAGAGGAACTGAGGCACAACCAGATTATTTACAGCCCATTTCCAGAAGTACTCTTTGAAGTTAGAATCCAATTAATTCTGTACCTGGGGAGAGATTTGCATTGGGTTTTCCGTCTGTCTGGGCAGGTTTTTCTAAAGGGCTTGGCTGTTATCTGGGCACCCGAAGCAGACTGTGTTTTCCAAGGTGCCCAGCATCCAGGAGCAGCTCCGTGGAGCACAGGTGGATTTGTCACAAGGGCAGCACTCTGCTCTGGAAGCCACTGGTCACTGAGCCCTTCTGAGGACACCACCTCCATGGGTCTGGTCTCCAGAGGTGAGGAGCATCCTGATCTGCTGCTGCTGCTGCCACCTTTGGTAGGCACCCATCCCACCCCTGCCTGGAGATGTGGGCACCTCAGAGCCAAGAATTTCCTGCCCTGGGGAAAAAAGAGGGGTTTGTGCTGGTTTAAATCCCTGAGCAAGCTCAGCTCTGGATCAGAGAGACACCACTGCTGGCTCAGGGGAGGTGACGGGGATTGGTGGCTGGGGAAGGTCTGCACCACCCCGAGCAGCAGCCACATCTCATAAAATCACTTTGGTTATTACCTAAAACTGCACCCACACCACCAGGAGGGTTCCTCTTCTACCTCCCCTGCGAAGCTGTGCCACTGTGGCAGCGGGCACTGCCTGGACGGACCTCAAAGCTGCCACACGCTGATCCCACCCTGCAAACTCCTTGGGGCTGAGGCTGTCCTTAGCCCTGCACTTGAGGCACCTCTTCACTTCTCTTCAGCGAGCCTTTCCTGATCTGTAGTGCCATGAATATCCCATCAGAGTGGGAATATCCCATCAGAGACACACCCCACATCCCACCCCCAGCACAAACAAGGCCCTGGAGCCCACAGCCTGGAAAGCTCTGATCCAGGCAATGGCTGCAAAGCATCACCTTTGGACTTGTGAGGAAGAGACAGAGCTCCAAACGCACGTGAAAGCCCCAGAGGCCAACGTTTCCCAAACAAACAGCCCCCACCAGGAGGGCACGGGCAGCCCTGGCTGCAGCACTGCCTGCCTGTAACGAGCTGACCCGCAGGCTCCCTCCTGGCTCTGCAGCTCGTGGGGAAATTGTTGCACATTTTTAGCCTTGCCTGCAGCCATATCGTACAGCAAAGGCTGCCAAGCTGTGTCCAGGGCCAGGTGTGTTCAGAAAAGAAGAATAATCAGCATCTAAAAAAAGAAGGCAAAAAAAAAAATAAAAGGAGAAAAAACTAAACTCTGACGCTAAACTCTGTTGCATCCCTTTTTTTTTCCCAGATGAACCAAATTGGCTGCCATCAAAGCAAATGGCAGATGAAGAAAACATTGACTTTCTGCTTGGATCAATAAACAAGATAAATTGAGTGGGGAGTTGGACGTGGAAGAGGGAACATCATCATCTGCCTGAGGAGGAGAGAGGGTTAAAGGCAGAGAGGCTGAAGCAGGGCACGGGTGTATCTCATGCAAGGGTGTTTCACCTGGGAGCTCAGCACTAGGAGGCAGGGATTGTGCGAGTTCTGCCAAGGCTTGGGACTGGGCCATGGGACTGGGTCTGATGTGCTTAGAACAGATGACCCCAGACCCAAATCCTGAGGTGAGATGACAGGGAATTGCATTCCTGCAACTGAGCATCTGCTGGTGCCAGGGGCTTTGTCCAGAACGGGTGCACAGTCTGTGTGGGGCTGAGACCTGACTGCTGCTGGTCCTGCAGTGGCCAGACCAACCCTGCCCCACATCTGAGAGGCCAAGCATGGGATTCAGCTCACCCAGCCCACGGATACGCACAGAACTGGTTGCTTTGGGCTCCTCCAAACTCACAGGGAGAAACTGGCTCATTTGTGGATGATGCCCCTGCCCTAAGGCAGTGCAGAAGAGCTGATCCCTGCCCTGACCCCCACAGACCAGAGCTCCAATGGCCAGAGAAGGCTACCTTGGGGATTAGCTTGGATACAGACCATGGGACGCTCTAAGCTACTCCTGAGCACAGTCAAATCAGTGCCAGCCTACAGCCCCTGGAACGAGCTGTAATCGATGCCAGGGAGATGGTCTTCCTGAAGAGGAGTAAGGCCTTGAGATCACCCCCAGCACTAGACAGCTAAAACACCTCTTGGGAGTGACATTAAAGGCCTGCAGTAGAGCTGCATGATGGCAGAGGTTGCAAGGGATGCACCAGGGACCCAGTCCCACAGGCAGTGGTGGCAGCTACGGGCAGGTGTGCACGTGATAGGAACATTCCTCCCCTCAGGCCAGCCAGATCTCAGCCATCAGGTTCGTTTCAGTTGCCACAGCGTGTCATGGTGAAGGATATTAGGTTTGAACCACAATTCACAGCGGTGTGGGACGTGATCGTCACCATCCCTGCCTGATTAGGTCTGTCAGAATCCATCAGCAGGAACTTTGCCGAGGAACCCTCTCTCCAGCTGCACATTTAGCAACAGGAGATTGATGACAGGAGATTAAAAAAAGGGTAAAACAGAAAGACAAGAGCAGCGTTTGCACACTGCAGGACCACCCTCCTTCTCCTGCTCATCATACTTCACTCACCACCTTTATTTCAGTGTCTGTCGTAATTAAGAAGACTAAACGGAAAAGCCTCCGTGCTGATCCAGTGTCTGCCTGGAGGGGCTGAGGAGGATGCCCAAAATGCAATTTGCTTCCTTTAAAAGACATTAGAAACAGCCACACAGACACGTGGCCTTCCATGGTCCAGCAACAAACCCTGCAAACCACCGGGGAGCAAAGGATGAAGTTCTGATGGGTGCCGGGAGCATCCCTCAGAGCCTGGGCAGCCTCCAGGTGGAGGGGGGAGCTGTGAGCATCGGGAGGGCTCTCAGCGTGGGCAGGGGGCAAGGGAGGTCTGATTTCTGCCCAGTATCCAGGGCAGGATGCACCCCACTCCCCTTCAGGGGGGATCCCTCAGCCTGACTCACTTCGCCCTGCAGCGGTGACAGAGCGATGCCAGCCCGGTGCCATGCGTCAGGAGAGGCGAGGATTACCCAAAGCCTTGCCCAAAATACAAGCCCAGGCTCCTCTTTGATTACACAGACATGGGGCCAAAGCATCGATTTTTTACCCAATAAGCAGCAGCAGAAGCAAACCTCTGCAAATGCGACTCTCGGAAAAAGAGTCAAGCTGGAGGTTTTTGGAGGCAGAGCTCACTGGAGAGACAAACCTTGGGATTTCTGAGCAGGAAAACAGTCAGTGGTTGTATTTTTACTATTTCATCCAAACAGGCTTCTCCAGACATTTTAGCAAAAAGTGGGGATCATAGCAAAGACTGAGCTTTACATGTTTGTCCAAGTTTTTCTCCCAATGGAAGGAGCACTGCAGAGCTGGAACGCTGCCCGGTCACTGGCCCGAGGGCAAGGAACTTGCTTTCAGCATTTGGACTAATTCATATTAGCAAATTCTCATTTGACTTCAGCAATATTCACCTCCATCTATCCCAAACCAAACTGGGTGTAAAGAAATGCAAATGACATCAAAACTCCTGAGAGTCCGCCCTGCCACGGGAGAGCATTCCCAGGAATAAAGCTCCGAGCAGGAGCTGGCATTTCGGGATCGTCTGCAGACTCGGAGGGTGAAATACTGTCTGACTATGGGCAGGCTGCAGGATGTGCCAGTGCTCCAGCCTCCTCATCTGTAAAACGGGGACAAACAGCAGCTACCTGCCTCCCACTGTGCCACACAGTTAATTAATGTTCCTTTGAGTTGTGAAGATTAAAAGCGGCGTAAAACCGCAAAATAGCGGTTTATTATTATTATGAATGAAGCCTCCGCTCGTTCCATCAGTGCCCCTTAAAGCAGCACTGCTGCAGACACTGCGAGCTGCTCCCAGCAGCTCTACTACCGCTGGCATTCACAGGGTTTGACTGCAGACTTCCAAGTTGAGAGCTTTGAACGTGTCGGGGAAGAAGAAAGAGAGAGAGAACAAACAGAAATTTCCACCACATTTTGTGCTTCGCACTTGGAGACGACGCTCCCACTGCGCTCCCCCCACCCTGCCGGGGGCTGGAGCAAAACAAACCACAGACAACGGCATCTCTTCACCTCCTGTTCTCACCTCTGCTTCACCTTCACAGGCTGCCATATCCTGGCATGGGGAATGCCAGGGCAGGCTGTGCTGCGAGGGCACAGAAACACCAAACTGGGATCACATGGCTGCTTTAGGAAGAGTTTAAGATATTGTCTCTATCTTTAACAGGTGGGAGAGGTTTAGCACAAGAAGCAAACCAGGGGGGGAACAACGTGGCCTAATTATGCAGGGGCACGGACAGACCCCTTGTTCCAGCTGTTGCCAGATGTCGGCACCACTCAAATCATGTCCTGTCCTCCCAGGTGCACTGGGGGGAGGAGCCACAGGAGCCCTCCTCACTCATCCCCTCACCCTGGGGCTCTCTGGCCCCTACAAACCCTCGTTTACCCTTATCCAATGCCATAGGCATCACACCTGGAGGAGCAGCTGCCCAGTGCCCATCACAACCCCTGAGCCAATCCCCAGCCCCTGTCCCTGTCCCATTCTCAGTCCCTGTCCTGCCACAGGTGGTTTTGAGTCGGTACAACCAGACTAACACACAGGAAAAGGAAGTTCAGATCCTGGCTCAAGTACTTAAGGCAAGTCTCCTTTTTCCATCTACGTTTCCTGCATTATTTAAAAGAAAACCAGCATCATTTCCTTGGCTTCCCCTTGCCCATCTTCAGCCTGCATCTCCCCGAGGTAGAACCCCCTCCTTTGACACCTCTGCAGCACCTGGCATTCTGCTTTCCCGACCCTGCAGCCAGTCTCTCCGTGCCCTGGCACTGCAGTCCTGACCTGGCAGGGCAGCTCGTGGCTCTCCATGCCCCAGCCCTGCCATTCCCCCTCTCCAGACCCCTCCAGCATGCCTGGCTGAAGGACTCGGATACCTGCAGCACACGGTGGCCGTGCTGCTCCCGACAGGCACCTTTCATGTTTAATTCAGCAGCTGGTTTAGTTAATCTATTTTTTAATAATTCATCCCTTCCATCTTAATTTTGGTAGTTGTTGAAAATCCCTAATAAAACATTTAGGGGCTCTTTTACTGGAGCAATGGCATGATTTACTTGATGGAATCCAGTCTTTGATGTCCTATCTTAATTTCCTCCCTCCCACTGCGCCTCAATCCTGTTTATCACTGTGCCGGAGGTAAGAGGTTCTTGTCGAGTTTTGTAGCACTTGAGACGCTTGGTCAGCGTTAATAATTCAGCTGCCCCGCACAGCTTAGACAAATCATGTAGCAAAACAGCCTCTTCCCTTTATTAACAGCTCCCTGTGCCACCACGGACCCAGGCGTGGGCCGGGATGCGCAGCAGAAGGACCAGGCTGAGCATCCCGACCCGGCAGAAGCGCCAGGAAAACTTCACAGGTGCCAACTGCATCGTTGGGAGAATATACACCCTTTTACAAGGCTTGTATTTCATCCTCTACAGCCCGAACGGGGGAACATGCTGGGTTTTTGCATCTGTAATTGGGGAAGAACAGATGGTGGAGGCACAGTTGGAAGTAATACGGCCATTAAAATAATCTATACGGCTTGTAATTCCCCCTCATGTGGAGAAAGAGGAGGGCCTGCCCCTGCCCAAGTGCCCACCCAGGCTGCAGGAAGGGCGGGCACAGGTTTGGGGTGTTTTTCTGTTGTTGTGGTATTTTGGCGGGTTTTGATGGGTTTTACTGATTCCCCTGGGATGCTCCTCGTGCTCCTCTTGATTTGAGGAGCCAACAGCTGAACCAGAGCCGTTTCCACTGGGTAGTATTTAACTGCCATGTGCCATGTGGAGCACATTTCCTGCCCGTATCACCCAGTTAAGGCAAGTTCTAGCTTTATACATATCTTAATGATAGGAAAAGAGCAGCAGAAAGCCCCAAGCACTTCAGAGAGATCAGGGCATCTCTGCAGTTAAATTTCAAATGGGGATGGTGTGAGAAAGAATTATGGAAAAACACTCCTGTTGATTCATGAAAATTGAAACCTCTCAGGGGAACACACAGGCTTTGCCATCCCCTCTGTCACCTACAGATCCTGAGAGTGAGAAAACGTAAAATCAGAGTAGGAAAGTTGCCCAAAAAAGCCCAAACATACAGCCAATATATGGAAATTTATGTCCTTGTTCTGCATGATGTAGGTCATGGTTTCAGAGACCTCTGTGCCCTCCAAACACCCCAACCGCCACCTTGCTTGGCTCCTCTTGATGGGTGAGGGTTTTCCTCTAGGATTTGATTACTGCTTTGTGGGCAATTGTTTTTCCACACAGTCATACTCCGGAAAAGGTCCTACTTCAACACACAACTGAGTAAATGGATGAAACCTCAAAAAAAAATCACACTGGAAGGTGTAATCCCTTCCCACTCAGACCCAGAGGAATCCACACCCTCACTGATAGAGGGGAGAAGGAAAGGGAATTGCAGCAGCATCCCCTGGCCCTGAACCCCAGCACCCCAGGTCCCTCGGGTGCCCTGCTTCCCTGCAAGACCTCCCCAGGCTGGACCCAATTTTTTCAGGTAGAAACCTCTCTGTTGGGCTTAAAACCTTCCCCGTGCTCACAGAAGCAAGCACCTCTCCAAATCCTTACTCTGTGCCCAGAACACGAGGGAGCCAGCAGGATATTACCTTGGCAGCTGGCTTTGCTTTATGGAACTGTAAATATATTTTTTTAATGGGCTGGCGGCAAGAAAGATGTGTTTCCAGGCTCAACAACATCCAAAATTAACTGCAATTCATTTCAGAAGGGGTGAAGGGGTGGAGGAAGGGGGAATGCAAGGCTGAAACCCGCAGAATATAAAAGCCTTGAAAGAAATTGCCAAAAATCCCCTGCATCGTTTCCTTCTGGCTCTGGGAAAGAGATTAAAAACCTGAGCAGCATCAGGCTGGAGCAGACGTCACAGAGGCCACCCCGGGCCATGCTCATGCTCAGATAAGACTCTTTCTCCTTATTATTTTCCCGGAGTCAATCCAGCCTTTGCCAGCGCAAAGCTCTGCCCCGCTCCTCGCGTCTCCTGGCACACCTAACCCAAGGAGATTCCCCAACCTAACCCTGTCTGACCAGGGATTCCCACCTCTGCAGGGTCCCTGGGGATTTCTGAGGGACCCTGACTTCACCATCAGCACCTCCTCCTCCTCCTTATGCCAGAGCATTTCTCCTCACGTGCCTTCCTTAGCCCCAGTGCCGCTCTCCGACACCTAATTTGAGTGACCCTTTAGTGGCTAATTTAATTACCCTGGCCCACAAACTGACAGACAGCTGTTAAAAATGGTTATTGCATTATTAATACGCTCCAGTAATTTCCCATTAAAACTATACTGTTAATAATTTTTTTCCCCTGTATTTCTTCCCTCTTAATTAGTCTATTTAAAACTTTGAAGGAATATTCTCTTTATGGTAAATGGGAGCGTCAAGAAAATTACATTTTTGATTGAATACTTCTGTGATAGGCCAGCAAATAAGACCGTTGAGTTGTTAATTATTGTCAGAGTTTCACACGATGCCTGCTAATGAGGCAGTCAATCTTCTCTGCCATTCCTAGAATATTAATGGAAGCCGTTGGTATTGATTTTGTCACCAGGAAAAGGTAGGAACTCCTCCTACTTTGGGGGGCTCCAGGGAGGGCAGGGGGCATCTGCACTGGGAGGGGACGCTGAGGGGACCAGAGACCTTGGGATGGGGTGAGGCAGGAGGGTTTGAAGCTCGGGAGGCTCCTGGATGTGCCAATGGCAGCCTGTGCAGCCCATGGAGCCAGTGCGGGGTTGGCACATTCCCACAGGGATCAATCCCGTGCACAGGAGCACCCAGGCAGGACAGGTGACAGAAGGGTGACACTTCCTGCCAGACACACCGGTCCCGGTCCCCTCCCTCTGTGTCTACCTCTTAGTTCCAAAGCATATCAGATTCACCCCTTATCTTTCAGTGATAAGACAACTTTTATCTACTTTTTTCTTTTTTTAAGGAAAGGGAAACACCTGATCTGTCTGGACCTCAGGAGATAACATGATAGAGTGATGCACGGAAATTATGAGTAAAGCAACCACAGATAAGGATTGACACGAAACCACGAGGTGGCCCAGAGACTGTACGAAAACAGCCCTTGAGTTGTGCTGGGAGATGTGACAGGGAGTTTTTGGCACCATTTCTCAAGCCCTTTGTGCCCCAATCCTGTTTGATTTTCACACTAATGTTCTCACTGGAGAATGGAGGAGTCTGGCAGCAAAGTCTGTCCATGTCAAAGTCACAGGAATTCATTTCCCCCCAAGCTCCCACTGCCCAGCTCAGAGAGCAGGAGCAGTGTGAGACCGTGCCCAGTGCCATCCCCAGTGCCAAAGCCATCTCCCTACTAACACCATCTTGGCCCAGCCAGAGGGAATCCCACCAAAAAAGGTTTTATCACAGGATAACTGAGTGAGGCAACAGCCACCCCAGAGCTATACATGCCTGTGACCGATGTCCTGGCTGTCCCATTAATTCCATCCCTCTGCGTGGGCAGGGATCTACAATTCCCCGAGTTCCCTGGCACATTTGTGCCATTGAAAGATGTCACACGTATCCTGCTCCTGCATCCAAAGCAAGGATGAGCACCACGGAGCCTGCTCCCCTTGGGCCGTGGAGGCTGTCCGTGGGGCAGAGCCCACACACAGGCAGGGCCTCCTCTGCCTTCGGTGGCCACATCACCCCGAGCTCGTCAGCCTGAGAAACGTGGGGCTGACTTTGCCAGGACTGTGCAGCACCGAGTCCAAGCAGAGCCCTGGATTTCCTAAATAGGTCGCCCAGCACTTGCTGTTGGGTTTTATTTCTGTAGCTTTGCTCTGAGGAAGCGCCTGTGTGAGTGCTTGTCCCAGAGACCTGCAGGGCTGGTGCTGAACGCAGACACCGTGCTGGCCCTGCAAACCAGCTCAGCTCCCTCTGAACTGCTCCAGCCTTCCCAGCCCAAACCTCTCGCAGCCCTGCTCCCGCTGGGGAAGCCAGGACAGACTGGATGAACCTTGCAAAACTCACAACCCGTTATAGCAGGTGACATGCTGACATAGGTCGTACTGTCACAGCTGCTGCTGAGAGGGACTCAGGGACTTCACTCCCACTACTCCTGATGGGCACTGCACAGCCAAACCCACACCCTCCCCAAAAATGAGATCCGTTGGGGCTGTTCTGGGAATACTCTGCCTCACCAGGTGATTCAGGGAAGGATGAGTGTGTGCAGGAGGGGTGGTTGGAGCACCTGTGGGGATGCTCCNAGATGAGTGGTTGGAGCACCACTCCAAGGGGTGTTTGGAGCACCTGTGGGGATGCTCCCAACTCTCTGCATGCCCTGTCACCCACAGCTGCACAGCTGGAATGACACCAAGAGACAGGGACAGCTGGAGGACAATGTCCAGCCTCCGCAGGAACAGCCTCCCATCCCTCCCATTCTGTGGCAGGAATTTCTGTGGCTTCTTTTCCACCCTGGAAAGCAGCAGATTTGCATGGCTGCTCCCCAAATACAGGTGGTGTTCCCCCACCCAGCCACCCCTGCTGCTTCCGAGTCCATCTGCTGCCCACTTGTGCCTCTTAAGCAAGCCAGGTGCTATTTTTACCACAGTGAAGTTTTCCATACTAAAAGCTCCTTTTCTTTTCCCTTTATATAAAGCAGGCTTCAATAATTACTCCGGGTCCCCTTCCAACCTGGCATTCTATGATTCTGTAAAAAGAGGAGGTTTCCATTTATAATGAACTGCCCGTGATGCAGCATATCCCAGTTTCACCAGGAAAAAGGGATTCTGTAACCCGCCCTGAGCTCCCAGTGAGATGCCATGAAAAGCCCTGCAGGTCAATAGCACTGCCAGTGTGACTCCTCTATCAGTATCACTTATCAGCTGTTCTCAGGCACAATTTATGGCTTTTACCCCGCAAAAGAGCCATTTCAGCCCCCTGGTCTGGTACTGAGGCAAATCAACACAAACCCAGGAGCACTCCTTCCCCTTGGGCCCAGCTCCCACCACCCAGGCAGGACAGTGGGAGGGGTTGGCTTGGATTTGCCCATGGTCACGTCAGGTAGGAATGATCTGCTCCCACCTGAAGTCCTGGAGAAGTTCCTGTAAGGAAGAGAAGCAGCCAGGTGTCCCAACATGCCCAGTGCTGAATCCTTGGCTCAGAAAAGCAGAGGGCCATCCCTGACCCCAAAGCTCTCCCTTCCCTCAGGGAGATGCAGGATGGTCCCTGGAGCCACCACCAGCAGGAGTGGGGTGCGTGAGCCACTGTGGGCAGGGGGTTGGACAAGATGATCTCTAATGTTCCTTCCAACCCAAACCATTCTGTGATTCTGTGATTCTGTGATTCTGTGATTCTGTGATTCTGTGAGTCTGTCAGCTGAGGAAACATTTATTTATCCAATCACGACTTTATCGTAACCCTTTTAGAACTCCTCAGCTATGGCCCCAACCTGGGTCCAAACGCAGAGAACCCACACTCCAGAACTAACACCTCCAGCTCTGGCCTGTCTGTGTTTGATACACACCAATTAAAAAAATAAAGGAAAGGAAATATGGGCTGGAGTGAATGAAGAGAGTTCTCCCTGTGAAAGCTCAGTGCATATTTACACAGCATCCTGCCTTAATGCTCAGCTGCTTCATTTGTGTCACTTTAAGCCCTCAGCAGAAGCAGGGAAGTATTAGCTGGGGCTTAATTGTGTGCTGCTGGGTTCTGCACGGCTCCCCACGAGCTGCTGCTGGGAGAGAGCCCTGCGGCAGGGCGGGGATGGATGTGGCAGGGGGACAGCCAGCAGCCAGGAGGGAGAGCAGCAGCAGGGGACACTCCCCCAGCCTGGGACAGACGGAGGACAGCGCTGCCTTACACATAAGGTGAAACATCAGTTTGCACGGAGCTACCCAGCCCTGTGGCATCTGGGGTGCACTCGGCTGTGCACTGCCCACACCTCCTGTTTGCAGGACACAGGAGGAGATTCTCCCCCAAAACTCATCCAGCTGCTGAGCCAACACTCCTGAACACGTCCCAGTGCAGCTGGGGGCTCTTCCTCCACCGCATGCCTCCCCTCCAGGCTGCTCCCTGCCAGCCACGGCCGTTCCCTCTGCCGGAGGTGGAGCAGGCGCTGGATTGATGATACACAGACTGCGGTGCATCCCCGCCCCTCCTGCCCAGCGCTGCCAGCCCAGCTTCCACTCGGGCCACCAGTGCTAGAGTCCAGCCCTGAGCGTGCCCCAGCCTGCAGCAGTGGGCCCCCAACTGCACCCATCTAACTTTTGATAAAAGGCACTTGGTTGCAGTCAATAATAGCATCTCATAATATCAAAAACACCGCAGGAAACATCAAGAGCTGAATTGATTATGGCACAGTAATTCTTCAGGCAGTGAAAGCAGGGCAATTCCCAAGATGGGATTATTTTTTTGCAAGGCTTCACCTAATTTTCTTGATGTTATTTTCCCCCACTCACTCCCCAGCCCTCCTTCCAAACCTCTCCAGCTTTGCAGTGCTCTTTGATTTAGTCCCTGAAAACAATATTTTGCTTAACACAGTTAAGATTCCCAGCAAAGTGCCCAGGAAAGCATCACCACCACCCAGATCGCCGGGACTGGAACACGTGCAGCAGGAAAAAGTCAAGGAAGATTTTGCTTTTGGCTCTGTAGTCAGCAACCCACTTTGGGGAGACTAGAAAAAGCCCCGACAAGAACTCAAAACATGAAGATCAAAAAAGGAGACCAAATACACAGACCAAAAGGGGAATGATACAAAACCTGTGCAGAGTGGAGGCAGAGGGCAGTGGATTTTCACAGCCTTGATCCAGCATGGAAAGGTTTTTTGAGGCAGTGGGCAAGGCCACACAGGACACACCATCCCTGCTCTGTGCAGCGCTGGCATTGCCTGTAAACCATGCACTGAACCTTTTGGTGCTTCTGAACTCATTTTGAGCTGATTTTGCTCCTTTGCCTGGAGTTGAGAGAGCCAGGGAGGGTCTGCAGAGCATCTCTCCTGCATCTGGAAAATGTGGAATGAGAAGGACCAGCGTTGCATGAGCAAAGTTACTGTGAGCTGCCTGGAAAGTGCTGCACTAAAGGCACAAGGGGCATTTTTTCCTAATAAATCACCCCAAGAGCCAGGGTGACATCCTGGAGTGGAGAAAATCCCTCGAGGGCAGCAGCCAGAGCAGCAGGGCGCTGCACCAAGCAGTGGAAACATCACCCTGGCCCTGCTGCTGAGGAGCAGGAGCTGAAACTAATTAACTTCACTTGTCTTCATGGAACACAGCCACCCTGGGTCACTGGCTGTGCCCAGCCCTGGCTGCCCCGGGGTGAAAATCAAACGGGAGCTTTGCCCCTTGGCCTGAGCTGCCGTTCCCTCACCCCTCCACAGCGAGACCATGTTCCTCTGCAGCAGTATGTGCATCCCCCCTTTCCCTTTAGCAATTAATAAATCCCCACACAAATCAACCTAGAGGTCTCTCTTCCATGGTGCAGCATATCCTGGCTTTACCAGGGAAAAGGGAGTCTGGGACTCTCCCTGAGCTCCCAGTGAGACGCCCTTTCCCAGAGCCCTTTCCAAGCCTGCAAGGGACGGTAGCTTCTCGCAGTGCCCTAGAAGCAGAAGGACAAAGCTGCCCTGTTTGTGTCCATCTCCGTTCCTGTAATCTCCACAGAGGTGGTTTTTCCTCCCTGGCTGTGGAGCCTGTTGCAGGTCCCTGGCACACTCCCAGGAACATTTTGGCTCCGCTGAATTTTATTGGTTTTGTCCTTTGGCTGAAGTGATCCAGCAGTAGCTACAGGAGATAAAAACAGGAAAGGAGGAGCTGATCCCGTCCACATCAGGCAAGCTTTAGGCAACTGAAATCTCATCAGAACTGCTTTTTGGATAGTGCCAGTTCTTTCCACTGAGTTACATTAAGAAATAGCTGAAGAAAAGGCATTTCCCAGTGCCACTGCCCCACCGGGCATCAGCCCAGCACTCTGTCTGGGCCAGGGTATGAACCGCCCCGTCCTTTGCAAACCTTCGAGCCCCCTTCTCAGGCAGGAGATACACACAAAAGCAAAGGTAATAAAACTCAAATAGGGGTAAAAAATTGTAATTCAGGAAAAATAGCACAGAGAGGCTGTATAAACAGAGAGGCCAAGGGGCTGCACTTTGAACAGGCAGCGACAAAGCACACTCCAAGCTGCTGGTTAACAGAAAGCAAAGGCAGCAACACAGAAACAAATAACAACATCAAACAGGGAGGGAAAAACACCTTTCAGCACAGGAACCCAAGGTCTGATTCTGCTGCTTTGCGTCACCCTTTCTGCTAAACATTCCCAGTGTTTTAGAGCCCTGCCTCCCCCTCCAAACCCTCAGCACCACTGCTCGTTTCAGTGCTGGCAGGAGCCTGCCCCACACAGATCCCACACGGACGGGCGGATGGACACACAGCTACAACAGCAGATCCAGATTATGGAGAAGCTACAGCATCCAGTGCCAAACCCTACTCTGTGACGGGAGATCCCAGAGACATCAAAGGGAATCATTCCGGGTGTGAGACAGCGTTTGCATATTTGGCAAGTGCTGGGTATTTTTAATTGTCTCAATAAACATATAAACAAAATCTGTTCACTCGCTAGGGTTTTTTTTCCTCCTGGGCTCTGCAGCACCATGGACGAGAGGAACTGCAATCACTCAGCTGCCAAACTTTCAGCTGGTGCTGGTGCTCCCTGCGATGCATTTGCCTACGAGCCAGGCCCAAATTTACACCCCCTGTCCCTAAGAGGTTTGATCATTTTCTGTGCAGTTTTACGGTGCAGCATTAAGACCTCAAAAATGCAGTGGGTTCACACAGCAGAGCACAGAGAGTGAAGCTCAGCACTACTGCAGCAGGAGTTATTAAAAGCCCAAGATGAGAGAAGGCTGAAATGTTCCCTGGATTCTGGGCATGAAAGATGCCATGGCTGCTGACAGACCAGGAAAAGACAGGTTGAGGGCAGGAAAGTCTCTGCACTGTCCCAGAGGTGCTGGGTGATCCACATTTCAATTCTGACCTACCCCAGATTCTTCCTGGGTGATGTCAGCTGCAGTTTTTTGGGGGGCTTTTCTCCTCTTCCCCCATCACACCGCTCCCCTAATTCTCTCATTTTGCTGCTCACACCCTTCAGTGGCTGCCGCAAGATTACATCTCCATTTAGTCACCCCGTGGCGAAGCGAGACGTACCTGACTCTTTTAACCTGCTCTCATAAATCACAGCGGGAGGCAGGGAGGAGGAAAAATCCTGGTAAGCAGCCAGGACGAAGCTCAGTTGACAGCTGCAGGGCAGGGGCTGGTGGCTGCCTCTCTGTAAAGCACCTGTCCCTGCTCTCCAGAGGACGAGGCCAAAGGCTGCCTCTATCCCAGTGTTAAGCACCAAAAGCTGCTTCTCCACCACTTCCGAGGGACAGCTGGGTCTCGGGGTGATAAGAAGCCCGGGCCTGAGCACAGGGACGTTATCTGTGGGGATGGCAGTGTCGCTGGGATGTGCAGGGTAATGAATTGCCCTCTCTGCAGAAATGAGTAAGTTGTGCCTGCTGATGCAATGATCAATTTGCTCCATCATGCGAAGCTGTCCATTCATCATGGCCATCGACTGCAGCCACTCACACCTTTTTAGTGGCCCCAACGGAGTAGGAGGCTCTGCAGGAGCTCCACGGCCCCCTGCTCAGGAACAGCCTCAAGAAGTGGCTTCCCCTCTCCCCCAGCCTCCTGGCTGAGGGTCCCTGTGGCACTGAGCACCCAGAAATCACAACCTGCTCTGCTCCAGGGGTGCTGCAGAAGGAAAAGAGGGGAAAAAAGATCAAGTTCCCATGGCACCCCCTGAACAAATGGCAAGAAGAGCTGGCAGGGTGCCCTCTGCCTGCATGCCATGTCCCATCCCTCACGGACCAGCCCAGCCCACCTCCTGACCTTGAGGGATGCTCACCTGCAGCTGCACCCATTCACCTGTGCTCCTGCAGATCAGGCAGGAGGTTAAGGCACAGACAGATGAGTTTTGCTGCTGCAACATCAAGGGACCACAAAGCTGTTTGCACTCTCCTGGCCCAGATTCCCTTTGCCTTTCTCATCCACTTCACTTTTCATCCTCCTCCACTCCCACAGAGCCTCACACCACAGTGATCACCACCGACTTGCAAAATCACAAGTGCCCAAATCACTGCAAAACCCCTTCAAAATATGACTGCAAATCCCCTGTAAGGCTGGGGCAGCAGTGAGGCTGCAAGAGCACAGCTGGTGAATGCCATGGGCAGGGAGAAAAAGCCTTGCTCCCATCCTTGACAGAAGACGGGACTCATGAGGGCACACAGCGAGGGAGCAGAGTGTTCTGCCTCTGAGAGAATTGAAAATAAAAATAACAAACAAATAAAGAAAAAGTAGAAATAAAAAATCTAGTTGATTGTACTTTGGCAAAGAATTCAGAGAGCAAAGGGGCTCACTTGGGAGCAAAACGAAGATGAATCGACAGTGAGTTCAAGAGAATTCATTCTGCTGCTGAACACTTGTCTCTCCATCAGGACATCTCAAAGGCTTGTCAAGCGAAGGCAAGGCTTTTATTTGTTTCTATGGTTGCCATAACGATAGAGCTGTATGTCATGTCAGGCAGCAGCTGAGGCTCGTGCCTCTGATTTATAGCTGCTCAACAGAAATTATCAACTTTTCTGCAGAGTGGGTGGCACAGTGAACCGTGACCACCGGGCCTCTGCCAGTGCCGTGCTCTGCCCCCAGGGTTAGCTCTCCTCTTGGTCCCCCGCAGCTGAGTGTGCCCCAAGGGATGCTTTTATTATCCCCTACAGGGATACTTTCATTATCCCCTACAGGGATGCTTTCATTATCCCTGCAGGGATGCTCGGTGCTGGGGCAGTAGCAGCTGGGGGCTGTGGCTGTGGGTCCTTCCCATACACTGCCACAATCAGAGCAATTCCTGCACCCACATGACAAGCTGTACCTTCCAAAGGGTCAGACAAGAGATGGAAAGGTGTCCAGCAAAGGCCAGCAGAAGGACTGAACACCTAACAGTGATTTGTTTAACAAAATTTTATAGACTACTGTGTTTAACACAAGGTTATGGGAGAAATATGGGTAAGAGAGAGGGATGGGAGTGGAAACAAAGAGGGGCCTTGAAAACAAGCAAGGCAAGGTGGGACTGGGATGTATTTCTTGTGCTGGCAGGGGATGTGCTGCAAGGACAGCCTGCCAAGCCTGGGCCCCAAGGCAGAGGCTGCCCAGCGTGGGGAGAGCCCTGCAGCCCTGCTGGCCACCCTCACCTGGACAAAGACGTCCCCGTGAGCGTGGCTGCCGCAGTCCCAGGCGTGCGACTGAGGCGATCGTTGTGCGGAGGATCAGACTCTGGGGTCGAGGAAGGGATGCTCAGTATGGCCACTGATAAATTATATATGCAAGTTTCATTAACTCTAAGCACTCTCATGCTTAATTTACGATGCACAGCCCTAAAACCTCCAGCACCAAGTTTTGCACAGTGCTGTGTCCTGAAGCCCCGCAGGAGCATCCCCAGTGGGATGTTTGCACAAAGCCCATTGGCTCCTGTCTGCAGGAAGTTTCTCTAATGACTTGGCTGCGGCCGGGGAGGGTTTGGGCCCTTCATCCCCATCCACCAAAGTGCAGCTTGTTGCACTGCCCAGCAGTGAAACACACGGAGAGCAGCACTGGAGTCAGCATTTCCCCAGAGAGCTGCTGAAAGGCCGAGCCCCACCTGTCCCTCTGCATCGCAGGCATCTTCATAAAAACGCAAGATCACATTTGAACCTTTAACCCTCTGAGTTGTAAAGACTTCATCACTTGTTTTCTCCAAACCAGTCTCTCTGCAATTTCCCTCCATTAAACACTTCGAGACAAGTGACCCTGGAGCCAAAGGTGTCAGACTAATGAAAGGTCTGCAGGAATGCAGCACGCTCGTTATTACAGACGCAGAAGAAACACAGACCTGAGCCACCATCACGGTGACACAGGACAGCAAACAGGGCACGCCAGGTGCTGGGCACGGCTGTGCTGCAGCTGGTGTGACACAGCCCAGGGTCTGCCCTGTGCCATGGACATGGGACTGTATTAAAGCCCGAGCACTGCAGGTTCAGGAAGAATTTCTTCACTGGAAAAGAGTTGTCAAGCATTGGAAGGGGCTGCCCAGGGAGGTGGTGGAGTTCCCATCCCTGGAAATATCCAAGCAATAACTGGGCATGGCACTCAGTGCACTGGTCTGGGTGACAAGGTGGAGATTGGTCACAGGTGGGATTCAGTCCTTGATGTCTTTTCCAACCCAAACGATTCTGTGATTCACCTGCAGGAGCTGCCAGCACGGAGGGACAGCAGTGCTGCCACAGTCCCAAAGCCAGGAAACAGGACCCCTGCAGGCAGAGGGATGCACGGCTGTGTTTGAACACCGACACCATGGACAGCAGGTGTTCACCTCTGATGTTGGTCTGATGTGCTGCATCACCACCCGAACATCTGAACCACCAAATTTGCTCCCCTGTGAAGCTGCTTGTGTCAGTCCAGAAGGAAAAAGCAAAGAGGCCGCAAGATAAGCAGCTCTGAAGGTACCTTTCTCATTGCATGACAGTACCCAAGAACCTCAGAAGAGGGTTCCACCCACCCCGGGGTGCTGAAGATCCTGAGCTGGCAGCTCCCCGTTTGAGTAGTGCTTCAAACCTAATGCAGAAATAATGGATTGTTTTTCGCTTCTCACTGTATCTGTGAAACCTTCCATAATTCAACATCAAATATTTATTATTGCGTTTATTAAAGTTTTAATAATTCAGCAACTCCTGTGTGTAAGATACAAGTGCCGTGAACTCACACCTCCCCTGTTCTACCTGAGCCACTCCAATATTTATACCTGGAATTCTCAGTTCAGGTTCCATCTATGAGGGGAGCAGGCAACAGCCTTGTGCCAGAACCCCCCCTCCTCCTGCCTGGCATTCATCCATCCTGACAGAGACTCTTCCACAAGGAGCAGTGCCCAGAGACAATTACTGCACTGGAGCAGAAAACAAGCTTCTGAGCCTCTACCTTCACTGAGGTACTGTTAATGAAGATGTGAGGAGGAAAGAAAGAGATAATGTTCTCTTGGCACTTTGGCTTGGAAAATGTTAGCATAAACCAAGGCAACTCTTCCCTTTCTCAAATGAAAAGCAGAAGTTGTTGCAGACAAGAAAAACAACGCTCCTAAAAGAGCCAAACTGTGATAGATATGTACCACCGGTCTCTGTTCACAGGAAAGGGAACAAGCACTAATTAGCAACAAAAACACACACTTGGAAGTGAGGACATCTTGGATGCCAGTCCTGGCTCTGCCATAGCTCTTGCAGGCGCTTGCTTCAACTATGGCCCTGCCAAGATGATGGGGCAGAAGAAGGGAAAGCCACCACCTCATCAGTTTGGGAAAAGACAAGACAGAAGGAGCTGGGGGACGCAAGGATCCTGCTAGTGCCCAGGAAGATGATTCATAACACAACCAAGAATTTTCAAGTCAGGAAATTGTGTCTGGAGTCAACAGGAGAAAGCAGCAAGAAGGGAGGGAGGGAGGGAGGGAGGGAAAACAGAGTCTCCCTGGCACCCAACAGTCACATGTGCAGTCTTAATTTAATGGGAGAGAGGGGAATACACACTAAATACCTTCACAATTAAACCCTTTTAGCTTACGGTTAAACCCTTGTAAACCAGACCAAAGAGGACAAACACCACCAAGGTGATCAGCAAAATGTCCAGGCATTCACTGAACTCCAAAAAGGAAAAAAACCAAACCTCTTAGGGTATAATTATTGGATGACTACCATGGCCTTTCACCCTTTACGAGTATCCCAGCAGATGTCAGTGGCCAGGTGGATGTGATATAGGTGTGAGTTTCAGAAAGGTGACAGCATCTCCCTCCCAGTAAATGCATCCATTTAAGCACTGCAATCTAACGTTACGTTTAAGCCACTTTCAAATTGCCTTGCCACAGGTTCCTACCGATTCACCTGCCTGTACTGACAGATTTCAGAGTTACACACTCAGGCTTGGCCTAGACCCATCAGCCCAAAGAGCCTGGAGAGCAATCACATCAGATTTCTTATTGGAAGGAAATTAATCAAACCTATCATCATAGAAATTACTGCATCCTCAATAACAATTTAAAGAGCAGTGTAGGCACTCAAGCATGAAGAAAACGAGAAATCTGCTTCCTACCTGACATCTGCTGGATCTTCCGTCACCAGAACATCTGTCTTGCAGCTGGCAAGGGGATTGATGGAAAGCTCCACGGGGGGCACCACGAAGCTCTTACTGACTGGCAGCCACAGCCCTTGACCCAAGCTGTAGGTGGACCTGGAACAAGCACAAACATGTCACAGAGGAACGGAGAGCCCACAGGGAATGGTGGCCCTCCACTGCCCACTCGGAAGTCAGAGCAGTGGTGGCACCACAAGATAAGTCAATGATTTGGTCTTGGCTGAATCACAGACAACTGACACTTGTCCCCTCGCCAGCGCAAGAATAAGCTGGGAGTGACCGAGACATTGCATCCATTGGGATGTCCTCGTGGCCCTCCCTTCCCAAATGTCCCAGCTGAACCCTCCTCTGACCCACCTGAGTATCTTCTCTGGCGCCTGCTCTCCTGTGACCAAGTCATATCCCCGCTCCAGCGTCGTGTAGGGCCAGGGCCTGGGAGGAGAGAGGGGAAAGCAGCTGAGCACATCACCGGGCAGGGCAGGGGGCACAGTGATCACCCAAGGGGAGGAGAACTGGGCTCCTCAGCACCGTGGGAGCCAGGGCAGGCTGAGCCCAGCAGTGTGTCCCCACTCACCCTTCGCTGTGTCCCCAGTCGCTGCGCACACACAGGTGGCGATGGACGGGGTCCGGGGCGTACCCTTCGTGGCAGCTGCACTCTCCTAAACACAACAGGGAAGGATGAGATGTCTCTGGCCCGCAGGCATGTCAGTGACTGCAGAGTCAGGCCCTCCTCCCCAGCTGCCCATCTCTGCTTTGTCACAGCCACTCTGGTCCCTCCTGTGCCTCTGGAGCACGTCGGACCCCAGAAACCCCCAGGAGGTGTGGAGAAGGAGGTGCGGAAAGCTGTAAGAAACCTGCAGTTATTCTCAGGGAGGGGATTACACGATGCAGCACCCACAGTAGCTGGGGATGGGGTTTCATGATGCAAAGGTCTGTCCTTAACCAGTGTTCCTGTGCGGTCCTGCAGCCAGGGGCTCACTCCTCAGCAGGGATCTTGACCTCGCTTGAGCAAAGCAGTGTCCACCCTGTGCAATCCCCGAGGCGGACACCACATCCTCTTCCCATCTCTGCTCTGCCATCGGGCACCAGGACAAGAGAGCAGAGCCTCCTGCAGCCCCAGCTCCCGCTGAAAGATGCAGAACCCCCCAACTTCCATCCTCCACACACAGTTCCCACGCTGCAACCCCATCCCACAGTGAAGGGGCTCTCAGCCCTGCTCCCCTCCACTCTCTGGGGGCTGCCTCACCCTACTTCTCTATTCTGACAGCAGGAGAAGACATTTCCCGCACCAGAAACCCGACCACACTTGGCCCAAATTGATTCAGTGTTTGGTAGAAATACATAACCCAGGGCAAGAAACAGCAAAATCAAAAGATTAATTGGATTTGCACGTGGAGTTTCTGCTACAAGCTGCTGCCAGTGTTTCGCCCCCCTCCCCTCCTCTCCCCATCGTGCCTGACGGTGCAGCAAGGCTGAGCTGTAAACACTGGTGAGGTGGGGACCTGGGAAGGATGCTGGGGAGGTGGGGACCCCCTCACAGTGGCAGTGCAGACTGGCAGCTACCTGCGTGCTCCTCGGGATCCTAAGCAAGTTCTTAAAATGCCTCACAAGGATTACAGTAAAGAGCTTTATTGTCAGGAGGGAGCGAGATGGGGATTCAACTGCTGAGATTTTTGAGGAAGAGACGCCTGGGAAGGGAGAGGCAGCAAAAAAAGGAAAGAGTGGGGGGAGAAAAGAGACGGCTAATGATGTGCTAAAATGCAACAGCACCTTCATGAAATATTCACTGCCTCAAACGCGTCTAATATTAAAGATTAAATGTCCTGGGATTTGTCCTAGCGACTTCGAAGCACTGATTTATGATCTGTCAAAAGCTGCTAACCTCATGATTCATAACGGGAGCGGCAGGAACACTGCTGCTCCAAAGGAGAAGAGTTGGGAGAGAGATGGCGGCGCTCGGCCCTGCTCGGGCTCTGCCGTGCCTGGGGGCTGGGGCGGTCCCGGTGCAGGAAAACACGGGTCCTAATGGCTCCATCAGTGGTTTTAAAAAAAGAAAAGTTATTTTTTCCTTGGGTGCTTAGTGCGCAAGTTTCCCCAGCCGTGCTGTGGATCATTAATTCCTGGCGCTTATTACATAACAAATATATGCTCTGCAAATGAGAGACATCTCGAAGTGCTTGCGAAGCAGAGCTGGGAGTCTTGGGGCACCGGCTCACGCTCGGCTCCTGCCACAGGAATTAGAGCACGTAAGGAAAAAACACCCTCAGAGGTCAGCATCCCATGGCCCAAACGCCTCCCCCATATCGATGGCCAGGGCTGCCGGGTGCTGAACCCCCTTCCCATGGTGCAGGAGGGTTTGTTTATTTTGTCTGCTGGCTTGTTTACTGCTCCGTCAGTTTGGCGTCGGAAGGAGGAACTCTATCAACCTGCAGAAATATTGATTTTATCGACTCCAATCCTGGAGTTTCAGCAGCCACAGCCAGTGCTTGAGGCTTTATTGGGAGGTTTATTGGGAGGTTTATTTCAGTAAGTGAGAGGGCAAGTGGTGGCACCAGCTGGGGAGGAGATCCAGGGCAGGAGACAGTGGGGATCAGCTTTCTCAGGTTTCCCAGGTTCACCCCTTCGGCCGAGCTGTGGAAATTGGATAGGAAGGCTCCCAGCAGGGGATCAGCTGCGAGCTGCAGTCTGCTGGAGGAGTGAGGACTCCATCGCCTCGGACAGATGGTTTAGGATCTATTCCTCTACCAAGAGCCATGAACAGACAACTAGTGGGGCTTCCAAAAAATCTGAGCAGAACCTGCTGTGCTCTTACAGGTTCCCAGGAGCTTTTGCCCTCTCCCCAACAGCATCCACCTTCCTTTTCTGGCCCCCCGAACGACTCTGTTATTTTCAGTCTGTCCTCATCCTTCCCAGAGACAATGCTGAGCCAGGGAGGATGCTGAGCCTGGCTAACCCCCATGGAATGAGACACACCCGATAAAGTGTCTGGAGGGGGGAAAACAGGGGTTGCCACACCTCTAAGCCCTCTTTAGGATGTGTTTTTCAACATGCTGCTAAAATAAATCAAGGCCAAACTAAAGTGTCATTGTTCAAAGCAACTGCATCCGAGATGGACACAGTTATCCACTCAACCCTGCTGCAGCTAAGTTAGGATTCAAGCTGAGCTTGAAGCCAAAGTCAACCAAAGTAACCAAGTTTGACAGATAACTGCACCTGGAGCTGGATGCAATTTCCACAGGGGCTGCACACGCCTCTGTGCAGCGTTCAGCTGCTGCGGGAGCACAAATGGATCAGCATCTACCAAGCCCCGGGACAAGAATCCTGCTCCCACTGCCACTGCCCCACGCCCTGCCCATGGCACCGGCATGCACGGTCCTTCCTCTGCCTTTGGACTCAGAAACCACAAACCAGGCTGGATAATCCACGGCAATTTTTCAGCTGTTACAGCCAAAGGAAGGATCATTGCTCTCTCAGTGTAAATGAGGGCAGGTGCTCAGCTCTGGCGGTCCAACACTGTATTTCCAGTGTGTTATTAAACAGGTGGAGGCCTTAACTCTCTTTTTTATGGAAAAGCTGGAAGTTGCTGGACTATTCTTTCATTACACTCTCCACGCTGTGCTGCTGCTCCTGCTCAAATGGGGAATGAGGTCTCACACCGCACCCACATCCTCCCTGCCCGTCCTGGGAGCAGCAGAGCAGGGCTGCAGCACGAGCCATCAGCATGCCAGGATAAGCCTGTTAGCCTCATTATGGAGAGAGCCGATCTGTGCTGATAATGCTGCAAGAATCCCCCTAATCCACCCGCCCAGTGCACAGCAGGGAGTGGATGCTCCCGGAGTCCCCGTGCTCCCAGGGAGGCTGCTCTGTGCTGACACTGGCACTTTTATTTAAGGAGTTGGAGGAGCTTTGGCAGTGGTGGAGCAGAGCTGTTGCTTGTCAGCCTTCTCTCGGCATTGCTGGGGCCCGTGATTCCCTCCTCCACGGCAGCACCTCCAACACTGGCACTTGCCCTTGTCCTGGAGGAATGCCCTGCTATGCCAGGGCTGTGCCCCAGCTGCACAGGCACATCCTGGGGACAAGCCCAGACCCCAGCTGGGGTGGCAGCCGGATCCCAGAGGCTGTGGGGCTATAAACACACAGCTTGGGGGGCAGCCTGATCCCAAAGGATCCTTCCCAAAGGATCCACACCTTTCCACCTGTGTGAGCACTGCACAAACTTGCTCCCACCTGTTTCAGGGCTGCCTCTCCCACCCAGAGGGACAGAGAGTTCAGCCACAGTTGTTGTGTCCACTCCCCTCCGGACACTCACACCCCCTGCAGGGAACACAGCCACCCCAGCAGAGCATCCTCAGTGCTGATGAGCCACAAAGCTGCAGCACCACGTTCCCAGCCTCCCAGGAAAGCTCTCTGAAAAGCTCCTCTTCTACCCCCGGCACCTGCTGTTCCTGCTCTTCAGGGATGGCACATTCCCAACCTGGGCCTCTGCTTCATCCTGATGAGAAATGCAACTTTTCTAGAAGCAGTTTAGCGCTCGAGGAACAAGACAAAGAAAGGGGCTCCTGCCCTGCTGACTGGGCACGGAGCACGGAGGGAAATCCTGGAGTCAGTTTGACAGTTATCCCCCCTCTCTCCCTGCTGCAAGTCACCCTCCTCACCCTCATCCATCACAGCACTTAAGTGCAAGCTTAACCCCCAAGGATTGTGCCTGAGTTTAAGCTCTGCACAGATTTAATTCTCATTATCATCTGCTCAGCTCCTACACCGCACCTCCAAGGAACACACGAGCCGATGCAAGGAAGCAGAGAGAGGTCCCGAGGGTGGCCTGTGTGCCACGGTGGCCACCTTCTGGGCTGGGCACTGGCCCAGAGCTGGCCACGGCGGGGTGAGAAGCCCCTGCAGCGCTGGTTGCCTGGGTTCAGGGGGACGGGTTCAGGAGCGTCTCCGCGCAGCAAAACCCATCCCTCTTCCCTCCTCCCCGTGCTCTTTAGACAAGCACAGAAATGCCATTACAAGAACATTAGCAGCTGCAGGATTAAACACTCTAATGGCAGAAAATGAGAGTGCAAAGACAGCACAGATAACCTTAACTCGGCCCCTCACAGGCACGAGTTTTGATTGCTGTTTATGTATAACACTTCAGCCTGGAGCTAAATTAGCTTGGGAGTTAACTGCCTCCTGCCCTGCTTGGTGCACGAGGCAAGCTGTGCCGCCACAGGAAAAGGAATGGGGTATTACATGGGTTTTGACCAAGTTATTAAACTCCATACCTTAGAGAGACAGAACCTCATCCTATAAAAGTCTAAGTCAATAAAGGCACCGGGTTCCTCCAACAGCGAAAATAGCAGAAGTGCACAAGAACAAACAAATATTACTTGATGTGCACAGAACCTGCGTGGTATTAAACTGAACTGTAGGAAGGAATGGCTGTTTCCATAAACACAAATACACCCTCGCCAAGGTTGGTCATCTCCTGATTTACATGCTTGGCTCTGCAACCTCCAAATCCCCTTAACACTTTGCCTTTAAAAAAATAGCTCTGTGTAAAAATGACTTTCATCTGCCTCGTGCCTACAACACACCCCTGTCCTACCCAGGCAGCAGCACCATCTGTGGCTCTGGTGACAAACTGGCCCATTTGGACAATGATGGAAACCTTTTTTTTTTGTTTTTTTTAATCTCCTCCTGCCAATTTCCAGAAAAGAATCTTTGCTACTACATTTTATCTGGTTCTTTCAAGCTCATGCTTACTGCTTTTAGGGGGGGCTTACCAATTGTGGATGCAATGAGAGAATTTGGATGAAGAAACGCCTGATTTATAGATGGGGGAAAAAAAATTTCAACACATTCGCACCCGCTAATCAAGGTAGCTATCCATCTCATTTATGCCACTGCTCCAGCAAGCCTGACAGCACAAAATCAGAGGCTGTTTCCTCCAGCATTTGGCCCTGAGGGACTGATTCTCCAGCAGGTCTCTTCAGCAATGCCCACAGAATGTGCAAGTGAATCAGTTTTGTGCATACAAAGCAGGTAATTGTGCTCACAAATCAGGATTTGCATATGCTGCTGGATGGGATGCTCTCATTGAGGCTGGGAAGGGAGGCCAGCGAGGCAGCAAGCACTCCTGGATTTTACCCAGGGGTATCCCAGCGCGTGGCACGAGCGGCGGCACCGGCAGCGCTCCCACGTCTCTTCAAAATATGGAGAGTGAGGAGAGCTGACAGCCAGTCCCACAAGACAACAAACCTTCCCTGTTCTCGTCTCAAGCAGCACAGGCAGCACCTGCCAGGAGGATGGGGCATTTTGGCTGAACATCTCCAGCCAAGGAGCACATCCTGCCCCGGAGAGGCGCCTGTCCCATCCAGCGTGGCACCATGTCGCCTCTGCACGGAGGAGCCCCTCAGCAGCATCCATTTGTCTCTGGGTCTGCAGTCAGACCAACCAGCTTGGTCATTTCCAAGGCAGGAGGGATGAGGGAGATGACATTTTGCTCGTGTGCAGATGTCAGTGCTCCCTCCGAAACGCTCTGATGAGCTGGGGCTGTGCAACACAGGTTTCAAATGTGTCAGGGGGGCAGCAATCATTTAATTAAAGAGTGAGTCACACGACAGAGACATGAGGGAAGGCAAATTAAGGTCAGGCAACAAAGTGGATTTTGGCATTTCCTAGTGTTAAAGAGCCTCTGTTTTCACCGGGAATCATTCTTCACACTGAAGCAGTACTCGGTGTCCGGAGTCACAAGTCAATATATTGTACGGACAAATCCCACCCAAAACTCCAACCCAAAAAGGTGTCCAGTGCTGGGAAAGGTAAGAGCTTGAGTCTCACCAGAGACTGCACAGGTGGCCTGGGGCTCTCTGTCCAAAGGGGTGCCAGGAGCCTGTGGCACTGCCACCAAGGGCAGGTCCTGCCCACAGAGGTCTGCCCACACCTTGGAGCAGGGAGGCTTGGGACAAGGCTGGATCCACACTGCCATGGAGAGTGGCTCCAAGGGTAAGGCTGAAGTCAGATTAGCCATAAATGTGCTGGAGGACCTCAGTGCTGGCTCTGCTGCTCTTCACAGGGGCAACTTTGAAGGCTTTCACCCTCCAGAGAGGACAAACTTCAGTCCATCATTCTCACGGATGCTCTGCCCAGCCCACGAAGGCAGAGGACAGGGGAATCCCTGGCACCCATCACTTGGGATGCTCACAGAGAGGATAAAATCCCTGACCCGAAAAGGTTGAAATCCAGACAGGATTTATGTGCCACAGTAAAACCACCGGCCTTCCTCTCTCATGGTGATAAAAATAAATCACCCTTAAAAATAGAATGACATTAATAAAAATAAATCTAAAAGTACATGCAGTGTATCATGGGGTTACAGTCTGCCTCAGCCTGGTGGGGAAACTTCTCACCAGTTAAAGGCTGGTCAGTGATGATGAACAGACGTGGTGCCTGGGATTATGTCCTGGGGTAGAGGGTCGAGCAAGTACTTCCAGAGGCTTCATTTCAGTTCTTGTGAGGTTTGGACCTTTTAAGGAGTTTTAGATTTAGGCTATGAAGATCAGCAGCCCCATCAGCCAGTCCTGCTCGACCCCTGCAGCTATAACTGGCATAGACAGGACAAAAATTCTGTTTTATCCACGTGCACACTCCCAGGCCGGAGAGAGGGGGAAGAAGCCCACAGACAGATTTCAGGTGAGGGACCTGAAGGCTGAGCTCCAGGCTGCTCTGCCCTCACCATGGGCCAGCAGGGACCACGGGCACGGGGGCTGGGAGCCGCAGAGCAGCTGCCAAGGTTCAGCTCCAGCCCAGTGCCAGGACAGAGCAACTCCCGGGATAACGAGCATCGCTCCCTTCCCTGCAAACAACATCTGACACATCCTGCTCAAGCGTGGGGCATCCAGCAAGAGCGACAAGCTGCTCTGGGCACTGGGGACACAGCAGGAGCGGCAGCTGGGCCAGCATGGGAGAGCAGCCGCTCCTCGCAGCACAGGCCACGCCAGGATCCAACCAGCCCTGCTCGCTGCCAAGGATGGGGCTGGCCAGGGGAGCCACGGGGCTCTTCTGACGGGGAAGTCATGGTCTGGCTCCATACAGTCTCCCCGTGGTTTCTGCTGGAGGCAGAGTTGTTTCTCTCCTCCTCTGAACCAGGGGACAGCTGAATTCATCCTCCCTCTCCCACTGAGGTGGCTGCGTTTTGCCAATGCCTGAAACAAAAATCTTTCTGCTCTGCGACATCTGGATGAGAAGAGCCTCCTCCTGCACCATCTCCATCTGTCAGCACGGCTGTTGTCACCTCCCAGCCTTCCTTGGGACTTTAGATGATGCCCAGGGCTGTCTACACAGGGAATTCATCCAGCGTCACTGTTCTGCTGCAGCCATGCCTGCCAGTGCCTCCGTGCAGACAAGCCTTGAGGAACAGGAATACTAAGAAGAGAGGATTGTCTTGACCAGGAAAATGAGTTTGTAAGACCAAGCTCAGTATTTGCATCTCAGCTGAGTGGGGAGGGATGAGAACAGGGTCACCCCCACCACCCCATGAGGCGCTCATGACTCTGAAGGATTTCTTACTCTAATCCATGTATTAACAACAGTCGGGGGCTTTGGGAGGCTTAGGGAAAGCCTTCTCCACAGGGAGCCATCCTTTAAACCCTCTGGCAGAACCAGACACCAACATCCTTACCTGCAGCCATGAATCTCATACACACAGGAGGTGAAGAAGCTCCTTGCTGAGGGGGCAGAAGCTCACACGGAGAGCCAGGACTACGCTGGGATGGCACCTCTCTGTGAGGAGATGGGGGTTTGGGTGCTCTTCAGACCCTCAGCAAGCCAGGACCACCAGGGACACTTGTCTCCACACCTCCAAGAAGGCACCGAGGCTGGTGAGCCACTGGTGAGTCACAGCATGCCCCAGCACAAAAACCCAGCACCCAATCCACCTTCCTGCGGCAGGTCCTGTCACCCTGTTTGCTGTGTGCTCTGTTCTTGGCTCACTGCAGACACCAGGACTTCCATGTGTCATCCAGCAAAGACAGAAGGGAAGGTGACACTTCTCCTTTGCCCAGCCCCACACCCGAGTCCCAGCCGGGCTGGATGCTTCTCCACAAGGGCAGTGGCTGCACACAAGCAGAACACGTTCAGCAGAACGCTCATTTAGAGACGAGGAAGGATGGCAGAGTTCACAACTCCACCAGGAAGGGTTGGAGGACAGATCCAACCTAGGTCACCACCAGGCAGGAGCACTAATGGGAATCGTGGTGCTCTGCAGTGGAACGGCCAGAAAAGAAAAGGGATGGAGATGGGGTAAACTCACGCGTAGGTTTTCCAGACCGGAGAGCAGAACAACTCAGTTTAGAAGCAGATAATTCACGTGCCTGCAGCTGCCACACCAAAGAACTCTTAGATCCACCGTTTCAAATCCCAGTTTGTGCCCATCTTCTTTACAGCTGCTGATGGGAGTCACCACTGCGTGACCCTGCTAGTACCTCTCAGTCCCCCGTGCCTACCACCAGGCGAGAGCAGAGGTGAGCCATGAGAGCATCAAAATAGCCAGTGACAAACCTTCTCCCTCACATCTCCGAGCTTTCCAGGATCTTCAGTCTCCCCCAGCCTCCCTTACCTGTGTCCTGGTCACACAGCTGCTCACAGGCGTCGGTGGTCCTCTGTCCGCAGAGGTCTCTCACCCAGGGGGACGTGGCATTGATCTGATAGTACAGGGACAGCTTGGCTGGGTTAAGCCAGTCAGAGATGTCCAAGTAGCTCCCCTCGCTCACAACGAAGCTGCTGCCTGGGGGGAGTGGGGAAAAAAGCGTGTTAGGTGAGTGTGGAAATCTAAAAGAAAAACCCCACACGTGCATTTTGGCACAACATCGGAGCACTGCACTCTTCAGGAGCTGCTGTGATGACAATACCTGCAAAATAATAATGAGTGCACTGACAGCTGGACCCAAAGAACTTCATTTGACCATTCCTCCCCAGAGGATTGTGCTCCAGCCAATGGTCCTCCAGCTCCTTTGCCCAGACACTTCCCTGCCTTTATGCTACTGGGATTCGATTCCCAGGTCTTTGCAGAAACATGGACCAGCGTAATTAGTTGGATCTGTAATCAGAGCATCACTGCCCCAGCTCATGGTGGTGGCATCCAGGAGGCCCCTGGAGCTCAGGGCATGGATGGGCAGTGGCAGCAGAGGCCGTTCCCACTTCACCTACACACTTTAAGGTGAGTGAACTGGCCCAACACACAACTTCTTGTATGAGTTGTCTCGTACCAGACACTTCCCTACCCTCTCCCTCCTCTCAGTTAGAAGTGAATTCCTGCTAAAAATATTTTCTTACAAAATCTTACGCTTCTTTATTTTGTGAAATGTATTTTTCCCCACTGGCATCTGGGAATATGCATCATCTAATTAGCCAAATAGATTTTCAGTTCAGCCCAATCATTTCCTTATCTAACATCTGAGGCCCAGCATCGCTTGGGGGATTTTGCAGGCACAGAGGTCCTCATTAACTCTGATCTTCAATTACATTGATTATAAGACTGCCTCCATAACAGTGCTGCACAGATCAGAAGGGAGCCAAAAACCTCTGCCACTAAGTGGTGTTTTGCAAAACTTACCAGGGTAAGAGCCTCAAAAAGAGGGGAGAGGAAACCTGCAAGGAAGAGTGGGCAAGGGGAACTGCCAGGTAGCCCAGGAACCCAGAGCCACCTTTCCACTAAGTCTGAGGACTTGCAACGTGGGCAAAATTTGCAACCACCGTCTGAAGATTGAAATCCTTCCCAGAGATTACCCAGGGACAGCAAGTCTATAGATCCAGGGCCTATCATCACGGAACTTTGAGGCTTATGACCCTTAGTAAAGGACTAGGACATAATTTTTTAAAATGCCAACTACTTAGGTGAAAGCCAAGAGATTAAAAAAGCAGGACAATAAACCTACAGCAGCAGCCACCCCACATGAACCCGCTTGAATACAAACTCTGGATCTCCTTTTGAAGAGGATCCCTGATACTTAGCAAGAGGGAGCCCTTCTCACCCTCACCCCGCGCCACATTATCCACGCATAAGATGAAACAAGCAGAGCCTCAAGTCAAGCATCCCGGTGAGTGACCTCATTTTCAGGCACCCCAAGATCTCAGCACCATCCAAATCCAAGCCCTAATTTCCCATGGACACAAGTCTTTGACACGCAGAGTGTTTATATACCATAAACATATTCACAGGAGCATCTCTGCGCGCAAAGCCAATGGAGGCTGCCAAGCTACTGACTGCTCAAGCAAACGAGAATTAGACATCAGGATCCAGCAGCTCTGGAGACACAGCAAGGCAGGAGCTGCCCCGCCAAGGCTGCAGGATACATCTCAATCAGACACGAGGCAGCAGTAAATCACTGGGTAAACCCCCCAGCACCACTGGAAAGCAGAGAAACACTGAGCACAAAGAAGTTTCTTAGAGACACGTGGTTTTATCTCTAATTACTCTTCTCAATGAATTTTTAAAGATAGCCTTACATACCAATAACAACAATTGCTGGTTTCTTTCACCAAACAGAAATGCGTCGTGAACCCTTGGGAGTGTTTACTATTTACGTGTAGGTGTCTCTGTAGTAATCTGTCAATTTTGTTTTCCTCCTGATTTCCACAGCTCCCTAATAAAGAGCAAGGCTTGGGAAGCACGTAAAGTTGTTTTGAGACTCGGCTACAGACAACTCCCTCTGCACCCAAGGACTGAAGAGCGAAACCAGCAGTGCTCGATTAAATCCCTACTTAATGAACCCCACTTCTGGTTAAAATACAGCCTGGGAGTAACAAAAACAAACCCGACACAAACCAGACGCATCATTAGTATTCAGAGAGATGAAGGTGGCTGGAGCTGGCAGAGCATCTTGGCCCAGGAGCTGCTGCACAGCGGGGAAGAGCCTGTGGTCAGGTGGGTGATGGAGGGGTGACCTCTGCAGCTCCCCAGCATGGAATTGTTTAGGTGGAAAAGACCTCTCAGATCACCAAATCCACCAGCTGTGCCCGCAGCACTGCCAAGGCAACCAGACCATGTCCCCCGGTGCCACATCCACACACTTTTAAATCCCTCCAGGGATGGGGGCTCCATCGCTGCCCTGGGCAGCTGTGCCAGGGCTGGACAACACTTTCTGTGAAGAAACTTTTCTTGACATCCAACCTAAACCTCCCCGGGTGGAGCTCGAGGCCATTTCCTCCTCTCCAATTGCTTGTTACTTGGGAGAAGAGGCCAAACCCCGGCTGGTTCCACCCTCCCGTCAGCGAGTTGTAGAGAGTGAGACGGTTCCCCCTGAGCCTCCTTGTCTCCAGCTCCCTCAGCTGCTCCTCAATCAGACTTGTGCTCCAGCTCCTTCCCTATCTCCAGGTATTTTGAAGATTAATTACTTATTTTGATTTTAGCAAGCCTGATTGAGAAATCATCCTCATTATCAGGTTTTTCAGGGGGTTTGTGCGTTTGTTTGTTTGTTTGTTCGTTCATTTGAAAAGCACAAGTGAAAACATTTGAATCCAAAATTCCTGAATTCAGACTCAGTGTAAAACAGAGGTTTTTCTACCTCAGTCTGAAAAAACCCCAAACCTGGGGAAATTAAAGGTTTTCGTTTCCTTCCTTCCTCCTTTCTTCCTTCATCCCTCCCTTCCTTCCTTCTTTCTTTCCTTCACCTTCTTTTCCTCCCTTTCCTTCCTCCCTTCCTCAGAGGAGGGAGGGGACAACTTCCAGCAAGGAAACCTCTCCCATCTCTGAAGCTGAGTGTGTGGCAAGATTTTGAGAGATGTTCACAGACACCCTCATCACCTTCGCTCCCACTGAAAACACAAACAAAAAACCACCCCAATCTTGATCCCTTTATAGCTTGCCTGGGAAATAAACAACAGGAAAAGGCATTCTACAAATATTTTGAAAGCTAAAATTCTGATGACTTCAAAGCCTTTTCACAAAATTTTTCTCTTCATTTTCAAAGAATCCACACGTAGAAAACAGTTTTCAAAAGTCTTCATCGTGTTCATATCAAAACCACGTTGAAAAGCTCAGAAAGGGCAGGTTGAGGAACAAATCCTCTTAGAAACTCCTGAGAACAAACATTTTCTAAGCAAGAACTGTTTCAAACACCTTCAGCTTGCCAGGAACCACAGCTGGGTTTGTTTGCCCCAACGTGCAGTCTCTGGACGGAGGGAAGGAGAGTGATGGGGGACTTGAGGGAGGGAGAACCCACTACAAGCCACCCTCCTAAAACCTTCCTCGAGGACCTCAGACCCTCCTAAATCACCCCCATGCCCAGTGTGAAGCACACCTTCACCCGCTGCCTGCAGTCCCCAGAGCAGGTCCCAGCACAGACACTCTGAAGCCACCTGGAGGGACTGTCCACCCTGCTGTCCTCCACTGCCAACCTCCCAGCTGTCCTCCTAGACAAATTTTGAGCTTCCCACTCAAAAGTTTGCTGAAATTCCCCTTGAATGGAGCCATTTAGGTCTCAGGGTAAAGCAACCATCAACCAAACAAGAGAATAGAGCAACAAACCAACAGCTCTCCACCCAGCACCACCTCGCAGGAACCCCGTAGCAGGACATGTCCCTCAAATGCTGCTGGCTTTACGAGCCAGCCAAAGCCACGGAGCAGCGTGGAGAACACCAGGACACAGCTACAACCCCCTCCCAGCTCCACAAGGTCCAGCAGCCCCTCAGGCGATTGATTTGTTTGGGTTTCTCTGTGCGTGTGTTTTCCACTCCCCCCGTCCCTTCCCCAGCACTGATCAAAGCCGGATGAGTTAAGGCAGCGTCAGAAGTTCACGTCTCTCATGCTGGGGTCTCCTTCAAAGTTCAGTGGAATTGCTTAAGCCCTGACAAAAGAGGCTTGAAGTTTTGACATTTCAAAAATCATTTTCAAGAACACAACAGGATAAAACAGCTCAGAAGAGATATCTAACAAGGGAAAAGAACAAAGCACCCAAAAGGCAGCCAAAAGGGTTTGGCTTTTCCTTTCTCTTTCTTTTCAAGGGAAAAGATCAAAACATAATTTTTTTTGAAGAACATCTATTTCTTCCTCCCTCTGCTCTTTTTGTCATCTTTGGTCCATTCACTGTTTCTTGGCCAACAAAACTCCTTTTCATCTAAAATTAGTATTTTGTGTTGGGAAGCAATGGGAGGTCATACTACAGGTTGCTATTAATGTACCCAGCCCTGTACTACCATACAGTGCTAATCCTGTTACAGATATTTTTTATAAACACCAGAGGAAAGATGATCCCTCTTGCTTCATTCTCTAGGTACAAAGAATAACCTGATTTGATTTCTTTAGAGACCCTTCTTCTCCCCTTGTTAAACTTGAAAGGACATTGCCCAAAGAGACAACTCCTCCCCTATCAGCTCTTCCCCTTGATCAGCTCTCCCTCTCCTGCCCTGGTCCCAGGGCATGAAAACTTCTGCTTCTTAAATTTCTTTTAGAAGACATTTAGAAGAACCACATAGACTCTGGATACCCAGGAGACATGTACTGACCTAAGCAAGGAGAAGGGGCTTGGGGCAGGACTGCACCCACAGACTAACACAGTGCTCAGCTTTACCATCGCCCTCCTGTGCTCAGCACAAAAGCAGCTGATTTGGGAATAACTTAAATAGTTTTAAGTCAAACTCTAAGTTCTATAGTCTAGTTTGAATCCAGGAATAGCACCACACCAGGTTAAAATCCAAGCCAACCCTCTTTTTTTTTCTTTTTTTCCAATTACTTCTCTCTTTGAACAAGGTGAAATGCTTAAACAGAAAGTTATGATAGGAAGATCTGAGCACAGCACAAGCCTATAGACACATCTTTCATTCAGTCCTCCTTCAGCTGAAGCACACAGTTTACATCTCACAGGGCTTCACTCTCCAGGGTGTATTTTCAGCACAACAGCTGCACCCATGGGCTCTCACATTCCCAACCCAGCAATGATCAAACCTGCAGACCCCCATCCCCTCGAAACACCACCAATCCTGCCAGAGCTTTTGCACTGGGGCCAAGCAGAAGTCAGTTAGCGATACAAGTCTGTGTGTAATTACAGCTCAGACTGGAACCACCTCTCCTGTGGGAGGAGCAGGGTTACAATTTAAGTGTTAAATTGCACTTTCTTGATCATTCTGACAGACTCTTTCTTTGGGTTTTCTTGTCAGTCAGTCTTGATTTCTCCAGGGCTGAGCTTCTGACAAACAACACACGTATTTAACTTTGTAAGGCAGGTGATGGCTTAGCCAACTTTTCCTAAACTTAAGCAAGAAGGAATCTGCCCACCCTGCCTTGTGGTCAAGCTCATGCTGCAATGAGATCTCCCATGGCAGCATTAGACAACATAATTGGGGAGCTGTTGGTAAGAGCACATCTCTGTCCTCAGAACGCATCTGGGCCTGGGGTAGGCCAGCAGTGGCAGAGACAGAAATGAGACTCCTGGAAAAAAAAGCTTCTCCTTAATGCTCCGTATCTCCCAACTCCCACACTGCAGCCCGAGGCTCTTCAGCAGTGATGCTCTCCAGATACCAGGAAAGGGTTCAGGGAAATCCAGCCTAAATCGAATCACATCACAAAGCACAGAAGAGCTGTGATAAGCCTGTTGTACGAATGCAGGAGTCAATGTGTGCATCTCTCCATCCATGGGAGGGAGAGCAGGTTAGCTGGTCAAAGACCATCCCTCCCCAGTTAGAGGGCAGGTGGTGTTGGTAAAGCTCGCAGGTGCCAGGAGATGCCCCCTCCACAAGGGGTGGGCACCTCCTGCCTCTCTCAGGACGCAACAGCTCCCGGCTCTGAGGCAGCTACTGCTGACACCACCCAAACGCCAACACCAATCCCGCTGGCCGCGCTCCAGTGAACCCTGCAGAGGAGAAGGAAGAAGCATTTGGCTTCCTGTGCAAATGGAGCTGCCCCAGGAGCTGGGAATGCCTCTGGCAGGCACGGGGCGGGGGAGCTGGGCAGCCGCTGAGCAGGTTCACAAGCCTGTCAAAGCCACGATAAAAACATGATGTACTTCAGCCTCCAGAATTCTATTAGTTCTTCATGCAAAGAGCGTTCACGCTGTAAAACCGTCTTGGAATCCCTTTGATCCACACTGATACAGTTCATAAATTGATGTTAATATTTAGAGTTCATGTCTGGTTACACTGCAGCCATTTGCTCACATTTTCTTGCCAGGCAGGCAGACGCGGGAGCGGGAGTGAGCTCTAACACAGGCACGGAGGTGACCCTGGTGATTACGAGCTGCTGAAATAAAATGCAATCTGTAAAGCTGCCCCCAAACACGGCCACCTTACATGAAACCGACGGGGTCTGGGGCAGCCAGACGTGACACCGAGTCTGCAACAGGAAAGTGTTGCTTCTGTCAAAGCCCTGACCCAGGTCTCTATACAGCAAAAACCCTGGAAGGAGGAAACAGCACAAGAACAAACTTATTTTAAACCAATTCCTTCTGCTGATTTCAGAGGGGACTTGTGGATCTGGGAACAGCTGGACAACATGGGAGACCCCAATGGCAGAATCTTTCTGAAAGCCTGAAAAGATCACAGAATGCTTTGGGTTGGAAGGGACCTTAAAGATCATCCTGTTCCCCCCCTCTCCCATGGGCAGGGACACCCTCTGCTAGACCAGATTGCTCAGAGCTCCATCCAGTCTGACCTGACATAGCTTTGAGATCAGATCTGTTTCTCCATCCTTCTGGTACAAACCTGGGCACGTTCACCTGTAAATCAGAGAGTATCTCCAGGTTCTCCTCGCTGCCAAACAGGATGGGGACACAGCCAGTGCCCCACCTCCCGTGGCTCATCTCTGTGTGGCCACATGTGCGGCACATCCTGAGTGCCCTGAGGGCACAAGGTAATGCCTGGTCACCTCCCAGAGCTGCAGAAGATTGAGCAGGAAATGTCAAAAACAAACAATTTAAAGCAACACATTTAATTAAATCCAAAATGAGAAGTTGTTGCGAGTCCCAACAATTGCAGTCTGCGGAGCAATCTTCAGGGAAAATTAACACAGGCTGCTAATAGCAGCATCCAATTCACCAGCGTCTTGGAGGGAACAGTGGTGGGGGAAGGTAGGAAATAATCTGCAGATGAAACAATTACTGATCAGCTGCGTGGCAAGGACAGCACGGCATCGTTCAGGCAGGCAGGCGCAGATGCACGGAGATTAAAAGAATAAACAAAAAAGAAGCTCCCTCCACCTCTGCTGTCTTGTCAGATGCTCCAACCCAAAACATGGTCCCAAGTGGAAATTCCAGTTCTGCTGCTTGGCTTTGCAAGGGGGAACCTGGGTTTGCTCTCAGGGCAGTGTTCATCTTGGGAGAGTTCATCCACACTTGCAGCAGGGACAGAGCCAGCACACAGGCAGCGCGTCAGGGTGGGGACGCTGCCCACGCCAAGCTCTGATCCCACAGCAGGAACCCTGCCTGCCCACGCTGAGCTCCGACCCTGCAGTGAGGACCCTGGCTGCCCACACTGAGCTCCGACCCCGCAGTGAGGACCCTGGCTGCCCACTTGGAGCTCCAAGCCAATGGCGAGACCCTGCCTGCCCACACCGAGCTCTGTGCACCACTCCGCACGCCCAGCCCACAGCCCAGCGAGGTGCAGAGGGATCACCACATCTCCCCTGGCACACAGCTCGGAAGAGGAGGGAAGGAGGCTGTAAATGCCCAGAGATGTCTTTGACAGAAGCCTGCTTTATGCCCTTTGCTTTATTTCCACTTACGAGACAAAGCCCTACAAGCCCCTCGCTAAACGCAGCTCTTGCTTCCCTCTGCACCGCTGGAGGATCTCACCCACCTCTCCCACTAAAGCACAAACAGCCACCCACACTGTATATAACCTCTCACAGGCTGTAAAAATGGGAAGCTTTAATTGGTACTATATTTCATACTGTTGTGCAGCAAGGACGTACTCCAGGCTGAGCCCTCCGGAGTATCTTTCTCCAGCCCTGCCTTCCCCGCAAGCCATTCCCATTGCTCCAGCTCTACTTTTTGAATTATTACTTACAAGAAAAAACAAAACCAAAAAACAACTATTGAATGTAGAGCTGAGTGGCTCACATATTCATAAGAGGTTTTATTACTCAGATGGAGGGGCTCTCTTTCCTTCCTTCCCTCCTTTGACACGGCTAAAGGGTCCTCTAAATAATGCCTTGCATTTCCATATCCTCATAAAAGCCACTATGGTTCTTCCCATAAATCTGAGCCACCTCTGAAATCAGAACAATTCCTTCCGCTCAGCACGGGCAGGGGCCGTCTCGAAACACAAAGCCCTGGAGCAGCAGAAGGGAGGAGAGGATGCTCCAACCACCGCACTCGAAGAGAGGATTTAGAGGCACCAACTCATTTCTGGGAAGCAGGAGGTCCCAGCCCTCCCTGCCAACCGCGGCAGCTCCTGCCAGGCTCTCCTTGATCCAGCTGCTCCATGAAGTGAAGGCACAGCAGCTGTACAAACGCGGCAATAACCGCTCAGCGGGGAGCGAGGCAGGGGGACCCCATCAAATGAACAAATGAAGAAAACAAACCAAAGGAGAAATAAGGGCAATAGAGACAGGCTGGTTATTACAGAACTGCTGCTTGGAATATATCCTCCCAGCCTGGCTGCCAGTTGGCTTCTGGTCCCAGTCCTTCCCCTCCCCTTTCCCACCCTGCCACTCCAGCAGGCTCTGGAGCTGCTTTCTCTAACGCCATTCTTGCTGCAGCAGGGAAAGCTGCTCTTCTCCAAGGCTGGAGACACTTGGGGAGGCTTCCCCCCCTCTTTCCTTTCTTGGCTCTGGCTGCTGGCATGCCAGAACTGGCTGGCATCTATTTAGAGCTTCCTTCAAAGCCGAGTTCTCATCGTCTAGGAGAGGGATTTCTTTCAGGCTCTGCCTTTGTTTGGCTTCTCCTGCAGAGGTGCCGGTAGCAGCTCCGCTTTCAGATTCTCCTTGGCTCCTGGCGCCTATTGAAATCCCACATTTCAAAAGGGAATGAGAGGGCACCGCTCCCTCACAGGGGAACGTCTCCCGTGAATGCACCATCCCTGCCCTCTCACGGAGCCTGCCTTATCATCCTGCACAGCACCAAAGGGAACAGCCTCGGGAACCAGACGATTGCCGCGCACGGCGACGCTTGCGAGACACGGTGCCACCATCAGGTGCCACACCAGAAGCTGCTTCAAGACTGATCAAAGCTCCCAGACTCTGCCAGGCCAAACACGTCAGCTCTGTTGTCACCTCGATGCCACAGGGATGCTCGTGCCAACCCCCTTCAGCACCCTGTAGAAAGCAGATTTAACCCCCCAAGGGAGATCTCCGGGGAGGAGCAGGTCCTCTCTTCTCCATCAGCATCAAACTCCAGGTGCCGAGCCTTGGCAAACCACATCCAGCCGCGTTTTTCCGGGGTATCATTGAAATTTCCCAATCCAGCTCTGTTCTGCGACGTCTTTAAATGCTTTGTAATATTTTGCTGCTTGTTGGGTGGTGCCTTGGGATTTGTTGTTATTCAGAAAGAAGGGACAACTTTAAGAGCTTTTTCTCTTCCCAGGCAAGGGACTGTCATCGCATAAAATGATGAGATTTCCGGGAAAGTGATAGCCCCTGCAAAACGTCTTGGCTGTTTCTATGGGAAGAATTTGACTGTTTCTCATAAAAAATATTTTTAAAGTTTTTGCAGTTTGTAATTATATTTTACAGTTTCATTACAAAGCTCATTTTAATTCTTCTCCAAACCGTTGTTACCAGTCCTCTTGCCACTTTCTCTTCAGAAAAGTCATTAAGTCGGGACTGGAGATCATCCCATTTCCCCCAGTTTCAAGGATATTAATCTGTTTTATTGGCATTTCATTGTCATTTTCATTCGAGTGTTCCCTGCATTTGCATAATTTGCATTGCCACCCCTCTCCTGGTGGCAAGCACAGGCTCAGCTTTTCACTTTCATTCTATGGATTCTCACTGCATTTTGTTTATTTTCTTTTTCAGGACACACTCTCTTCCCTGGGCCAGAACCACAAGCTGGGAGCAGGATGCCGAGGTCCTGTGTCCATCACTGCCTTCCTGGCTGACCTTCAGCAAGTCCCAGAACCAGTGTGAACTCCCAGTCCAAGTGCTGAACAGTGCCCATCCCAAGGGGACACAAGCGAGCACTGGAGCAACCTCATGGCCCAAATGCAAGAGTTTCTGTTCTCCAGCTACTTGGAATGATCTGTGAAGATTTCAAATACTCGTGTGTGGCTTGGACAATCACTAAAGCCTTTTAGAAACAAGCCAAGGTGTAGACAAGACCCTTGTTTCAAATCCTTAAATCACAGAATGGCTTGGCTTGGAAGGAACCTTAAACATCCTCTTGTTCCAACTCCCTGCTGCAGGCAGGGACATGTTCCACCAGACCAGGCTGCTCAGAGCTCCATCCAAACTGGCCTTGAACGTGTCCAGGGATGTGGCATCCACACCTTGGTGTTATCTTCATGTCTCCACTCCACCAGTGTTCAGTTCCTCCAGTGTGTGAACACAGAGGAGACGCTCTCCTCCTCTCTCCTACAAGGGCCCAGCTGTGACCACTGGGATAGCTCAGCAGCCCAGAGATCACTCCTAGCAGGGCTAATCCCACTTCAAGCACACTGGTGACTCCCATTCTGCCATGGGGTGATGATTGCAGCCCCTCTCCACCACGCCCTGCAGCTCTCATCCCGCTGTGTCTCTTCAACCATCTCCCCCTCCCCAAAATATTAATCCCTCAAGAGCTGCCCTCCACTCCACAGCTCCCAAAGCAGGGGGCTGCCAGCACCAGGACACCCCAGCAGCTGGTGATGCACTGCCTGCATGCAGCACGTTTCTGGCAGAGAGGAAGTGCCCCTCTGCATGCCCCAAGCAGTGAGACAAGTGCAGGAGCTGAGGAATTGGAACCGACTGAATAATGGGTCCTGTCTGCTGGAAGAAAATGAAATTTGCCCTCATGTTACTGAAAACTTGCACTCGACGCTCACTGCACATTATAAAGAAAAGGTCAGTGAAACACAACAAATGCAAGGAGCCCAGCTGGAGAAAGCAATAAATAGTGACAGCAGCACTCGTCTAATTTTTCAAAGCATCTCTGCCTTTGCTCAAACCCCAGCAATTTCCCTCTGTGCTGCTGCAAGGGCTGGGACGAGCAGCTCTGCTGCTGCAGGACAGCAGGAGGCCTGTCTGCGCAGCTCCCGGGGCTCCTAAACGAGTTTGGAGGAGAACAGAAATATCCATCAGACATAATTAGCACCAATGACAACAACGATAACATTAATTGACATGATTGAGATTTTGGCCTCAGGCTCGCAGATGTGCTTCTGGAAAGGGAGATCCCTGCAGTCAAACACAGCTGGGGCATTCCCAAAGAGAGGGATGTCCCAAACACACGCAGAGGGGCAGCAGGAGGCTCTTACCATCAGCGATGAAGTGCTCGGGGACGTGGAGCGTCACCTTGACGGTCAGCGGGCAGGACAGCTGGGAGCCGCAGACCACGGCCAGCACGCAGGAGCTGACCGCGATCAGGGTCAGCGCTGTCTTGTTCACGGGGCTCTTCATGGAACCTGCAAGGCACACAGAGGGGCGGGTGGGTGGCCAAAAGGTAAAGCTGTACCCAGGGCTTTCTCAGCAGCGGCAGGAGAGCCCCAGCACGGGGAAGGCAGGCTTTGAAAACAAGGACGGCAGCTCAGCAGGAGTCTGCACAGCCCATGACTCCCATCACACCTTGCTTGCCATGGGGCTTCGTTCTGCTAGAGGAGGGAGAAAACCTGCTCAAAGCCCTGTGCAGACCCTCTCCCTGGGAACTTCTCCTCCTTGGAATCACTCATCACACCTGCCGTGCTCCCCTGCTGAAACCACCATCACTTCTTGTCAACACTGGTTGGCTTGGCAGCCCACTGTGAAACCCTCGTGGGGCAGGACAGCGTTAGGATGGCTCAACCACCACCAACTGCAGCTGGGTGGGACAGAACAACCAAGTTTCATAGGGAATGGGGTGAAGCTGTGCAACTGAGTCATCCAGAGAGACCTGGCTGCCCCAGCAGCTTCAGCTGCTCTTATTGGATGCAGACTGGGAATGTCAGGTGTACAAAATGAGACCCCTTCTACCGATGGAGATGACCAAGAACTGTCCCAGGCCACCGCAACCCCATCAACACGTCTCCACTGCCCAAGCAGGGAACAGGCCTGGAGCCTGCATCCTTGAGGCAGCGCTGATCCCGCTGGACCTGGGGGCTGCCCCGCTGCTGCTCTGACTGCACTGCATCCCCCACGGCCCCCTCACCCAGCACCTGCTGCCAGCACCCCGCTTTGCTCCGAGATTACAACAGACACCTCGCAAGGCAGCGGGTTCCTTCTCCAGGGCCTGGGATGCACCACTTGGAACGTGTGTCCACGGCAAGGAGAGGGCACAGCCCAGCAATGAACCCAGAGGCTGCACGGCCCGGTCTGGTGCAAGCTGAGATGACCCAGCTGCTGGCACAGCTGACCACAGCCTTGTTTAGGATTCAGGTGAGGACATGCCTTGATTTTTGGAAGCCAATGCAGCCTCTCCCCGCTTGCCCCCCAGACCTCATCAGCAAAGCGTGATTTAAAAAGCATCGGTTTGCAAACTGGATGGGAAATGGATCCAAGTTAGCAATTGCACACCCTGCAATTTGCCTAAAGCTGCTGCTGGAGGTGCTGGTGCCGGGGCAGGGGTGATGTGCCTCATGCTCAGCACAACCTGTGCTTTCCAGGCAGGGCACCAAGCCCCACCAAAGCATCCCCAGCTTGGGGCCTGCACAGGGGATGCTCCAGCCAGGATCTGAAGTGGCTGATCTGCTGGAAAATACCCCCATCACTGAGACACACAGGAGAAAGCAAATTGATTATTTATGAAGCATCTTCTCCTGTCCTTATGCATGGATCATCTAAACAGCCTTCCCACTCCTATTTCACAGCTTTTTTTACCAATCCCCTGTGCCCCTCACCTTGCAATCCTCTTTTTTCCTTTCCAATCTTTATTCATATCATCAGCATAAGTTAGCACCTCCATGGGAGGTAAAATCTTCCTCTTACTGGGCATACTGTGCCTGCCACAGCCCCTGCTTGGCTTGAAGTTATGACACGAATGCAAAAAGAGAAAAGAGGGGGAAAAAAAGAAAAAAAAAAGGCAAGGAAAAAAGCCCCCATCAGGATAAGTGGACGAAATCAAATATACAATGGACCAGACAACGCTGGATTTCACCATTATAAATCACCTTTCAATCCAGGGTCTTAAAGTGCTTTGCAAACATTAAATCATAAATCCCTTATGAGTGAGACAAGTATTATCCCCTTTTAACAAAGAGCCTGAATCCCAGGTATGATGGCAGCTTTCAGCAAGCTGCAGCCAGAGCGGAGCTGGAGGAGTTAGGATTTCACATCCCCATCGCTCCACGTGGCCTCTTCTCTCCCCGTGACTCAGAGGAGAGCAGCACAGGGGCTTGAAACAGCAAAAAGCCTTTTACAGTTCCATGAGCTTGAGCTTGGCTGCTCAGGGGAAGGGACAATTGCTCCAAGTCTTCTCTAACTCCCTTCCCTCCTGCACTCATTTCCATCGCTGCTAATCACTGACCTCTAGAAGTGCCTGACGTTTGGTTTTGACCAACTGAACCAAAACAAGGGGGCTTCTGCTTGAGCAGAAATTGGATTTCCAGCTCAGCTCTTTATTGCTCACAACCAGTTTGCTGCAAGGTTTGAAGGGAGACTGCTGGAAAAGCATTTAAAGAGAGGGACAGGGCTTTTGTTTTCCGTCTCTTTCCCTGCTCTTCAGACCACTGATGCTCCAGCACTGCTGTGCTGCATTTAAACACCTGTCTGGAGGTAATCAGCTTCTCTCCAAGCCTTTAAAACCACACACACATGTACTTTCAGAACGGCCCTGCTAACAGAACCCTCCTCAGCAGGTTCACCAGGGCTTCACCTCAGTCCAGAGGTGAGTCAAACTGATCCCCTCCTTCTTCAGCCCAGGGAGGGGATCCAAACCCAGCTCAGTAGCTCAGGCAGCCCCAGTTAAACCCAGTGCCACAAAGGAGAGCTTGGCCTGGCTAAGCCAGTGCTTTCCCTCCTCTCCTTGTCATCTCCAGGCTTTCAGGCAAGTGTTTGAAGAGCAGATTTGAAAGTCCAGGCGCACCAAACACAAGCTGGTATCAACATCCTTTACCAAGAGGAGGAAGCTGGGTGGAGAATACAAGACCTTTATGGATGGCTGAGAGCCCCAGCACCCGACAGAAGTCCTGGTTTGGGTCTTGTGGGATCCAAAAAGCCCAGGAGGAAGATGGTGATGAGGCATGGCTGAGACCAAACTCAGCCCCCAGATCTCTCTCCCCTAGTAAATGCTTCATACATTAAGATGACCTCTCTATATTTTTAATCAAAGAAGTATCTGTGGTGTTTTGAGTGGTTGCAACAAAGTGAGTGATGCCCAAGTGCTCACCCAGGTAGTTTTGGAGGGAGAAACACAGACCATGGGAGTCTGCACCCAAGGAGTGGGCAGGGCACACCACCAGGATGAAAAACGAGAATAAATTACTTCTATCCAAACAGAGAGAAGCAACCTCTCCCCACAGCCCACAAACTCCCAGGAGAGAGAAGCAGAAAGGAAAGGCAAACTGCTCCATTCCAGGGCAGACTCATACCTGAGGTGCTCCCTGCTAGTGATCCAAGGGTGGCTTAATTAGACTGGAAAACAAGAGGAGTGTCCAGCACTGTGGTCAGAAGGACTCTGGCCACCACCACCTTCCCCACCCGGGATTTTTTTGTCTCCCCTCCAACCCCAGTGCACCTTATCCTGGTGAGGATGTGGGTCCTTGTGCAGACTGCTCAGAAACCACTTGCAAAGCACCACATTCCCCTGAAGATTTTGCACCTGCTGCAAGATGAAGATAAATGCAAAGCCACTGGTGTAAACACTCAGCAAGCAGCCCCTCCAAACGCACCGTGTCTCCTTTGAAATATCATTTCCTTGTGCATTTAATTACTCACTGCTTTGTACACTTTCCTTTGCCCGCCCAAAAGACAAGGAGGGGGGAAAAAGCTCAACAAAACTCTGGGCTCAATTCTTTTTAATCTTGGCAATGCTACCTAAATTTAGGGGGGAAGAAGGAAAAAAAAAAAGTGCGTTCAGAACACGTATGGATTTATGAGCAACACAAATATCCTGTGTTCTCGGTAATATGCTGTTTCTAAATCAGGCTCATAAATACATGCTTGGGAGATTAGTCTATAAAAAAAAATAAACTTTAATTACCCCCTCTTTATCAGCACACAGCCCGTGGTGTTAACCATATGTGGGTGTTAAACGCCAAGTGCTTTGCAATCTTCCCCGCCCCCCGGGAGATAATAGCACCACACGGAACGTTCCGTGGCCACTCGGATATGGAAATGTATTCCCAGCACCCGGGGAAGACGGGGCTGGGGAAGGCGAGCGGGAGAACAGCGAGCGCTGGAAGCGCTCAGCAACCCGCGCC
>WEIT01024184.1:666924-766706 GCA_013389985.1 Dryoscopus gambensis
AGCCAGCCCACCCCTGGGCACAGCAGCACCCCCAGGACACCATCACCCCAGGCACACCAGCACACCCGGGACAGCAGCAGCCCGGGCACAGCCAGCCCACCTCCGGGGACAGCAGCACCCCTGGCACAGCAGCAATCCGGGCACAGCAGCACCCCGGGCACAGCCAGCCCACCTCTGGGGCCAGCAGCACCCGGGGAGAGCCAGCCCACCCCTGAGGCCAGCAGCACTCGGGCACAGCCAGCCCACCTCCGGGGACAGCAGCACCCCTGGCACAGCAGCAATCCGGGCACAGCAGCACCCCGGGCACAGCCAGCCCACCCCAGCCCAGCTCACACCCCCGAGATGCTCCCGGAGCACGCCGGTGTTGCTGCCGTGTCAGAGGAATCGGGCTCCTAATGATCCGACGTCATCTTCCAGCAGAGGCTCATTAATAGGATGGAGCAGCGTTTCCAGGACAGCCTCACACACAGAGACATCTCGAGGTGTTTTACGAGGCGCAGATCATGTCCAATCAAATCAAACGCCAATTAAGATGAGCAGCGGTGCTGGCAGGTGGCTCTGGACGTGGAGCACCCCTGCACGGGGAGCAGCACTGCCCGTGTCCCCTCTGCCCTGCAGCCTCCCCTTCCTCAGCAGGATGGTCCCGGGATGGGGATGGGGATGGGATGGGGATAGGGATGGGGATGGCATGGGGTGGGATGGGATGGGATGGGATGGGATGGGATGGGATACCCTCCTTCCAGCCAGACACAGCTCTCCCACACCATGACCCCACCAAGCCTTCACGGCCTACCCAGCCCCAGAGCCACCTCCTTCTCAAGGGGACAGATGTGGATGCAATGAGCCCCCAGCAGGGCGTGAGAGCACAGGCAGGTGCTGCATCACACACCCTCTACACCACACCTGGTCCCAGCCTCTTCTTGAGGCATCTTCTCCGTTGCAGTCCTGGTCAAATCCCAAATGAAGGTGCCCACAGCTACAGCCCAGATCTGGGTCAGGGCTTGGGCACTGCGCAGTCTCCAGCCTCACCCCAGAGTCAGCAGGGTGTGGATCAGCCCTGAAGTGGCAGCTTTGCTTCCCCTCTGTTAGGGGAGACCCCCGAGGAGACCCTCCAAGGAGGCAGAGGGTGCACAGAGGAAGGGATGGGGGGAAAGGAGGAGGAGAGGCAGCCACGCTGTGCAGCAGCAGCGTGCAATCAGTCGCTTCTGGATTTATAGAGGATTAGATCTGGCTAAGCACATGCTGAATCAGATTAATACTATTAACATTTATGAATTATCCTCTAGCAATTAGCTGCGATGTCCTCCAGCACGGCACAGGGAGCTGCAGAAAAGGCAGCCCTGGGGTGAGGGTCGGGTGGAGGAGGGTGCCAGGGGGTGGCATGGGCACTGTGGGGAGGTTGGGCTTGGGCTGCTGGACCCCACAGCAAGGTCAAAGGCTCACTGACTGAGCTCCTGCGCGTCCCAGTGAGCTCCTGTGCTCCTCCAGCAGCCTGAGCCTCGGCTCTTAAGGTGCTCCTGGAGTTATAAAGCCTTACGTACTGAATAAATGTATTTGCTGCCTAATTATCCAGCTGTTGGTGGTGCTCCCCCTTCGCTCTGAGGCACTGTACCTGCAGCTGGCAGGGAGAGGCCGCCAGCAAATTCCAGCCAAGAGGAGGAAGGGTGGAAAGGGAAAGCCTTGAAGGCTGGGCAAGGAATGAGCAGCTGAGGAGAGGGGGGAAATAGACATGACAAAAGTGGCACAGGCTGCAGTGCTGATCCACCAGCCCCATCACCACCGGGCAGATTGTCCTGCCCACGTATCTCAGACCTCCTCTGGCACAGCAACGGGGGGAAGAATTTGTGCAAACCCAATTTGCTCCCCTGGCACTGTTGTATTTTTTTTGCATTTCTCTGGGCAGGGACAATTAAAATCAATGAAGTCAGTTTGGCTTTCATGTTCTCGGTGCTGAATTGGTTGAGATAAAATCGCATTAAAGAAATGGTTACATATTTAAAGGTAGATATTGCCTGCACTGGAATTTTCTTTCATGAAAATCAATGAAAGCACTTCTCCTGGAATTAAGGCCTGATCTTTTTTTTGTTTTACACTCCAAATGAGTCCCAATTTTACAATATACAAGCAAAAAGGCATATCTGAGTGGAAGGCTTCCTTTTAAGGAGAAGAGAAAGCAATTTTCAATACAGTGTAGCAAAAACATTATTCCTACAGGAAAAACGAAAAAAAAAGTAATCATTATCTATGAAATAGTTTGTGTTGAGTCACAGCCCAGGGAAGATTGCGCTCAGCGAATGAAGGGCTGGTCAGACAGATGAATTGATTTTAGAAGCCAGGAGAGAGCAGTGACGGAGGCCAGGCTGCCGGGCAGGGCTCGGGACCTGGCAGGAGATGTCCCAGGGGCTGGTGGCAAGAGACGCCCGAGGACTCAAACTGCTCATCCTGGCTGGACCTTCACCACCCTGCCCACTGTCCCACTGTCACCCTGCAGGCAGAGCAGGGATCGAGGAATTGGGCTGCTGTCTCAAAAGGATAAAAGTCCCAAATCATCTTTTCGCTCCATCCATGATTTTTGGAACAGATGCAAACTGACAGAACAGGATGAGAATACAAATCTCTGCTCTGCAACAGCTCCCCAGGGTTGGAGCACACCCCTCCGTGCCTCAGTTTCCCCCACAGCCAAGCACCACGCAGGAACCAATGTGACATCCACCACCCTCTGCTTCCTTTCCTGCTCCAGCCAGGAGACAAATCCATCGTGCCACAGGGATCCACAACGGAACGCATCTTCATTTTCCAAGCGGCACCAGCCCTCGCCCTCCTCCCGCCTGCATCCAGCTCCGTGTTTATGTTCTGCTTCCTGGGAAACAAGAGGCTCGTTACCATGCGGAGGGCGACAGCAGAGCGATTAGTGAAATTTGTTACCCACATGCTCTGAACAAAATTAAATTAAAAGTGCTGCTTTGCTGTCAAGATAAGGGCCAAGCCGGAGAGATAATTTTTCACTCTCAAACACTCAATTACTCGCTGAGGCTGTATCAGATACAATCAGAAAATAAATAAATAAATAGGAAGTCCCGCACTGCCTCCAGGAACAGATGTAAAAGCCTTTATCTCCAGCGCAGTCCGGGGAAGTTAAAGAGCCTGCAGCCACCGCAGCTCCACCACCCCCTTCCCCGCAGACCCTTGTGCTGCCCAGCTCCAGCAGCCCTCTCCCAGCAGCTCAGTACCCCTGGCAGCACGAGTGCAGCCCACACCTACAGCCCCCCGCGATCCAGGGAGCAGAGAGGCAGCGGGAGCACCCCCAGCCCAGCTTCCCTGCACGGCCGGAGTCCAGCAGGGACCGAGAGGGACTCCGAGGGGGTTTGATGCGCTGCTGCAGCGCCTCATTGCTCTGCAGGCAAAATAAGCCGTCATGCAACAGCACCGCGTTTGTTTGCTCACTGGAAAAGCAGCATCCACGGCACAGAGCAGGGGATGGTTGGGAATTAGCAGCATCCCCCACTGTCACGCTGCCCTGGGCATCAGTGTGAGCATGGCTGTGCAGCCAGGGTGCAGCCTGGAGGGAGGGACCTTGGTTTGTATCATGGAGGCACCTCATCCCTGAGATCTCGGGACCTGCAGGCGGCATGGGAGCCGGGGCATCCCCTCTGGGGGGCTCTTTCCTGGCCTCACAAAGAGCAGCACAGCTCCTCGTGCCATGAACCAGCTGGGTGTGCACCACCCAGACTGACCTGGCTGCCTGTCCCTGCAGGGAGCAGCTCCGTGTCCCGTCCTGAGGAATCCTGACAGCTCTCCATCCCTTCCTGAGGAGTCCTAAGGGCTCTGTGTCCCATCCTGAGGAATCCTTAGGGCTCTGTGTCCCATCCTGAGGAATCCTAACGGCTCTGTGTCCCTTCCTGAGGAATCCTTAGGGCTCTGTGTCCCTTCCTGAGGAATCCTAACAGGTCTGTGTCCCTTCCTGAGGAATCCTAACCTGTCCGTGGGCTGACCACACGAGGAGGGGATGGACGTGGGGCTGCCCGAAGGGAGAAGCACCCCAAGTACAGACAGACAGCACCAGACACAGACAGACCCGTTCTTCCTTCATGCCACTGGCAGCAGCCCAAATTGACGTGTTTGCTCCATCACCTTTTGTCTCCTGCTTGATTCCCAACAGCATCTCCCCCAGTTTGAAGGCAAGTCAAGCCTAAGGCAGAGCAGGGGGCAATTCTCTGAGGAGCATGGAAGAGTTGGGGTGATGTCCTGCCTGCAGCATTCACTCAGCCCCAGCGACGCCGGAGGCACAGCAAAGACAGCAGTACCCAAATTTCATTCTGCACTTCGTTTAGCTCCCCATGAAATAAAAAGTGCCGGCTGCCTCTGGAGACAGGAGAGGATCAAAGCGAAGCTTCCTCATATGTAGCAGACTCCGAATACCTAATATTCCCTTATAAAAGGCCTTGTTTTAAACACCAAATACAGAGGCAGATCAAAGCTCAGCTCATTTCTCTAACAGCCCTCAGAAGGCTCCGCCAGCCAGCCCGGCGCACACACGGGGCTGACACCAATCCAAGGTACATAACGGAACTCTGCTAATTTGTCAAAACCATCACCGCCTGCTATGGAAACAGCCAGGTGCCTTGTTCACAGAGACCTCAGCCGAGGAGCACCCCGAAGCCATGCCCTCCCTTCCCAGGGGTGCTGGGGAGCTTGAACAACAGCTGTGCATGAAAACAGAGTGGGGTATTTCCCCCCTTCCTCTTTTAACAGGTGATGCCAGGAGGGGTGAAGCGATCTGAGACCCAAGCAGGGGGGAGCAGGCGCAGGGTGGTCCAGCTCGAGTCACAGCAGATACCAGAGACAGCTTGAGGAGCAGCAGCCAGCTGAGGACAGTCCATGAGACACCCCAAGTGGGTGGACACTGTGCTGGGTGCCCTGCAGCACATCTCAACCACCACAGGAACAAAAGCATCCCTCTGCCTTTGCACGCCCTGCTCTGCTTTGTGTCTGGGTTTCCAGCAACTCTGCACCTGATCTCCGCTTGATGGGGGAGTGACACCAGCCCCAGGCTCCGGGGTTTGTCAGCAGTTATGGGGACCTCCTGGCAGGTCCCAGGGCCTCAGAGACAGGGGCTCCCAGCAGGTCCCAGAGGCTCAGACAATGACTGGGGTGCAAGGGAGGGCAGGGAGTCCGTGGGTCTCCAAGACAAACTGGCTTGGGATGGCTCAGCCCGTCGCAGGGTGTCCATATGACACCATTGCTTTCCCTGCCTCAGTTTCCCCCCACCCAGGAAGCTGAATAGCATCAGCTGCACATTTCTGTGTTCCAGAGCAGCTGCTCTGTGGGCTGAGAAAGCAGAGGGAGGTGCAGGAGCCTCTCTTGTGCCTCCCCTCCAGCACGGAGGGGCTCATTACACTCACAGAATCCTTAATGAGACGGGCAGGGAGCCTGATACGGCCTTGGAGTTACAATGCTGCTTCTTCCCCCCCATCTTTCACTACTTGATCTCACCATCAGGCAGGTGCTGCCAGTGACCAGGGGAACTCAGGGCTGCAGTCAGACCTGCAGCTGAATGTATTTTGCTGGGCACAAGGCAAACCCCACCCCAGAGCAAGAGGGATGGAGCAGGAGTGGGGTTTGTGCACAGGGCTCTGCCTCCTTGGTTTAGGGGATTTTTGCTACTAGTATTTTCCTCTAGAACTCAGAGTGGGACCTGACTGAACACATCCCACCCTGCTCCAGAGAGAGGAACTGAGCATCAAAGCTTTGATCTCGCCGTGATGGCCAGCGGGGGATGTGGATTCACATCTTTACAACACTGTCAGGTTCTCTCTCACAGAGACTTCAGCGCTGGTGGAAGGTGTGATGACCGACAGCCCTGGAGACAAGAGCCACGTGTGCACCACAGCCAGCAGGTGAAGAGGTGCCCACGTTTCCTGGTACTCCCAGGGGAATGGGAAAGGGGAGAGCCAGCCCCCACGGCAAGCAAAGCCTTGGAGTGCACAAACCTGTCCCAAAAACGTTGCGAGAAAATCTGATTTCTGGAAGTCCTCAAAGAGTCAGTGCTGAGGGTCAGCAGGAAGGAGCAAAGAAGTCATCCTTGGCCCCAGCTGAGGGTCACTCCAGCCTCTGAGCACAGAGCTGTGCACGGCCTGACAGCCTCTCTCAGGACTCGTTTCACTTGGAAAAGCAGTCCAAATTCCAGCTCCCTTGAGGCTGCATGCCACTAGAGCAGCGCTCACACAGATCCATCAAAGAGAAGTGGAGGGTGGGGAGCTGGTGTGGACACAGGCAGGGAGCTGTGGTGAAGAGAAGGGATATCTCACTGAAAATCTGGGTATGAACAGGGCACTTCTTGGCATAAGCCAGCAGTGCCTCTCCCAGCTCAAATCCCAGAGATGGGGCTGAGCTCAAGAGCAAAGACCAAGACTCCACAGGAGGATTTCCTCTGCTTTATTCCTTACACTCTCCTCCCCTAAAATTTCCCTGGAGACTTTCCAAAGACACAGTAACATCAGTGTAAGGGCATCCCACAGACCTAGAAGCTGGGAATGTGAGTGGTGCAGCATGCTGGGACCACAGAAGGTGCTGCCTGTTACTTCTCCACGTATTCTTGCCCTGAAAACCAGGTACCAGTGGGTCTGCTGCTCCTGAGCTACCAGAACAAGCTCTCCCTTGCTCAATACTGTCCTGTGAGAATGTCTCTCTAATATACCTTGTCAAAGCACTACAGGACCTGCTGTTCTCCTCCTCCAGGAGACACAGGAGGCCACTTAAGCAAGCTCAAAGAAAAGCAAACTACACACCTTGTAGGTGGAAACTTCCCATCTCATCGTCTGGGATCAATGCCTTGACAGTACAAGTAATTAGGCTCAATCCCACAAAACCTTACCCGAGGAGAGACACCCCAAGGAATCCCTCTCCTTGGACCTGATAACTATCTGAAGGCACCTGCAACGACATGCAAGCCTGGCGAAATCAATAGGAGAACATCATTGTAAGAATTAACTGTATCTGACGACGCATCCTTCTCTATTAGAGTTACGATCCAGTCCAATTATGGATCTTGGCTGAACTTGTAATTATGAGTTTGGAACTACGACTTCCCACTAGGCTATTGCTTTGCTTCCATGAGGGAGAGGAGAGTCAATGAAAGGATAATGGAAAATTCCTTTCAAGGATGCAGCGATGGCCGAATTTATCTAGACAGGAGGGGAAGTACAATGGGGACTTTACGCGAGACAATTCCCTCAGTTAGCCCCCAGCGAACATGAACAAACCAGGTTCTCACAGCATTGCTCAAACACGAAGGCAGATCTAACAGCCAGCCCTGCGCGGCGGCGCGAGGCAGCTCTGCCTCCTGAATTCCCTTCAAACCCAGCCATCAAAGCTGCCCAGGTGAACAACAGCTTATTCACAGGGAAAGAAAGGAATTCTTCCCATTCATCTGTTCCTTTATATTTGCCCTACAAGGAAGCTTAAACCAACAACCAAAAACCAACACAGACGTCAATAAAAATATCTTTGTACCCGGCATCCAGTAGGAGCTTTTTTCAAGAGACTGACAGAGCACTTGACCTCAGGGGAATGGCATCAAGGCAGCCTTGCAAAGATTTATCTGCCTCTCATTAAAACACAGTTTTCCATACCTTCCCTGTGCCCTATCGTCCTTTTCCCTAGTGGAAGCTGAAAAAACCCCAAACTTCAGTGACTTTTCCAAAGTACCCAAGGGCTGTCACACCCTGCCCAGTATCTCTGAATGAGTCACTGAAAAAGTGACTCCCCGGCACTTGAGAAATTTGATCCCTGCATCAGCAGCGTTTGGGACAGTTTCTTTTGTCCCTGTTTGCCACACAACCAATTCTTTCCTTCTGTCACACAGGCACGAAGATGATGAGAGGGATTGAGCACCTTTCCTACGAGGAAAAGCTGAGAGAGTTGGGATTGTTCAGCCAGGAGAAGAGAAGGATTAGGGGTGACCTAACTGCAGCCTTCCAGTACCTGAACAGAGCTGGAGAGGGGCTTTGGAGAAGGGCACGGAATGACAGGACAAGGGGGAATGGCTTCAAACTGACTGAGGGCAGGGTTAGAAGAAATAGTGGGAAGAAATTCTTGGTTATGAGGGTGGGGACACCCTGGCACAGGTTGCCCAGAGCAGCTGTGGCTGCCCCGTCCCCAAAAGCATCCAAGGCCAGGTTGGACAGGACTTGGAGCAACCTGTGATAGTGGAAGGTGTCCCTTCTCAGGGCAGGGGGTGGAACGAGAGGATCCTTCACGTTCCTTCCAACCCAAACCGTTCTGGGATTCTGATTCTATCTTTTTCCCTTGAACGCAGCTGTGTTTGTACTGCAACAGGTAAGTAACTCATGAATCCTCTCATCCTATTCATCAAAAGCTCATTTTAAACACAGTGATGATTTCTTTTGGTTTTAAAACACATGGAAAAGAAAAAAAAAACCACCCAAACATATAAAATGGAAGGACCAGCCTTTGAGCAGGAACAACTGCAGCACACCCCTGTGCATGCGTGAGTTTATTCCCGTGTGCAACCATCGAGCTGATCAGAGGTGTTGAGGTGATTTCACATTCAAATAAACACACTGGAAGCATTTATGGGAATGGCTCATCATGGAAACAAATGGGGCCGCGTGCTGCCGCGGTGGGCACGGGCATCTGTCTGGCTGCTGCGCTGTGCCGAGGCCCGGCTTCCTGCACAAAACAAATGGAGGGAGCAGACCCACTGTGCAATTTTTAAATTGCTTCCCAACGGAGTTATTTCCCGACAGTGATTTTTCAAACCCAGCAGCAGCAGCAGCAGCAAAACTCGTCCTCTCCTCCACCAAACAGCTCGGGCTGAGAGTCCCAAACAAAACCGAGCTGGCGTGATGTGACCAGAGGAAATGCGGACACTAATTTCAAACTGCAGATGATATTTCAGTTTCTCAGCTTCTCTAACTCACAAAAGAGCCTGAAGGGACTTGGGTCTACAAATCCCTGCCCCAACCCTCATTTTGAATTTGTTCCTTTTAATTGCCTTTGTGCCAAGAGGAAGGCCGGGAAATTTTCATCCAACGGATGCTTTGCATGGGAAATAAAGGGCAGAAAACAGGAGTTTGGAGCAAAGAATTGCCAAGGTAACCATCCCTGACAGCTGCACTGGTGCCAGGATGATGACAGACACAATCACTCCCCGCTGGTGCAGCTTTGGGGAAGAGCCAGGGCATGTGGAGGGTAACTGGTACTAAAAACCATCAAAGAAACCCAGAACCTCAGCAAGATCGCCAGGAAATGGGATTTATGGCTCCTGCATCACACAAACAGCACATCTTGGGATGTCCTTACCACCACAGACTGGTGTGGCTGTCCTTTAGACTTGGGCAGTACCAGACACCATCACCCACGAGGACAGCCAAGGAGCTCAAGCATTTCCTCTCCTCTGACACCCGTGAGCAGTCACGGTGTCCCTTCGTACCTTTGCTCCGCCTCCGGCTCCGATACTGCTCCGTGTAGAAGGTGAGCTGGGTTTCATCGTCTGCCTCCGAGCCAGAGTTGCCTTTGGCACGTCCAAACCCGATCCCACCTGCAGGCAGTAGAGAGGGAAAAATCAGCCCTGGCAGCTGGGATGCTCAGGAGCAGGTGGAGCCGGGAGCTCCTCAGCAGAGCCGAGGATTTGGCCAGCAACCCCCACTCATTGCTGAGGTTCTTTGCTTGCAGTCACCAGGAGTGACCAGGAACTTTTACCATTCATGATTCCATCAAAAATCAAGACCCTGCAGTGCCTATAGTGATGAGAATGTAAGAAGACACTTTCTTACCCTCAGAAATTAAAATACGAATGTATTTCAAGGGACTTAAAAAGAAAACCCCTGAGCGTGGCAGCTGCTCTCCCCAAGGACACCTGCACGGTGAAACACAGTGAATTTCAGGTGTCTGCTTCAAAGCAAACCCAGCAAGGACAAGTGGTACGGGGGGAATAAAGCACTTGGGGGGCACCCAGGACCACCCTGGGGGTCTTTGCTGCCCCTCAGAACCCAGTTTGGCCCATCTGCTCCCCCAGCTTGCTGTGACAGCCAGCAGCACAGCCCTGCAGCAGTCAGGACCGACAGGAGCAGGGCTGGCCCATGGTTCCCTGGCCTCCTCCTCTCTGGATACGGTGTGGGATGCAGCAGGAGCCCAGCTGGCTTCATCCCCAGACCCACCAAGGAGCGATGGATGCTTAAAAGGCACCACAGGCTCTAACTGGCAGAAGTCCTTCAATCTTTGCAGAGCTTAAAGCAAAGAGGCCTCTGGGGGTTGACAGTGGCCCTTTAAACTGCCATTAAAATATTTTACTGTTTTTAAAAAATCTTTTATTCTAGGCAGCAGCACAATTTCCCCATTTCTTGGCAGAGAAACAGAAAATGAGCGGTGCCTTCTGCCCTCTGAAATCCTTAATCACAGCGATGAGAGGTGGCTGGCAGGGGCCAGCGGGATGCCAGGAGCTCGGCACGTGGCTCCTGCCCTGGCCATGCCCTGACCTGGCCGAGCAGTGCCCTCCAGGGCAGTCCCAGCAGCGGGGTAGGAAGAGGCTCTGCCGGCTCCTTTGCTCCTGGAAGCAGCAGGAAGGGTCAGTGCTTGCACACAGCAGCAGGCAGTGCTTGGTCAGGGGGCCTGGGGGCTTTAAAGACCCCAAACCACAACTCACCATCAGCCCCTCCTCAGCCACAAACACCACAAAAAACACCCAGTGCCATGATACACCCACACCGAGGCGTTTGAGAGGCACAGCAGAGTGGTAAAGCCAATAAGGCTTATTTGCAAGAGTGAGGGAAATCTTAATTAACCCGGGCTTCTAACGCAGGCCCTTGGGCAGCCAGCCAGGGCTGCAGCCCTGCTGCACATCCCCTTCTCACTGAGCAGGGGCTGCCGCAGTGACCGGGGCTGGGGGACGGACACCAGCTGTGGGAGGGTCCCCCCACTCCTGAGAGCTCAGCACAGCCCTCGCCCCTGCCTGGGACAGGGACCTGGACGCTGCCTGCGCAGGTAGGACACGGCACGTCCCTCTGTCACCTTCCCCCGCACCAGAGCTGGCCCCTTTTGCACAGGCAGATGGCTGGGGTGGACAGAGGCAGCGATGTGGTGCTCTCCGTGCTGTCACGCCCCACTGAGGTGACCAGGCAGCTGGCACAGGCAGCAGCTGCTCCGCCAGCCCCCGGCCCAGCCCCCTCCGGCCGCTCCGCGTTTGTGTGCCGGCTGCGTCTCCGTGATGGATGGAGCTGACACGTTAAATTACTCAGGCTGGATGTCTTCAGAGAGCTGGTGACAGCGATATTGCATTTTCTGATTACCCAGCACTGAGCAGGATGTATAAATACAGGAGCTGTGAGACCTGGCGCGAGTCCCCAGCCCGCAGCGGAAACGTCTCCTCTGACCCAACATGCGGTGCCAGAGGTCAGCCTGGAAACACCAGCCTGGGGCACACACACGGCTGCCAGGGATGGGCGTTTACACCTCCGTGCCATCCGGGATGCTGGAACACACCTTGGTGGTGGTGTTGAGGATCTTAGAGCCCAGCTGAAGCAACCTGGAGGACGCAAGGACACTAATCCTCAAGTAATTCTGCCATGAACCTGATTTCATGTTTAACTGGCGCCAAAATCTGACCAAATCAGCCCAGTGAGACATTCACAACTGGGGCAATGCCTCCTCTTCCAGGTCTGTAACCAGCCTTGGTCACAGGCTGCTCACCAGGGCATGGGGCTGAGGATAATCACGGTGGGGCCAAGGATGCTCACGGCAGAGAGCACCCACGTGGAATTACTGCCCAACAAGGACAGCATCCAGGTAAAGCCAAGCAGTCCTGCCTGGTCAGCATTCCCTTTCCTTTAAAAACAGGGAGAAAACCACCGAGTATCAGAAAACAAAAAGATGCTGGTCACTGCAATCGGTCACAGATTGGAATAAGATGCTTAAAAGACAGAGAACAGGGAAACAGCAGTTTTGAAGCGCTGGGCACCTGTAGTGCACTGGCAACTCTCTCCAGCAGCTCCCACGCGGAGATGCTCCCTCTTTACACCCAGTTTACTCCTGCTTCTGAGACTGGAGAAAAAACAAACCTCTCCTTCCTCGCCCGACCCCCCATCTCCTGCCCAGCTCCTTCACCAGGCAGTGGGGCAGGAGGCGGGCAGGGAAGGGGAGCTCAAGGAAGATGCTCTTGTTTCTAATCCTGTTTGCAGATTTACAAGCTCGTTAATCCCTTCAAATAGATCTCAGCTCAGCCAGGCGCCGGGGCACGGCGCCTTTTCTGAGTGCAGCATTAATTTAGTGGGGAGCAAGGCGGGGTGCCAAGGCAAACACCTCGTTATGGTGTAATTAAAGATGGTCCCGTTAATGCTGAGTGGGGATAAGGAAATAAAATTCAGGAATCAGAGTTATCCCCGAAGACTTTTTGTTAGCCGAAGCCATGTGTATGTTTTTAAAAGTGAGGTTTTTGTCATTACAGAGGAAATAAAAAGCAAACATGACATTTTTAATCCTTTCCCCGAAGCCAGGAGGTCACAGAACATCTCAGGGAAAGCACTATAGATGTAAAAGGAATCAAAACGGAGTTAGAATAAAGAAATAAGTAACAGCAGCTATTTGGATAACTCCTATCTGAGGCCAAGCTGACCTCAGACACTTAATCCCACCAAGTTGGATGTCATAATAGAAGTGGAAGCTTGGTTTTGTCCCCAGCGGTGCCACCCTGGGTGACATCTTTGTACATCCCTCTGCCCTGCAGCCACTATCAATGGAAAACGGATTTTCTGCATCCTTTTCCTCCAGAAAAAGGGCAAACCCCTGCACGTAACACAGAATGCAAGACCCACAGCTTCCCTCATCGACCATGCTGGGTTCATCCCACTCCTTGCTCACCCCACGCAGTGTTGCCTGCAGGGTGTTCAAGGAGCCCTTCTGTTCCCAGGCTGCCCAGCAGAAACCGGACGAGGATCGCCCTCCCCAGCACAGCAGCGAGGTCCATGCACTAAGAGCTGGCAGGGCAGTGCAATTAGCTAAGTGGAAATTTTCAGTTTAATTAATTTAGCCCCGAAAAGGGCACCAGACAACTGTAAAAAAAAACCCACCCAAATGTGGTCAGAGAAAGGTAAATTAGATGCAGATTTAAGGAGGGAAAAAAAAATTACACAAATATTTTCTTTTGAAACTTACTCACTCAACCTCCCCTTCCCCCCCCCAAAAAAAAAAACCAACCAAACAGAATAAAGATAAAATGCTCTTTAAAACTAAGTGCCCTGTGGCAGGGGTACATTCACACACACTGGCTTCAGCTGAGGAAAACTCCTCCTCCTCACTGATCTTCCTCTCCCTTCTGTCTCTACCCAAAACACCCCACCAGAGCAGGTGGTGCAACAACCAGGTGACAGCTCCCTTATGCAAAACTGGGACCATGCTGATCCCAGACAGCATCCCTTGCACAACCTGAAGGGTTTTATTTTCACCAAGGACCAACTCAACGAGCTGGACATGATGTTTTGACTCAGGTGAGGTGGAAGCTCCCAGGTGAACCCCAGAAAAGCCTCACCAGCAAAATGCGATGCTCTGCAGGCACCACAGGACAGTCAGACAGGGCAAGGTGTTTTTTAGGGTGTGCTGGCAGAAGCAGGGACCATGGATGAGCCCAGCTGAGCCTCAGCTCTCCTGCCTCCAGGAGCTTTGGGTAACTCAGGGCACAGCCAAGACCTCCAAACCACAGGAGCTGCAGCCCCAGTAAGCAGCACAGCCCGATGAAGAGCACATCCTGCCTCAGGAGAAGGACCATTAAGGTCTTCCATAAATTCTTCCCAAATCCAGAGTGTTTTTAAAGCCCTGCCCCAGGAGAGGGCACCAGACCCCCTCTCTGCGCACACTGGCCACCCCCAGGGCCACCTCCCAGCCCCGGGGCTGGGCACATGGGATGGGCCATCAGCCAAACCCACACCCTCCGTCCCTGCCCCGCTGCCTCTCCCCAGGGCATCGCTGCCCAGTTCTGCGGCAGCCAGGTTGGGATGCTCCAGGGCTGTGTTTCAGGATCAATAAACCCTCCGGAACGCAGCATCCTTCCCTCCAGTGCTGCCAGCCTGCAGCACAGACCTCTTCCTTCCAGCCCACCCCTCCCACCCTCGGCTTTCTCCATCCTCGCTCTCCCTCAATTATTTATAAGCTCTGAATGTGCTTCACTCCACAGAAGTGTTTAGGGAGAAAGGTTGTATGAAAGAGGCATTAGACAAAATAAAGTTATACCGCACAGTAAATAGAGAGGGTGGTGTGGTTTGGTGGGGTTTTTTTCAAAGTCAATCTACTTGGGAAAACAGCGCTTTTCCCAGAGCTGCTGGAAACACTCAGGGCAGAATCAGATTTAATGAGGAGCAATGGGCAGCAGCTTAAGCACATTCAGAGCAGGGAAGTGAAGCAAGGCAAAGTTTATCCCAGATTTGTTTCCCTTGGGCTGGGGTCAGGTTGTTCCCTGGCTTGGATGGTTCATCCCATCCTTCTGAAGGAGTAGCACTCGGAAACCCTTTCAGAGCCTTTCCATAGAGGAGGAATTCCTTCTGCTGTGTGCAGTTCCTGCAGGGAGAGCGCTCCAGCTGTAGGGCTTTGATGAGGTTAAACATTAATTAAATCAAACCACAAGAAAATAATTACACACATGCATCCATCAGGCTGGCTTGTCACTACTCAGAAACAAAGTTGGATGCAAACCCCATCAGCGGAACTGTCACGCGGCCGTTAGGAGGAAATTAATGCATCCCAAATGGACAATTTCATTTAGGGGAAGGAAAAAAAAGTCTCGTGGATTGCAATGGATTAATGAGGCAAAGAGTTTATGTTTGCAATTGGATGGAAAATGTAAATATCCCGAGTTGTGGGATCATCCTTTACCCTGGAGGGTTGTTCACACTCCAGCCACTTGCCTGACGGAGGCACAGGTAACTACAGCCTGTAAAAACAAAACCTCTGGCACAGGAGAGGCCAGGGAATGGGCAGAGAAAGGCATGGATCAGCTCAGCAACAGCGCCCAGCCAGCACCCCTACAAGCAAAAAGATGTTTAAATTAAGAGGAAAAGAGGACGGATGGGATGGGGCTGTGGGGAGCGAGATCTCCACTGGACTCGCTGGCATGCGTGGCTTTTTGGGGATTTCTGACTACTGAGAGCTTGAAATCTCTTTTTTTAGGGTGTGCTGGTGAGGGATCCCCATGGCTGGGGACACTGGGAGTCAGAGTCCCCTCCTGAAGCCCTTGGGGTACGTTCTGCATCAGGCTCCTCGTCCCTCACTGGGTACAAAGCAAGCTCATGTTCCCACACCGAGGAAACCAGCGGGGAGAGATGGAGAGAGGCCAAGGGTGCTCTTGACCTGGTATCCACTGACTGTTCCTGTGGTCACTGATGCGCAGAGGGATCCTGGGGAGGTGGGAAATGGGGTGGGGGTGTCTCCAGAGACTGGGGACAGGCCGGGCTGGCTCGGGGTCACACTCTGCCCCCACACAGCCAGGGGCTCTGCCTGCAGCTGGGTATTGTGCCTCCTCCTAAGCTCAGCTGCAAGGATTAACTGACTTGTTCCATTAGTGACCAAAAAGCCTCTTACCTTCAGGCAGCTCAAAAATGAAATAAAAACACACCCACAGAAAATGAGGCTGGAGCAGGCAGTCAGGGAAACTTTCCCTGACAGTCCCCATGGACCCCAAAGCACCCACACCCACACTCAAATCCAGAGACACGTATTTGAATAACTACTAGAAAACAAACCAAATAATTTAAACCAGTTAAAGAGTAAGAACATTTTCTTCACACTGAGTAAATAATTTATGGGCAGAGCTATAATAAAAAAAAAGCCCTCTCCAGGCCTGTATCACAGGAAAATGTATCAGGAATAAAAGATCGCATTTCAGACTCATAAATAAATGAAAAACAAAACCAACAGTAAACAGAAAGAAAAGTATTTCCTTCTCAGCTCCCAGAGCTGACACAAAGGCCCTCAGTGCACTGGGCAGATCGTGGCCAAGGCACCTTCATCCCCATCATCCCTGAGGGGATCTGATGTCTCCTCCTCATCCACAGATGGAAATCTGAACCCAAACCCTCGGCACAGCCTTCAGTGTGATACAGCCTTTAGATCCATGAATGCTGCTCCCACCCTCTGTGTAGCCCCTAAGCACTGGGAAAGTGGAAAGAAGAGAGGTCCCAGTGATGTGAGCTACAGCCAAAATGAATTTCACCCCTTCATGAAATTAAACGTGACAGGAAACTGTGTTTCACTCCCACCTCAGCTAGCTGGGGCAGCTGACAGGGACTCTGGGCTTGCAGCAGAATCCCTTGGAGGGGACACGACGTGACACAACTCACAGGCAGCTCCACCAGACTGCCCAGAGGACTCTGCGTGGGGTCTGTCCCTCTCTCACCCCACCACAGAGAAGATCTGGTGTCCCCACACTCGGCAGTGAGGGTGAGGAGGCTCCCACCTTCCTCCCCAGCCAAGCTCCTCTGGCCGTGGCCACCTACCTCGGGGCCGGCTGCGGCGTTTCCGTCGGCCCACGGAGGTGCTGCGCAGCGCGGGCTGCAGCTGCCCGATCTCGATGGGCGTGTTGGTGCGGAAGCTCTCCTTGAACTTCTGCATCAGGGACTCCACCGTCTCCTGCGTCACCTCGGGAGCTGCAACACCAGCACAGGGGCTGTGGTTAGAAAAGAGCTGGGCCACCGTGTCCCCACTGCCCAGAAAAACCTTTCCTTGTGCAAGCCAGAGTCGGGTCCTGGGGCAGGAGCTCTGCCAGCACCCCCCGGTGTCACCCACAGGGACCCATCTGGCACTCTTCAGATCTTACCAAAGCCACAGAAATGAGAAACTTGTGAGTTTACAGAAACTGTGTTTTCCACGCTGCTTTCCAGCATTTTGGATTATTTCTTGTCTCTCCCCCATGTGCGCTTGGAAGCGTCATGTCCTTATCTAAGTTACAGCCTGAAAGGTTCAAATCATACAGGGCAGTGAGCTGGCTTTGGGTCAGGTTTAACTCTACGCCAGAAGCTCAGAATTGAACCCAAACTTTGGCAGTGTTTTAGGGCAGCAGGAACTCCCCAACAGGCAAGTTTGGGATTATGGAATGATGAGAAGGCTGGGGTGGGAGTCAGGCAAAGTGCAGCTGGCCCAGAACGCTCTGAGCGGCAGCAGGATTCCCTGGGGTCTCCCAGAGGCTGCACTTACATGCTGGGATGCAGCACCTGAGATCAGGAAACAACTTCCTGCAATGCCCCACGGCACGTGTCACACCATGCTGATATTTAAGCAACTCCTCTCCTTGCTCTCACACACCCTCCATTCAGTAATGCCAAAAAATTCCCCCAGCACTTCCGATGAAGCTCCCTACCCACCTGTGCAACAGGCAGTAACAGGAAACCATGAAACCGCTCGCAAAAAGCAAAGACGAGATTTGGGATCAAAAGGCCTGTCCTGCAGGACGCAGAGGTCTCCCAGCGTCTCTCACTCCACTGGTTCGGCCCCTGCCAGCTCCTTAAATAAACTCATCATCAGAACATAACCTGTGTCCTAGCTCCGTTTCCGCAGCACACACCCCAGCTGAGGTGCCAGGGAAGGATGCTGCGGCAGCCCCGGGGCCCTCAGCCTCCTGCTGCCGTGTTCCCAGCGGGAGCCCGACCCCGCAGCTCCCTCGCCCGGGAGCACGTGTGCCAGGGTGTCCCCTGAACAGATGGAGAGTCATCCAGACCTTGGGGCTGTGTGATACGGGACTCGTGGAGGTGGAGCAGGGAGCTCTGGAGCGGCTCGCACAGCTGAGGCTTGTTTACCGAAAGGAGGCCCGGAGGAGAGCACGGAGGGAGGAGGAGGAGGAGGGGACCGTGCCTGCAGAGAGGTCCCAGCGGTCTCATGGCCCCTGCTCGGCTGATGGGACCGTGCTGAGGGTATCCATCGGGCCACCACGCTGGCACAGCCGGCCCAAGGCAGCTGCCCCCGCGCCTGCCAGTGGAGCAAACGCCAAGAGGGGAGCACTGGGGAGGAAGGGGGGGTCCCTCGGCCACCGGCTGTTTGGGATGATGCTATGAATGCTGCAGGAATTGGGAGCAGAGAGCTGGTGCATCTCACTGCTCTGCACGGCTCAGGTGTGCCAGCACATCGTTGGCTTCTCTGTGCCCCTGAGCTCAGGGGTTTGGAGAAAGGAAATGGGAAAGGGAAGCAGGAGGGAGGAGAGAAAAGTAAAGCAGAGGGAAAAAAGAAAAAAAGGAAAAGGAAGGGAAAAGGAAAAAAAAAGGGAATGTGGGGAAAATGAGAAATGAGAAAAGACCCTTGTTGACTTGATCTCAGCAGGCAGAGTTTGGCATGGGTGGGCAGCACAGAGAGAACCCTCAGTGACAAATGAAAGACAGCAGAGCTTCAACTGTGTGAGCACGAGGGGTGAAGGATGAAGGGAGAGCCCTTCATGCACTGCCAGCAGTGCCAAAAGGGACAGAGAAGAGACCACTGCACCATAACAGAATGAGACAGCACTTGCTGGGCTGTTCATCACATCCACGAGAGAGACAGTCCACTGCAAACCAAACTGGGCTTCCCCACAGCAGCCCTCGGAGGTTTTAACTGGTCAGAAAAGGATGGGAAGAAGCACTACTGTGAGGGTAGACAGTGGTCTGAATAATTTGCTTTAACTTCAGGCCAGCCCTGAATCAGTCAGGCAGTCGGATTAGGAGATCCTTGTAGATCACTTCCAGCTGAACTATTCTACTCTGCACATCCCCGCAAGCCCCCCTGGACTGCCTGTGCCAAACACGGGCTCAGCCAGCTGCTCCTGGCACCCCCACAGCACCCACACGCTGCTCCCCTCCCCGGCACGACACAGCCACGTCAGCAGAGCCCAGCTCTGGCCGAACATGACACATTTCAGAGGCGACAGGACCGTCCTCCCCTCGAGCAGAGCTTGCCAAACGCCTTCTCTCCCGTCCCCGGTTTCCAGGATAAATCCACCCGGGCTACTGAGCTCACATCTTCGTCACCGCGCTGAGAGATCCTCCAGCCTGGCAGAGGTGGTGAGATCCACCCCGAGGTTTGGCACAACTCTACCATCTCCATCTCCCCCTGTTCCACAGCCAAGCCTTCAGCAGCACAACCACGCCAGGAGCAGGCTGGAGCAGGGGAATCACGAGGCTCTCCGGCCTCCGCAGAATCAGCTTCCCTCTCTGGCAGCACTTTGAGGACACAGCTGAAGGTCACCTTACCTTTGCAAAGCACAGCGCACATTCCTGACGAACACCTCCCTCCTGTCCACCCCCATATTCTATTTCAAAAGCCATTTGCTCTCCTTATGGCTCCCCTATTCGTTTGCCCGTCTCCCACAAAACAATCCCTACCCCGAGCCGTTCTCTCCTCCTTCCTTTCTTCTGGCACAAATTGCAGTGCGAAAATATGTTGTTTGGCTTAAAAATTACAACAACAACAACAAAAAAAGTAGTCATCAGCTGAACAATATGAGCAATGTTTGGGTAAAAATACATTGCAATGGAGATGGGAAGCAGCAGCATTTGTTCCAGCCTTTGCAGGACTCCCGGCACAGCCAGGAGAGCTGCACCCTCCCAGACACACAGGCTGGGTGTGGGGGGCTGTTCTGGGGAGATGCCACAAGCAGCATCTCACTATCCCAGAAGGGATTCCCCACATCAGAGTGCCAGGCCTGGATCAGTGCAATCACCCACAAATCCTCTTGGAGAGATGAACTATTTGTGAGCCCCCACCAGCTGCACTCGGATGTTGTCTCCAAGACATTCTTGAGGCACTACAAAACCCCTTTGACTGTGCAACCTGTTCCCAGCCAGCAAAGCCAGGCAGTGATGGAAACACCCCACAGCTCTTGGGAAAAGGCTCTCAGCTTTGCTGAGGTGTTTCACTCTTCAGACATGGCCTCGAGGAGGACCCCAGTGGAGCAGCTTCTGCCCAAAGCAGGCTCAAACCTCGCACTGCCATTGGGTGGTGGGAGAGCTGGCCAGCCCTACAGCTTGGGGTTTGCATCTTATTAAAACAGAACGGTGAGGTTTAACGTCTGCAAAGGTGCCAGTTTCCCTGAGCCTCAGAGTCTTTGGTGTCTGGCTTAAAGGCTCTTTTCCTGCAGCCACAACCATCCCTGCTCTCCTCGCACAACACCTGCGCTCCCACAGCTGCAGGAGGATGACTGGCAAAGCCACAGCAGCTTCTCTCACAGCTTCCCACGCCAGGGATGGACTAAAACATGTTTTTATAAAATACAGTTTTTTAAGCATCTGGTTTTCCCATCCCTCTCTTTGATTTCTGGCTGCCAGAAGGCAAGTTATCGATCCCTCAGTATTAACAGTGGCCACAATGCTCCCAGAGTTTTAGGGAGAGGAATAACTCCAGAGCATCTCAAGAGCTGCTCGACTGAGCATTCTGCAACAAGACAAACTCAATCAAGGATTAAATGGAAAAAGTTTGGGGGCAATTAGGAGCCAGGGTCAGGGGGGTTTTTACCTCCTGACCTGCATGGCCACGAGTAGGATGCAGCCCCCTCACCTCAGAGACTGGCTCTTCTCAAAGACTCTCCTGCCCTTTCATTGACTACTGCCAGTATTTTTCAAATATTCTGCTTTTTCTAGGCACAGGGCAGGGCACTCTCCTGGGATCCCCTGACGTGGGCTCTAAAGGTCTAATACATCATCACGTCCCTAACATGCCACGGGAACACCAGGCACGTGCAACACAGTTTAATAACATTATAATTGTTTCCTCCAAATCAACCCCCTGATATTCAGCAAGCTCATTTTGATGTTTCTGGATCAATATTTCAGAAATTTCTGTTCTACAAAGTATTTCAAGAAATTGACTTTCCAATCCTATTTGGAACAAGCATAAATTTCACAATACTGGAAGTTTTCCACGTGGTGGAAACCCTGATTTCTCACCAGCTCTAAATAATGGGTGTTTGTTGCTTTTTGAAGCATGAAATAACTAAGGGTGTTTGTTCTGAGACTGGGATGTGGACTGATTTTCAACAGTGCCACCCTGAAGGTACCGAGCTCCACAAAGCACGGAGCTTTAGTAGCATAAAATTAGGTAATTACACTGACGCTGATGTGATGACAGTGGGAGAGATTTGTTCAACAGCTTCGCATGCGCTCCGAGGAAAACACAACTGGAGACCGACATCCTGCCACAGAGCACGGGGAACACTGGGAGCTTCACCTCTCCGTGTGCTTTTCCAGCCACCAAACCTCTCTGGAGCAGGACAGCCTGTCCCCTTTGGTCCCCTGATGTCCAGCAGTCCGTGTCAAATGCCACACGCAGCCACTGTGTCCAAGAAACACAGGGAAGCTGCTGGTTGCGTTACACAACCAACTCAGGACATATATATCTGTTTTATTTAAATACATATATATATCTTCATATATACGCTTTTATTTAAATGCATATCTCTCTCTATATATGGATATAGATAAAAACATCAAAAGGAAGCACAAATCACACCAATACACTGGGGGACCACGCACACCCTGCCATGCCTCCATGTCCAAACCACACTCAGCTGAACCCAGCAGGGAAACTCACCCATGGCACCGCGTGCTCTGTCACAGCTGGCCCCCAGCCCAGCCCTGCCAGCACAGCGCGAGGGAGGGTCAATCCATCTCCAAAAAAGCTCTTTTACAAAGTGGGGTTCTCACACACAGCAACAGAGGGAGAGAGGAACCCAGGAGCATTTCGAAAACAGCCCTGTATTCCATGTCGACTTTTTCTTTCTTCTCTCTCCTGGCCCTTTTTGTTGAGTTTTAAAATAGAGTCTGTATACATTTTTTTTAGCACAGCTATTAATACAACGCTATTAATACACAGCTATTAATACATTAATAGATTATTATATACATTAATAAATCTCTCGCTATAAAAATAGATCTTTGTACGCAGAAGTCTGATTTCAATTGCAAATTGGAGGGGGAGGGAAGCAGAAGAAGAGATAAAGTTTTATTCAAGATGTCTCCTTTGAAGGAAACTGAACAAATGTACTTTCCTCCTTCATATATTCATGAGATGACTGCTTCCCTACCCCGTTCTCCGCCACCCTCAGCTCCGGGCTCGGAGCCAGCACAGCCCTTATCTGGTACGAGGCAGGGAAAAAAACGTCCTGATAGGATCAGAAGTTTTCAGTAGTTTAACAAATCTGGGAAAAAGTCTCCATGGGGTTCTAATAAAGCTCGAGGAGTGTGACGGGAAGGGGGATGCCGGGAAAGGCTGGTGTGCAGTGGGAGAGGGATGGAGAGCAGCATCCTGCAGTGGGGACAGGGACTCCGGGGCACCCCAAAACCCTTCTGGACATGCACACACTCTTTGCTGTTTGCCTTTATTGCCAAGCTTTGCCATTGCCCCCACCTGCAGAGAGCAGGAGAGAACATCTGCAGCTCCCATCCTCACTGCAGCTGGGTGAGAGGAGCTGGCAGGACCCCCATCCCACTGGAAAGGGACGGGCAGAGCCAGCACCCACCCAGCACCCACCCAGCACCGGCTGCCCTGACCCTTCTTCATCCTCTCTCCAGTCACGGCGCTCAGTCGCTTCCCAGCTAATTGCCTCCACTCATGTGTGCAAACTCACCGTTTACCGGAAAATGTCAGGGAATGTTAATTTCATTCGGAATGTACTTCCATTTTTTTATGATGGGAAATGAATAAGCATTGTATTAATAGCATAATTTCCAACTCCAGCCGCAGTCGCGGCCCTGCGGAGGGAGGCTGCGAGTTACTCGTCAGCCTGCACCTTCCCTGCCTCTCCACCTTCCTTCTTTCCCTTCCCCCTGTTCCCCCCACTTCTCCTGTTGGTAATTAAGATAATGCAATGTAATTATAAACATATTAGGAAAGATCAAATGCTGAAGAGCTGCAGTCCCACGGTCCCGCCTCCGCCTCACACCTCTGCCTGGAGAGCACCTCCCAAAAGTTGATGGGTCTCTGCACTCCTGGGGCTGCTCCACCTGGGTTTGACCTTCCCAGGAGCTGTTTCTGGCCGGGAAACCCTCAGCTCTTCCACGGGGCAAAATCTTTCTAGCACATCCCTCCCCGAACATGTACAGGGCATTTATTTTTTTATCCCATTTCTCCTGCAAGGAAAAACCTTTGGCCATGGGGTGCTGCCCCACCTTCCCCTGCCCCAGCACTGAGGAGGTCCAATCCAACAGAGACTCCATTTCCCATTTTCTCGGCTCCAATAAAACCCTTAACTTAGTTTTTTTTATGAGACATCGTAACTTTCTTGCTTAGGCAGCGAGCAGAGTGGATGAGGGAAGATGGGCAGACCCTCGGTATCAGCTAATGCTCCTCAAGTTATCAAATAATTGAAAAGTTAAATAAGAACACTCTGGAGGAAGCTTCTCGATTTGGTGCTAATGGGCACACGGAACTGTCCGGGCTAATGTTGCGTGCAGGAGAGACACTGGCTCGAGAGCACAGCGCTGGCCTCCAGCTCCCTCTCCCCACCACACAGCTCCTGCAGCTCCGCAGGGCCAGAGGAGCCAGCTGGGGCAGGGACACACCGAGGGCAGGAAAGTCCCATCCCCACCCGGCTGAGGAGCCGCTGCCGGGGCATGAACCTGCACGCAGCAGCACTTTGGCATCTGTCAAGTGAGTGTGAGTAAGTGCCAGCACCCCAGAGGATGGGCATGGGCAGGACAGGGCTCCAGAACAGCCACTGCGGGTGGGAAATGTGGCACAGTGGCCCGTCTCCAGTCTCCACCACCACCCAACTCCCCGCTCAGCAGCACGGTGCAGAATGAACTTTTAGTTAGAAAACACATTTCCTCTGCCCAGCGGACAAGGTGACATTTTTCACAGTACTGACAATGCCGTGCCACCTGCCAGGACGAACGAGGGAGCGATGCCAACCCAGAGGAGAAGGACAAACTACTGAAATCTCTCAGTGCAGCCAGGAGCTTCAGCTCCAAAACAGCACCAAAAGGACCAATGACCTCCCACGCTGCGCAGCGCATGGGTGGAGGGAGCAGGCGGGAGAGAGTGAGCTGAGAGCTGGTTTGTTGGCTCAGGAGAAGGCCTGGAGTACAGGGAACACCCAGAAAGCCCAGGATATCAAAACCAAACCTATTGCAAGCCACGCAGGTAAAGAAGCGAGGCTGAGCACTGCCACACTCACAGGACCCAGTGGGAGAGTCGCAGCAAACGCCGTAACTCAGCGGGGCCGTCAGAAGGGATTGATTTGAAGCACCTTGTTAATAAGTTTCCTCTCCCACTGGTCCTTCAGGGAGGTCAGTGCCTAATGACAAATGGGGCTGGAAGGTGCCTGCAGACCCAGTATCAGCACAGGTGCCCAGCCTCAATCCATCTTCCTTAGGAGCCAGCTGACAAAACCGTCTCGGTGCTGTAGCCAGGTAAAACACGACCGACTGGAAGAGGACACGCAAACAGAGTGAAGAGTTGGTGCTGCAGCTGCCCTCCCTGCTCCCTTCCCCATAAAACCCACAAGTCTGGGATGGAATGATGGGAGGAAATCTCCACATGCTGACTGGTGGAGACAAAATGCCACTAAAAGCCAAGGAGAAGAAGGGCTGAGTATCATGCTCTGAGACAAACTCATCACTTGCTCAGGTGACAGGATCCAGAGCAGCCTCAGCTCTGAGCCCCACATCCCAAGGGCTGAGTCCTAACCAACATCTATATACTTCCAGTAAAGGGGAACACCGTGGGATTGTTCTCCTTTATCCCACATCCTCTCCTGATCAGTCTGACCTCAGAAACCAGTGGCAGGTTTTCACTCCCTGCTGATACCATGGAAGCACCATCCCTGGAAGTGTTCAAGATCAGGTTGGACAGGGCATGGAGCAACCTGGTCTAGTGCAACGTGTCCCTGCCCATGGCAGGGGTTGGAACCAGACGGTCTTCTGGGTTTCTTTCAACCCAAACCATTCCAGGATTCAGTGACAGCCCTGGTCAGAGCTGAAGCTCTCCCAGGTCCTCTGCATTGCACACAAGGTGGTTGCAAGATACAACCCAGAGGAGAAACTCAGGAGAGGCAAGGACACCTGAGATCCCCCAAGGCAAGTAAACAGCCATCATATTATTTTTTTAGATCTTCCATCAGGCAAAAACAAAAGGAAAAAAAAGTCATCTTGAAGCTAATCTTGGTCAACAACTGTCCCACAGCCCAGCTATGCCTTTAAATAATGTAGTGCTTTATCAAACATTCATAGTGATGCACAAAGTGATGAACAATGTGCGTCTGGCATTTATATAAATATAGTTCCTGATGGCTTATTTTCTTTCGACAGCCAACACTTCACAGCTTATCTTCTGTGAGCTTGTGATTTTGCCTGGATGGAAAACACTTTGGACACCTGGGGAATCAGGACTACTGCACATGAAACTGCCATGACATCCCCACTGGGCATCTGCAGCCCCACAAAGCTCCACAAAACCCTCGCTCAAGAGCTGATGCTGACTTGAGGAGCCAGAAGTCACCCAGCTGTGGCTGCAAGAGGGGGCAACCAAGGGTATTTCTTCAACTTGGGATGTTGTGGAGTGTCAGGATGAGACCAGCGCATGCCTTGCAAAGCAGCAGGTCTTCACAAATCCAGCATCCTTTCAGGACGCTCAGCAAAATGCTGGCATAATAAACCACCCTGTTTCTGTTCCAGTCCCTATGGCCCCATTCAAAGCTGCTTTTCCAACTGTTCCTTTCCTCCTCTGTCTCATGAAATTAATGAGCATGTTGTAGCAAAGAGAGGGAAGATCAACAATAAAACACATCAGGAGCCCACCCTATCAGCCTCTTCTCCACAGCAACAGTTGCCGTGGGCCAGGAAGAGCGCTGGCTGACCCTAGGTGTTTAAACCTTAATTAGTCATTAAGCATGGGTCACAAACCCATGAGCCAGGGAGCTGCAGGACCAGAGGAAGGCCCCAAACCCCAGGAGCTTCCCTGTCCCTTCTGAGCCACTCCTAGAGGCAGGAGTATGTTGGATATGGCTCTTGTGGGAGAGACGAGCCGAGCATGCTCCCACACATCCGTGATGCTGCTTTGATCCACTTTCTTGGGGGTGTAAGGGAGGGGAACTGTGCCCCACAGCACCACCGTTCCCTCCCCCACACTGGCAGGACAACCCAGATTTGGGTTGGAGGTAACCAGTTCAACAGGACGATCAAAACAAACCTAAAACTCCAGCCTGGCGCCTCTCCACTCAGCTCTCCAAAGGCAGTTAATATATTAATATATTAATTATGACTGTGTTTATCTCTGCAAAGCACAGCTTTTCCCTGGCAGGTCAGGACATTTTCAAATCTGCACTGAAGCCTGAGCTGGCATCACCACAGAGCCAAAGACCCAGTGGCACGACTGGTGTAACCTCTGCAACTGGGGCCCTCACTCCCTTCATTAATGCATTCTAATCAGTTGCAATTGAGCATGCTGGACCTGAAAACATCTTAAACGTCTCTATTAACTAGAAATGCTAGCTAAGCACGTCTGCAAGTGCTTCCCTGAATTAGGATCCAACTTCTACCCTGTCAAGCCCCCCTTTCTTTTTCTCAATTCTTTAAAGCTGAAATTTGAAGCTGGTTTTTTTCAGAGAGGACTAGAGGACTGCAAAAAAACACTTTTCACTGGCAGGCTATGAGAATATACATTTTCAAAGGTCCCTGTAAATTACAGAAGGAGTTGGCGGGGATTAGAGCTGGGAAAAGCTGCTCACGTACAAAGAGGGTCATGATCCCATCAGGTCACTGGAAAGAAGAGCCCCAAGACACATCAGATGCTGGCCTGACGCACTGTCCCATTTTAGCCTCCAGCCCCAGCAAACGCTAAGCCATCGTTTTATTTATTAAAGGCTCAGAAAGCCTCTGGTTAATGCTGGGAATCAGGGTGGAACTGCATCTGACTCCCCCAGCCAACGGCAGCGGCAGACGGTGGCTCCCAGCCCCGGCACGGGCACCAGGGATGGCACATCTTGGCACAGCCGTGAGCCCAGCCAGGCAGCAGCGTCCCCTCAGGGACACCAGGCTGTCAGCTCGGGGACATCACCATCAGATGTCTTGTTCCTGCTGCCTGTGTGCTCTCCCTCCTCCAGCCTGGAGAGCAACACCGTCACCTGTGCACTGTGAGGGCATCGCCCCCAGCTCACACCCATCTCTAAATCTCATCTCCGCAGACACTGCAGAGCTCAGGTATTTGCAAGGAATGGCAGCTCTAGGGAACAGCCTAACTACCTGCCCTCCTCTTGCGCAGCTCAGCCCCCAAAATGTCCTCTTCCAGCATCCTGCCCTCCAGCCAGAGCACTGCCTTACCTCTTCCCACAGGAGTCTCTACTGGAAGGCAAAACCAATACTGCGATGTGGCCACCAGAACAGCCACTCCAGTGCTGCTGGGGGGCATCAGGATCCTTCCCCTGCTTTCTGCTGTTACCTCAAAGCCATTTGTCTCCCCTGCCTAAATCCCTTCTCCTGCAGTTCTCCCTGACTGCATCACCCAGAGCAGCTTGGCTGGGAGGCTGGGGGCACCACAAGCCCTGACATCAGCAGTTTTCAATATTTCCTTATGCTGCCCTGCCTGCTGTCTGGCTTGGCTCCCTCTCCAACCCCCACATGAGGGCTGGACCATTAAATGACATGACCAGGGTTACCAGAGCAGCCAGTGGCAGAGTGGAGCTGGATCCATATCTCCAGGTGCACTCTAAGAGCCAGACCATTTTTCAGGAATGCTCAAAAGCATCTCACTACCACTACAGAGACTAGCATCCATGGATTAAGGAAGAGAAACTTCATAGGTTTACCTGAGCCAACACAGCAGGGGAGAAGAAAGTCCAGGAGAGGAATTCGAGATGAGTGCAGAACCACACCTTTGATATGCCCATGGTAATAATCACTGGAACCATCAGTAATAAGTCCTGTCTCCTGTCTAGACTTGGAGGCCATACCCAGACTGCAGAGCCTGTGAAGCCAGCACAAAGGCCTGCTTGAAAAGTTCTTTTTTCGAACATGAAAGAAACTGAGAAATAAAGATGAGTCTTTTGTTGCAGGAGTGAAATTGCAGATAGTCGATTTTCAAGTCTGATTTCTTCTCAGTTTTCACCAGGCAGAAGTTCTATTTCCCACTCATCCCGAGGAGATTTGGTTTGGCAAAATCTTTCTGAGGAGCTTGTGGGTAATCCCATGCTGAGGTTTGCTGGACTTTGCCTTTGTTTTACCAGCTGCATTGCTGTGTGTCCAGGGCACCCCAGACAGGGACGCAGCAGTGCCACCTGCAACAGACAGGTGCCCAAGGTCCCTCAGACAGGACCTGGTGGACAGAAGCAAAGGGCTCCTGCTGCTGTAGGATGAAGCTGTGTCACTGAGGATGAGAGCCGTGTATATTAAAGGAGAAAAGCAAGCGAGGAATTCCCAAAGGGATGGAGCTTGAGGCCATCTGCTTGGAAAGGCAGGAGAGCAGAACTCATGAGGAATATGGACTGCACACCGAAGTGAGGACAGAGGCCATGAGGAAGTGGCAACACCTGCACAAATTTACCCAAATTCCCATAGCCACTGAACCTCGTGCACACACAGGGGCTGAGTTCAGACAGAGAGGGTCTCCCCAGCAAGACCAAGACCCCAGAAGCTGCACCCCACACCAGCAGACCCCACGTGGCACCATGCACACCCACTGGGCCCAAAGCCCTAGAGACCTCTGAACTGCCAGAGAGAACTCAAACCCACGAGGGGACAGAGTAGCCCCCTCTCCATCCCAACTCCAGGGATCCTTCTGGATAATTAGGACAGCCTGGCTATCGCCTCCAGCCTCGCTCCATTTTATTTCATTATTAATAAAAAAAAAAAAGACTACTTTTCTGCTTTTCTTCCTAAACTGCCTTGGATTTTTTTTCTGTCTAAATTCATCTGAGCTCTGTGCAATGTCACCAGGTCAGCTTGTGCTCCTGCTGCAATTCTAATTCTGTCAGCTTTACATTTTCTAGGCAGTTGGGAGATTTTTCTTTCTTTGCTCCTTTTTTTTTCCCCCAAGTCAAAAATGATTTTGCATAACAGTAATAATGTTAATGGCCCTGCACAGCGCATCCAGATTACAACTGCAGCTAGGGAGAAATAAACATCTCATCTTTGCCCTGCTGTTTATCTCCCCACAGCAGAGCCTGGTATCAGGTCAGAACCTGTAATTTCATTAACTTTATCACTCAGACACGCTTGTTGCTAGATGTCATTATTCAGCACATCACTCCTGTATTTCGTTTGTGCTGGGATTCACTTCAGATGCTCCAGCACCACACGGGAGCATCCTTCCCATCCACATCACTGCCTGAGCTGGGGAGGAAAGTTTGTCTCGCTGAGCTGTGATCTGCAAAACATTTGTGCTGCTTGGGCCTCCTGGGCAGGGACTGGATGGAGCAGAGCCATCCAGTGCAATTCCCTGCCTGATTCCCTGCCCGACCAGACACATCCAGAAGTGGTGAATAAAAAAACCCCACAGTCTTCCTCATGGAAAGGATAATTGACCCAACAGCTGCCAAGCACAGGGTGGCAAATCCCCAGTGATGGAAAGTGCACAACCCAGCGCCACAAATCAATCGGTGCCCAGCACGGGGGGGAAGCTGCAGCACAGGCACGTGGGGGGCGAGCAGAACTGCTCCATCGCCATTGGATTTGCCATGCCTGGTAATTAATGCTGGGAAGTGACACTTGAAAGGGCCTCTGCTGACAGCCCCGGTGACGATACCGCTCGCAGCCCGCCGACAAGTCCCAGCTGATGTCTTATCACATGGCAACACAGCAAGAGCAGCAGGAGAGCTTTTCCCATGGGAGCTGGTGGATTCCCTGGGATGCAGGCACAGCTCCATGCCCATCCCCAGTGACCACAGTGAAACCTGGCAGCGCCAGCTGGGGCACCAGGGAAAGGCTGATCTTAGCGGTGCCCTCCAGCCATGCCGCAGCTGGGTGTCCCTTAGTGCACCCACCTCCAATCCAGCTGCAAAGCCGTGCCCGAGCAGAACTGGCTTCCAGTCCTGGGCATCTCCAGGTACCTGGTGTCTGCTCACACCAGCTGCAGCCTCTCCGCCCCACCTGCCCCATCCCCCCAGGAATCCAGCTGTGCCTGCTGCTTGTGTGCAGGTCAAAGCCCCCGTGAGCAGCATGTCTGAATCACCACGTTCCCCCTGTGTGTGCCACCAGGTCAGAGTGGAAAACCCACAGCATGTATATTTATCTCTGTAGTCTAGAAATCCTAGATCTGAACGGCAGCCACCTTGTCCTGGGCAATCCAGGCCCTCAGCAGCTTCAGCAGAGAGGAGAAAGTAGCACATACCATAGCTTGGTTTCCTGAGCAGAGCCTCATCCAAGAGGGAAAAGTGCCCATCTGGGAGGAAACATATGGTGAACCGGCACAGTTTGGAAGGATCAGACTAGGCAAGGCACAAACCTGCCTCGATCCAAGGTGCAAAGCCTGACAGCATCACAAGCAGAGCTGGTGGGAGCGTTTGGGAACATCTCTCCCAGCCCAGGAATCCTACAGGCAGCTTCCAGCTTGGGGCAGGGGGTTCAGCCTGTGTAAGTTCTTTACTGCCAGTTCCTGAAGCCCTTGGATAGTTTAATATTCTGCTCTAGATCTTGTTTGCTGTTTTGTTTTGAAGAGCACTGAAACGCAGTTACTGCTGTCTTCCCCACTCACACAACTCTAAATAATTTATAGAAAAGCGAAACAAAGAAGAGAATATGAAAGAAGAAAGAAGGTAGCTCGGTTATGATGCATGAAGGCTTTCATTTGTTCATTCTCACTGAGCAGAGGGTTGAGGAAACATCTCAACCCCATGGGCTGGTAACCCCAGACACACACCAAGGGATGCCAACAGGGATGCCCAGAGCAGCACTCGAGGATGGCAGATTGACCCCTGGGCACCTCCAAATCTGTCTGAGCAACAATAACCATCACCATCATCACAACCTTGTTTAAAAGGGGAAAGAGCATTTTATGGATTGAAGAAACAATGCCTCAGCCATCCCTTTTGACCATCACAAGGGCAGAGAGCTGCTTTCCAGACACACTGCATCACCTAGGCTACCCCTGGCTCCTCCACAGAGACAAAAAGAGTCCCTGTCCCCATCCCTGCCACTGTGGCTCCTTAGTCTGTCTGGGAAGCCCACATAAGAAGAGAAGGATGGTTCAGCACCACCCCAAGATCCCTTCCCTGCAGAGAGCGAGCCAGCACATTCCTTCCTTGCTCCTGCTGGAGTCACTCACAGCACTAACAATCAGCACTAACGTGCTTTGCTTTTGTTTATTCAAATGCGTTTTACTGTGCATTGCAGGTGAACAATATTAAATGGCTCATAATAACATTTCAATAAGCAGAGGTGGGTGTAGCAGCTTCTGATAGACAGACTTTAGAAATGCAAGCAATCAAGTGTGCATTAGCCAAAACACCCTTGGGAACGCGCTGCTCCCCAGCAGCGCAGAGAGAGAAAAGCCACAAACCTTTCTTCTCGTAGTCGGGTTTCTCCTCCCCGCCCCGGCCCAGGCTCTCCAGCGTCCTCGTCACCTGGCTGCCAAACTCATCCTCCCTGGTGCTGGGCTCTGCCCGCCGCGGGGTCTCCTCCTCCTCCTCGTCCTCGTAGTCGTCCAGGATGGGGGTCTCGCGGATGGGCACCCCGATGACCGAGTTGTGGGCCTGCAGGCGCGAGTTGCGGAAGCTCTCGCGGGCCTGGGGGCCCAGCAGCACCGAGGGGATGTAGTGGATCTCGTGGGTGGCCTCGGTGCTGGCGCTCTTCTGCGGGATGCGGCGGCGCTTGTGCCAGCGCCGCTGGGCGTACAGGGCCACCATGAACACCAGCAGCAGCAGCAGCAGCGCGATCAGCCCGCCCTGCAGAGAGAGCAAAGGGCACGGTCAGGAGGCACAGGGTGCAGGGAGGGGTGACGGGATGCTGCAGTGTCCATAGAGTCACAGAATGATGGGTGGATGAGAGCTTAAAGCCCATCTCAATCCACCCCCCTCCCACAGGCAGGGACAGCTTCCACTATCCCAGGTTGCTCAAAGCCCCCTCCAACCCGGCCTTGGACACTTCCGGGGATGGAGCACCTACAACTTCCCTGAACAATCTGTTCCAGTGCAAGCAATCACCTTCACCACCCCAAAGTACCCTTCCATCAACACCCCCTGAACCACACACAGGTGGATTCATGGAGCAGCCACCTCTCAGGTGTGAGGTCATGGACAGGCAGATCAGGATGCCAGAGGTGGCCTTTAGCTAGGAATAGCACAGTGACACCCCCAGCTCAACTCTGCCCATTCTCCCAGGGACTTTGCTCTTTCCACCTCACTCCTTGGGACCCCCAGGCCCGCTACACATGGGGAGATGGGGAATGGGGATGATCACATCCCACCACTTAGGAGAAAAAACCTCATGAAAACAACCCAGCCATCACCCAGGAGCAATAAAGCCTTAGCAGAGACACGCATTTCCCAAAAATGATTGGCAACAAATGGCCCCTCAAAGGCGATGCTCCCCAGGCATGGTTACCCCAGCTCCAGCATTTCTGGCCTGATTTCCCTGTTGGTTTCAAGATCAGCTGCATGCTGGGGGCACAGCACAACATATTCCAGACCCAGACATATTCCAGACCCAGACCTTCTCTACTAAGCTCTTATCTTTCCCCTCCAAATTTTATTCAATAGAGCTCTCAACAATGTTAACATTAAAAATAAAAATCTTTAACAAAAAAATAAACTTCCAAATATCTATATGTACGTGGAAGTAGCATGTCCTCTCACGGGAGCCTGGCGAGGGAGTACCAAAGGGAGCCAGCCCTGCCTCTGCCTGCTCTGGAAGTTAAATTCATCCCTGCACACACAAGAGCTGTGCCTGTGCCAGCTCTGAGCCTCTTAATCTCTGCAGCATCGGAGCAATTCTATCCCATGGCAGACAAGCAAGGCAGGGCATGTAAATCAGGAGCAGCACGAGCGGCCAGGGCTTTGCAGCACGACAGGAGCAGCCAGGGCAGGGCAGGCGCTCCTTGGGCACCTGGGATGCCACAGCCCCGAGCTGCACCGAGCCCTACAGCAAAGCGGAGGCGTGAAAATATTCCCTCTGCATTCCATACAAAGCAGCAGGCTGCACCCGGAGCACGGCTCTGACTCCTAAACAGGAGCAGCTGGAAGGAGGTGGCACTGCAAAGTGCAGTTTCACAGGATGAGTTGCCTCGAGGCCTCGGGAGCGGAGGAGAGACATTTCCCTGCACCACAACCTGCCACAGAGAGGGGCCCGGGCCAGCATCCCCCACATCAGCATCCCCTCCTCTCCTGCAAAATGGCCCTAACAGATGCAGGACTCAGGGGGTTCAAGACACTGCTCAGCTTGAGTTCCTCAATTTGTGTGACAGGCACCATCAGGAAAGGTGTTCTGCTGTCCAGGAGAGGCTCAGGGATCCCTGCACGGCAGAGGGACAGGGCTTGGTGAGCAAGGTTTATGCCCTGCAGTACCAGGGCACTCCAAGGACCAGAGGGATGAGGAGCCATCATGGCCTTCCATGCTCAAAAACAAGAACTGGCATGGACACCCCAACCTGGGAGAGCAGACACGAGTTTCCTTGGGTTTGCAAAGTGCCTGACGCATGGAGACCTCAGAGCATCACAGGAGCTCCCTGGCTGAGCCACCCACACCCACAGGCATTTCCTCAGAAATCCAGTCTGCAGGAGAGAAACCAGGGCACACCAGAAGGGAGGCCAGGCCAGGTGACAAGGACACAGCAGGGCCATGAACTTCAACACAACAAACTCCACTGCAAAACCAGGTCTGCCTCACGTGCCAGCATCCTTACAGCAAAGAGAGCGTTCTCGTGTCCAGAAGGGCTTCAGAACAACACTCATGGATGGGACTGCTGGGAAAAATCTTCTCCAAGGCCTTCACCACCAAATTCCTGAGCTGCCCAGCTGGGTATCACTCACACCTTGGTGCACTCTGCCACTGGAAAGTGGCTGCAGGGCAGAGCACTCAGCACCCATGGGCACACAGGCACTCACTCTCCACGGAAAAGCAAAACCAGAGACATCCCAGATGCTCAGAAAAGGTCAGGGTGACAGAGAAAGCCTTGCAGGAGGAGCAGCTGTGCCAGCTGGACTCGAGGAAGGGGTTCAGGCACCTGTGGCAGGCCTGGAACCGTGGATCTTCCTGGCTGGGCTCACCTTCTATCAGCCCCTGGGAAAGGGCCTGGAGAAAATAAACCTGTTAGCGTATTAAATAAAGATCTCTCTGCTGGGCAGAACCTACAAGAAGGCATAAAGGCACAGAGGCCACTGGTGTGCCATTCCCTGTCTGACTCAAGAATGACTCCAGGAAGCCAAGGGCTCCCAGCCCAGCCCAACTACAACTCCCACATCCTTTGGGGATGAGCCAGAGATCTCTGCTCTGCCGGTCACTGAGACAACGGCCCCTCTCTGCCTGGGAAAGGCTGGGGGTGCCCGTGCCAGCCCCTTGGGTGAGCACCACGGGCTCATCACAGGCAGCTCAGTTCCAATGTGCTCCTTTCATCCCTGACCCCGCGCCAGCAGCTGCTTGTTTAACCACGCCACACACGCCGGGAGAGCTTCCTGGGAAAAAGGGGGGGAAAAAAAGGAGTCAAACTTAGGAGGCATTCAAGCCAGCCTCATTTTAATCTATTTTGCGTGTTAAATTATCCAACTGAGGGAGCGGGAGAGAGAAAGGGGAAAGAAGGGATAATATGAGAAATGTTTTATTTGACAACGTGTCATTCGGAAACTGATTATTTCTGTCTCTGAGCTTTTTAATATTCCCAAACAATGGCCGAGCCGCGCGGGGATTTGGTATTCTAAGGCTGGATTTATAATACTCTGTTCTGCAGTGATAAGAACACGGGCCTTTAATCCTCTGAGCTGTGAACATGCATATTCTCCCACGTAATGTCCTTCCTGCCATGCTCCCGCTGCCCTGGGCCGGCCGAGCAGGAGCCACCGGCACTAGAGTGTTGCCAAGACCCACAGGAGAGGAGAAGGAATGGGAGAAGGAAGATGGGGGAGAGGAGGGATGCTGTGAACAACCCACACGTGGAAAGAACTGCGGGGCCTGTGGCACCAGAGCAAAGCTCAGCTGAATTGGGAGAGCAGCAAGGCTGGGACTTATTTGAAGCCCAGAAGGAAAATCAACGGGAGAGGCCACCCTGAAGCCCAAGAGATTGGACCCTCACACAAATTACGAAGGCTGCCAAGCTGTTGGATTGGAGGGCCATCACTCTTTAGGAATCTTTGAGATGGTGAACAATTTCAGGGCAGCAAGAGGAGGCATCTCTGCTTTGAACACAACCACCACCCTGCCCCACCAACCAGTGACAGACAGGGGAGCCCCACTGCTCCTCAGGGGTCCAGACAAACTTTCCTGCAACAGCCTCTGGCCTTTCCAACTCTGCTCCCCACAGTGGGGGGATGTGATGCGATCCCTTGCAGGAATCCTCCATCCCTGCAGCCTTGCAGTCACACAGTGACACAGCCCAGCTGTTCAGAAATCAAGCCCTGACAGTCTTCCAGCCACCACAGCAAAAGGGCCAAAGTCTCAGAAGAAAGTCCCAGGCTGGAGGGGAGAGTTTGGGCTGGGCAGACCTCTTACACCACAGCATCCCTTCTGCAGGTCAAAGCAAACCCAGTGCTGAACAGCGCAGCACTCAAGTCTGTGCTGACCTGGGCGCCTGCCTCCCAACACCGATGCAAGGTTTTGTCCTGAGGCAAAAATATCCCTCGTTCTTTCCTAACTTGAAGCCGTTTATTGTCCAACATGGTGCTGGCAACCAGCCCCACGGCTACTGACCTGCTGCTGGATGAAGCAGGGCTCTCACAGCCCGGACATCGCTCCAAGGACAGTCCCCCGGGGCAGCTCAAGGACGCCCCGTCACTTCCTGGGCTGAACGAGCTCCCAGTGCTGGAGCACCACATCCCCTGCATCATCCCAGCAGGTGAGTTCAGGTGAGCCATCAGGTATCGGCAATAACCACACAACCCCTGGGGGTTTTCACACTGTGTACTTTTTCATTTCTTTCCTTTTTGGCTGTGGAGGTAATTAAACACTAGAACAATTCACCAAGGGGTGTAGTGGATTATCCATCACTGTCAATTTTAATTTTTTTTTTTTAAACCAAGCCTGGGTGCTTTTTGAAAAGTCATACTTTATTTCAAATGAGGAATAGAGGCTTCAGGGCATTCTCACACCCTGTGCAGCTCTGAGGGCACAGCAGACAATCCCATGGTCCCTTCTTGAATTCCACTCACCCCAATTTTGGCTTTCCCACATTTCAGCTCCACAGCATCTTATCTCTCATCTCGGGCACTTCATCCCCTCCCAGGCAACCCAGACACATGAAGCACCACCAGACCCTGGATGCAAAGAGAGGTCGGGCAGATCCCACCCCCCCCCACAAATCACAGCCACCCCCTGCCAGCCCAAACCCCCATATGCCGTGGGGCCAGTGATGAGCCCGTGGATGGGTGAGCACGGGGCAGGGGACCTGAGGCAGAGCGTGGGGATGGGACCAAGGACAGACAGCAAGCCAGCAGGAAGGCTAGAGAGGAAGAGACAAACACCGGGATTAAAATATATACGAATATGTACCCCAAAGGGATCTGGATCCAGCCCTGATCTCCAGCCCACTCAGCCCCATCTCCCTCTATAAGACACAATCATGATACACAGGGCAAATCTCCTAAAAATACAAAATTTTCTCCCCGTACACTTCAAATCTCCATTGAAGCACAGCTTCACCAAGGTGCTTAACCACACACTTAACTTTAAATATGTGTTTAATTCCCATTACAGCCCATGAGCCTATAGCACACGCCTCAGCGCTTTGCTGAGCAGGGACAGCTCCTTGAATTGCAGCCCAAAGAGAACTGCGTTACATCTCTTTTTTCCCCTTCTCTCCGCAGCTCACCACCTCACTGAGCTACAAATACGATGGGGCACTGTCTTCTGGTGGTGGTGTTATCACAGCTGTGCCACCTGACCCTGCCCAGAGGTGACAGCAGCCCTGAACCACCCTCTCTGAATGGGTGCCAGGAGCACAGGATGTGTCTGAGGAAGGGGTCCCACAGGATAGCTCCATCCAGACCACACAGATCCTCTTGCCATGTTGTGCATCCACACACAGGCCATAAATTTAACAGTATATACAGTCCTGTAAAGTACAACACACACACAAGCAGTGAGAGTTACAGTTGCTGTGGGAACCATAACTTTAAAATCTCTGACTCTTCCACGTTTAAAAAAAAAAAAAAAAAAAGAACGACTCAGACAACAAGTCACATTTTCATATGATTTTTTTTTTAGAGCCACGCTCAGTTTTGTTTTGCTGTTTTATCCAAGAAGGGAGACAAAAGAAGGAGTGAACCTGCCAATCAGCCTTTCTGTGCTGCTCAGACATGCAATGTGATGTTCCAGTAAACGTTTATTTGAAAGGTCTCCCAGGCAGCAGCTGTGTGCAAGCACCAAAACACACAATCCTCAATCACAGCCAACATGCCCGCGTGTCCCGAACTGCACATCTCGCTAGGATAACAATTCAAAATGACTCCTAATCCATTTTTATTACGTAAAAAAAAGGCATTTATTTGCAGCGAGCTGAAAGAGGAGGGCTGGAGGTGATTTTATTAAGCACCTGATTGCTGGCTCTTTTTAAAGCCGGGGCGCAGATTGCATAAATTGTGATTTTAATGCGCGCTAAACGGTTCACCTGAATGGGCTGACCTGCTAACCCAGAGCCTGCCCTCAGAGAGAGAAGATTTTAAAATTCATAAGGTCTCCTGCGCTTGCGCTCCTGTTTTCCTAATGTGGGCAGCCTGGGAGCGCAAAGCTGAGACAAAAACAAAAGCTTTTCTTTCCCCCCAAGGAGTTCCAGTTACAGAGCCCCATCCCTGCTCCACGCTAAACCAACTGCACGCGTTCATCCCACTCACCTCACTTCCACCCCACGCCTGAACACTGTGTCGTCCGTATTCCAAAGGGGAGGAAGAATTGATTTGAATTACGGAAAAACTAAAAAAAAATTATTTTAAATAAAAGAGGCCACCTCACCCACAGTAAGTGTCTCTGAGGTGTCACTGGCCAGGACTACCACGTGCTGCAGGCTGAGAGTGCCCGGGGCTGTGGCAACACAAAAAGCACCTCCCAGTGAAACGCGGGGCTGAAGGGAAGCTGACACCGCGTCCCTCTCTGCACCATCCCCAGCACAGAGCCCAAACCCGGATCGTCCACGGGAACCCAGCTCAGGTGAGGCGCATCCCCATGCCACAGTCACATCCCAGCACAGGCAGCTCCTGCCAGGGAACGGGCAAATGGGAATCCACACCAACTGACCGTGTGTGGCCCTAACACCTTCCCAGCTGAGAGAGAAAGCAGTGAAGTCCTCCAAGGTTCTGTTTCAGCTTGGTTTCACCAACATCACCAACTTCCAGGGATGGAAGGCACTTGCCATGGGAGCTCCTGAAGTCACAGCCACTGCAGAAGCCCTGACCCACCCAGCTGCCCCTCATGCCTTCCAAACAAAGGTTTAACAAAAGCTAAAGCAAGGTCTCAAATTAGGAGCATTATTACAATATCCGCCAGCACAGCATTTGCTTGCAAGTAATGAAATATAATTAAAAGTAAAGAACACTTGTCAGATAAATGACAAACACGTACTGCTGTTGCAAAAGTACCTTTGCTTGTTTTTTTTAGTAATTGTGTTTATCTGCTTCCTCACTAATTTGCAAAAAATGCAGTTAATTCTCAGTGGATCTCACAACCATTAGTGCGAATTAATGCTGTTCCCACTGTATATTCTGCATATATTAGGAAAAAGATTAATCTAATAAGAGATGCACATCTCCGGGTGAGGGAACACGAGCACGATTCACATCGCGCCTCCAGCTCCCAAGCCCCCGAGAGGGACACGGTACAACACCCGTTCTGCTCAATTAACCAGCCCACTTTTGGGGCTGCCAGACCTTGGCCACCTGTCCAGAAAACGTGGCAGAGGTGCAAAATTCACCCCAAACACAGGGACTTCCTGGAGAGCCAAACGCCTCCAAACCCTGTTGATGGACCAGGTCTCCTCTGCACTGGTTGTGCTGCTGCTCTACCCACGGTGAAGATGGGAGAGAGACTGGAAAAGGGGTTAAGCATTTATTTATGGACTTCTCAAACAATTTCTGGAGCGAGGAGGTGATGGGAAGGTGCTATTGTGCACACAGACGTGAAGGAAAAGAGCTTGTTTTGTTGGCAGCAGGGTTTTTTTGGGAACAATCCAGCCTATTGTGTAAAAAAAGAAAAAATTACACCAAAACAACAACCCACAAAAAACAAACCCTGCCTTACCATATTTAAAGTGCAAACATTTCAGCATAATGAACATCAACAGTTGAATGAACACAAATCACAGCTTTCCAGAAGGAGGGGGAGGGTATTCACACATGGTATCAGGGACAAAGCCTCTGTGCACGTGCCCACATGGCATTTGGCATCGTTAGGTACTTTGGAATTCTGGCATCGTAACTCACACGACAGGAGTTACACACCACAGCCCCTGCACCCTGAGAGAATCCTCCTCTGGTACCTCGGGCATCGCACACCAAAGGGAAAAAAACAACCCAAATCTAAAGTTTTATCAATTTTCATTTATGATTTGATAATAAATTTGAAAACTGTGCGGCCCCCCCCCAAGTAGCACAGAGCAGGGAGATCCAAGACTTTGATTTAAAGAAAAGATCCAAGACCTCAGGAACCCCACAAGCCTCCTCTCCCAAAACGCCACAGCTATTCCCAGCAGGCTATTAAGAGCCCAGTTAAATACAGCACTTAACCACACACTTAACTCCCATTAACTTCACTGCAACCTCGCACACAGATAAAATTTATCCAGTGTTTCAGGGCTTTTTTCATCTCCCAGGGCTTTTTTCATCTCCCTGACAAGAACGGAGAGTTCCCTCACCCAGCTCTCCATGTGATGCCTCCAAACCACCTCGGGGCCCAGCACAGTGGGAAAGCAAACCCATGGTGGGGACAGGTTTTCCTGCATACAGCTCCCACACTCATCGCTCACACACGAGCCCACAGACACCTTTCTGTTCTGCAGCACGTCTTGACGAAACTGCTCCTTTTTCACCCAGCCCTCCCGCCGTATCAACTGGGACTATGAAGGTATGGGAACACACCAGATTTGGGTTTGTCTTGTTCTTTGAAGGGCATGAGACCAAGGAACTCTTTCCTGAGAAGGGAGGACAGGGCACCCTGCCAGCGGGCTGGGCAAAGCTGAATTTGCACCTGCCAAAGGGCCCTTGGCACCCCCAGCTCTGAAGAGCTCTGCTCCCCGTCCCCAAACTCCCGCAATTCAAGTCCCTTTTTTTTTTTTTCTGTATGGATGCAGGACATCAAAGGCAACAGGAGGAAAGCAGAGGTGGCAGCATGGCAGTGATGCTGCCTGGGTGCCACCAAGGTGACCTGCCAAGCTCCCTGGTGCGCCAGAAGGGGCTGAGACAATCTGAGACTCGCACTCTCCATCCCAGCTGGAAGCAGAGGGTTTGGAGTGAACCTGAGAGGGATGCACGGATGGAGAAACAGGAGCTCCTTCCCAGATGGAGGGGGCACTGCAGGCCATGGCTATCACAGCTGGTTCACCCCACTCAGCTGCACCATGCCATGAGGGTCGTGGTGGAAAGGCTGCAGCCCCCCTCCCCAGCCAGCAGCAGCTGAGAAAGTGCCCGTTTGGAAGCAGGAAAGGATTCATTTCAATTAAACATGCTTGGTACTCCAATCGAAATCAATTAGTTCTCCCCATCTGAAAGGTCATTAGCCAGGCTATCTGGGTAAATGGATAATAACAGGCTGATAACCCCCTCCCCGTGCACACACTGGGGCCACCGTCAGGTTTTTGACACTGTCTGCAGCCTAATTGCAGCATCTGTGAATAACTGCGGAGCAGATCCCGGCTCCAGCCCCGGCAGCAGGCAGGGGCCAGGTGAGGATGGCCACTTTGCAGCCAGCCTGACATCCCATTACTGCTCCCAGGCTTCAAACAGGGCTCTGAGCAAGCAAAGCTGCTCCTCCAACCCCAAAAGCTCCCTCATCCTCCTGGAAGCTCTGCTGGGCACTGGGATGGCAGTTCCCAGCTCTCCAGCCCTGTCCCCTCCCCTGGCTGTTATTAGCCAGTGTTTAACTCCACTGCTCATCTGCCTTCCTCATCCTCCCTCGGGAATGTGCTCCCACCAGCCCAGCCTGGGACAGACACCGGGAACACCACGGCGCTGGGGTTAATGGGCAGAGCTCTGCACCTCACCCCAAACCAGCCCAGCAGCCCCCCAGGTTAAGCATCCCCACTAACCCCGGCTCCTGAAGCTGCTCCGAGCCTCAGCCCCTGATGTCCTCGGGGCGTTCACACAGCTGAGCCCAGACATGGGGATGGCAGCCAGCAGGGGAGGGCAGGGGAAGGCACAAAGCCATCCCACTCTTCTGAGACCCTCGTTCCCTCCCATCCCAGGTCACCCTCAATGTCACCTCAGCCCTGGCCCCACAGCCTGACCCCCCAGGTCCCACACAAGGGGCAGCAACTGGGGAGCTAGCGGCAGGAATTTTCCATCTCTGCTCCCTAGTTTTTTCCTCACAATTGGGAAGTGTTGACCAGCTAAAACCCACTTTTCCAATGGTGTATTTTTGGTTAAGAGCAAACACGGAGCCAAACTGTGAACAGAGAAAAACAAAGACCTCAATCCTGATGCCATTTTCTAATCAAATTTCCTTTTACTAATTTGACAGGCCTGTTTTGAAAATCTAAATTTAAAGCTAAAATGAAGTTAGATTCCACAGCTAAACAGGAATTGAGACAAAATGTTTCAAGTGGAGCTAATAAAACCCTTCTGCCCACACCTTTGGGCTCACAAAGCTCCTCTCCACTCCTTGTTTGTTGAGTACTGAGCTGTGGTTTGCTCACTCCCCCCACCACGCACAGGCATCCCCCAGCAGTTTGGTTTTAGCTTGTAGGAGGCAGGAAAACAACTTCCACCCAGCTCCATCTCCTCGATGTGGTGCCTGTCCTGCTGGCTGGCCCGAGTTCACATCTAATCTAAATTAAACCCAGCTTAGGCAACGCTCCCATCTTAAGAGGAGCCCTGCAAGAGAAAACAGCTTGGCCTGAGGGGAAGGAATGAATGGGAGATGAAGATCCAGCCGTGTGTGTTCCCTGAGAGGCTCAGCTGGCTGGCAAGGAGACAAGGGAGCTCCGCGGTGGAGAGCAGCACCCTTCGAGAGGCAGCACGGAGTGGCACAAGCTCCTCCACCTTTCAAACCCTCCCCTTGCTCCAAACAAAAAGCCTCTTGCTCCCCAGGGGCTCAGCTGTGGTCCTCAGCATCGGACCTTCTTTCAGGCTTTCATCGCACCCGAGTAATTTCCCACGGAACAAAGGAAGCCAAAAAAAAGAATGGAGTCTCTACTTGGTGCTACAGAGCACTGGAAGCTTGGTGGTTCAGCCTTTCCTGTCCATGCCTGTGATCCTTGGACAAGCCCTTGGAAAAGCTCCCTAAGGGAGCAGCCCTGCCCCTGTTTCACTGGAGTGGGACTAGAATAAATCCATAAATCCCAGGATAAATGCAGCAGAGTGTGCTGGGAAGCACAGAAGAGCAGCACTGTTACTGGTCTGAGACCAGGTGCCCTCACACAAGTTGGACAGGGGTGTGGGTTTTAAAACCAGACACTGAATGTGTCTTGCACAGACCAAACGGGAGCTCCAGGGAATGAAATCCCAGAACCCAGAGCCTCGGCAATCCACATCCGTGCCTCAGGCACCAAATGTCCCTGTCCCTGCAGGGACAAGTTGCTGGACAGAGAGGAACGGACCTGGCATCACAGAGCACGGGAGTAACCCAGTGTTCAGAGGGCACCTTGAAAAGAAAAACAGAAGTGCTCAGACCTGTCCTCTTCAAAAGCACCAGCTCTGGTCGCCCTCCACCCCTGGAGCCCTGGGGGGATGCCAGCCTGCATCCCTGCACGCTGCCAGGAGCCAGCGACTTGCAGCGAAATCCTCAGAGCGAAACATTCACAGGAAAAGGGTTTCCATCCATCACTTCAAGCCGCCTGCTTATTTACATCAGTCCGAACACTGCAAAAGTTATCTGAAATGCTCGGCTGTCACAGAGCTGGGCTGGAGGCAGAGCACTGGTGGGGCTGCTCGGCCCTGATCCGTGTCAGACAGGTCAGGCTGAAACAGCCGCCCACGGGGACCGGGAATTCGTGCAGAACAGGACAGAGGAACATCCATCACCAGTGACAAAGGGTTATTGATCCTGCCCGACGGCACAGAGGAGGATTCGATGACCGCTCCAAATCCCTTCCAATCCACAGATCCTAGAGAAAAGCAAATCTTCATCCTGCAAAACCCTGGAGAATGAAGTGCTCCTCTGAGTGTCCCGACGGACGGCAGTGCCATCGACAGGGCCGGCACGTGTGGAAGGGCTGGGGCATGAAGAAGCAACTCCCCCACTTAAAAAAACCAAACAACCTGAAAACAAACAATCCAAAAATGGCGAAACAAAAAGAAAACCCAAGAAACAAAACCCACTCTGCAGTCACACCTTCCACAGCCAAACCACTCCAGCATTAACCTGAAAAACTTGTTTAAGAGGACAAAAAGGAGAAGTTATCGAATACACTCCTGCAGCCTGGGGCGTGCAGGTCACCTTCCATCCACACCCACAGCCCTGTCTCGGCCACCTGCCAGCCCCAGGGACTGAGGGCAGCATTCCTGGAGGTTCAGTGCAGCGAGAGACACTGAGAGGTGCAGGGAGAGCCACGATTACGGCCTCATCCACTCCATGTTCCAGGTTTCAATATTTGCACTGTCAGGATGTTTTCCAAACACAGATAATCGTTTAAACCCGAACCTTCTTAGGAAAAAAGCACAATTAGCAATTCCCCCACTAATTAGGAAAGGAAGAAAGAAGTCCAAAGAAAAATTTGTCTGCATAAAACAGAAAAGAGCAATGAAATAGCTACATATGAATGTCGTCAAACTGAAAATTAAAGTCATGGTTCGTACTCCTGTGCATGACACCCTGCAGATCCCAGCTCAGTAAAAAGAAAAATATACACATAGCTATCTGGAGTTTTTATTTCATGCATATGCATGCACACACATGAACAGAGTATCATGGAGAGCTCTGGTCATGGCCAGCTGCTGAAGGGTCCTGGTGGGATGCTCAGAGGGACTGAGGGGACCCCACGAGCTGAGATGCTGAACAAGGGAACAGGCACGTGGGAACTCGCATTGGCTGTGCCACAGAGAAGGGCAGGGAAGCACACTGCCTGCACACAGGGTTCTGGAAGAGGATGACCTCACCCTCCTCAGCAATTTTTAGGGCTCGTCTCCAGCTGCCCTGCCTCCAGGGGACAAGAGGATCAAGTGTGTTTTTCTCTGCTATTATACAAGACACGAGCTGGTGTGCATCCTCTTGTGCGACACAGCTTCAAAGCTCCAGGGTCAAGCTTCCAGGGCTTGTCTCAGCTCCAGAGCCCTTCTCCAGGACAGCCACACAGCTGGCACCTCACTCAGGAACAGGCCTTTTTGTGGGCAAGAGACCTACTGAGACACACATGCAGCAACCGGGGAGACAACCCACCTTGCAAACTGAGTACATCTCCCAGGGAAGGTCAAGCTGTTCCCAAAATCAGGAGGGGTTTCACACTCAGCTCTCCAGCTTCCCCACATATTCCCCCATCCTCACGCTGTACTCTCCTGCACCCAGCCCCGTTTCTCTGTTGCATTTGCACAAAGCCTGAAATCCCTTCCAAAGCAAACAAAGCAAACTCGTTTCATCAGTATCACCATGACCTATGAGGGGGATCGCAAGAGCCCCTTCACCTCCCTTCTCTGCAGAAACCCCCTTTGCCTTCACCTCTCCCTCTTCTGCTCCTCACCCCTCCCCACGTCAAACAAGGATGTTCCACAGCCTCGCCAAGTGCTTTGGGAAGAGCCTGAAGGGCACGAGAACAGCTCCTGAAGAACAGCTTGGTGCTGGCTACTGCATCAGCTGCTCTCCTGACGAACATCCCACTGCTGCTGCCTGTCATCTACAGGACCTGGGAAGCCAAAAACCAGGCAAGGAAGACAGGAGGAGAAGTATCTACCTGTCTCCAGCTTCCCAGCCCCAGGAACCAGCAGAATTTGAGCACAGCCACAGCTCCAGCCCCACACAACTATTTCACAAAAGGGGGAGCAGGGGGTGAGCAGAAGCACCCCAATAACACAGGAGCTCTCCCAGCTTTTTGAAGACATATGGCTCCTCTCCATACTTCAAGCAGTGACTCCTCCACGCTTCCAAATTACAGCTGCCTAAGCTGTTTCTGCAGATATTTCCTCTTTCTATGCAATCATTTGGCTAATAAGATGAGCAGGTTGGGCTCATTTATTTTGGACACTGTTCGTGGGTCATTAGCAGAAAGGCTAATCATTGCATTGGCAGAAAATATCACTTCTGCTTCAGAGCTGGCTGCGCAGCATGGGAGGGGGAGAGAGCAGGAGCCTGACAGAGCCTTTAAAAAAAAATAATACAAAACCCAAGTTACACTGCTGTGGAAGTGGAATTTTCCTCTGCTATTTCCCCAGGTACCTGCTGTTAGGATGAAGCGGGCAGACTTCAGTGCCCGAGGCAGCTCTGCGGAGCTCGCGCTCCCTCTCCCACGCACGTGCCACCTCCAAGGGCCCAGAGCAGGAGCGATGCAGGCAGCAGCAGCCCGGCCTCCCTGAGCCACAGCAACACAGCAGCGTGTCCTGGTGATGCTCAGCCCTCCGGGGAAGCAGCGTCATCCTCACCCACGGGCAAATCCAGGCAGGATGCAAAGAGCCCCGTGGCACAAGAGCCCTTTCTGGGATGGTTTGGGGTTAGCGGAGCAGGTCAGTTGTGATGCCTGTGCTCTGCCCGCAGCACCTGAGCGCTAAAATCCACCTACAGAGACATTTAAAGAGCAATTTGCATTCAGTGTGAAGGCTGGAGTGCCGGGGGGATGCAGAACCGCAGGGCATTTGTGGAGCTGAAGCCTGAATTTCCAGGGGACACAGCAAAGCTGAGCCGTTCCTGTTTCTCTCTCGGGAGGTGACAACAGCAGCAAAGACAAAGTTTTGAGACACAGCCATGCCAAAACAGCAGCATTGAGAGCAAAGTTGCTCCCCAGGCTCGGCCGCTCCAAAACCGCCTCTCTCCAAAGGCCCTGGGAGAAGCTTTGCCCTCCAGATATCGTGCCCAGGCAGAGCACAGGGACACAGAGCTGCTCCTGCTCCCATCCCACTGCAGCTGCTGCCTTCACCCATTGGCCTGGCAAGGGCAGAAATGAAGTGCTTGAGGGAAACAGCTGGCCAGGGCACAGGTTGTCCCCTTCCCCAGCAGACACACAAGCCAGCATGCCTCCTGCTCCCCTCCTCCAGCTTCTGCTGGCCCCAGATGTCCCGGCCGTGTGTGCTGCCAACGGTGCCGTGACCTTGGGTGCTCTCAGCAGCATCCTTGGGGCAAGCACAGGATGGGGCTCCCACCTCCCCTGGGAGGCCTTCAGCAGATGTCCATCAGCTTCGTGCTTCCCCTCCTGCCCTCCAGCACCACAGCCAGGAGCCCCAACACACTTCCCAACTGGTTACACCAGGAGGGAGCTGGGCAGGGGGTCAGCGTGGCAATGCTGGGAGGAGGGGCACCAGGAATTCGTCCCTGGAGTGCTCCAGCTTGCCTTGAGCCACCCATGCTGAGCCTCCTCCCGCTACCCCCGCGGGAGCACGTGGCTGTGCTCTGCAGGCCGAGCCTCTCCGGCCCCACGGCAGAGCCGGCTGCTCCCCGGGGAGCGCTGCCACAGACGGGGAGCCGGGGCTGGCTCCGCAGGGCTCTCCAGAGAAAGGGAAGAAGATGATTTGGGAGCTAATTTAGAGCTTGGATTTCCGAAGTCTTTTCAGACTCCGAGGCTATTGGCAGGCAGTGTTACAGCCCCTGCCAGTCTCAGCGGCTCTACAATGTCCTTCGCTTGGCAAGGGCAGCAGTGGGGAAAAAATAACACACAAAAAACAAGGGGCATGTGATGGAGAGCTTGGCTGAAGATTCCCTTCCCCCGCTGACCTGAGTGCCAAGGAGGAAGAGCATGGTGAAAAAAAAAGTTTTAAAAGGAAAGAAAAAAACCCCACACTACTTGTTTTGCTGTGTCCGAGCTGTGGGGATGGAGCTGTGGCAGGCGGACACAACCTGGGGCTGATGCCTTATCCTGGGCTTAGAATTAAAAGCCAAACACGGTTAGAGGGGAAAAAAGGGATTTTACCTCAGAGTATATTAGATCCAGGCAGGAGCACCCCGCAAGAATGCCCCCCCTGGACCGAGGCACGGAATGCACGTTGGAAAATGCACACCGGAGAATACACCGAAAAGCCCCCCCCGCGATCATTTGCTTATACAATTATAGACTTTACATATTAGCATATTTATCATAGATTTTCCAATGGGAGGCTCAGGAGGAGCCCCCTCGTAAGGAGTGACCCCCCTCTGCATAGATCTATCTCATACAGAAAGGCTGCATAAAAGCGTATATGAAGGGGGATATGAGAGGAATATATGAAAAAGCAAAAATTATTATGGCATCAGGGCCATCGCTTTGTTCAGCAGCCAGGACAAAGCCGTCACCCTCCCCACACCCCCCAGCAGCACAGGGACAGCAGGGCCCCCAGTGCCTCCTGCCCAGGCAGGAAGGAGCATTTCTGCACAGCCTCCCTGCACCCCGCGCTGCTGAATGGAGCCCCAAAGCACGACCGTGCACTCACCCCCAGCAAATCCACAGAGGGAAACACTGCTGGGTGCACACCTCTGCTGGCAGGCTTGAGTGCATCGGGGGTGAAACAGGGATTTTGCCTCAAAACTTCATGGCCCAAAAAGGCAGGGTGGTGGGGAGCCTCTCTCCTGCCCAGCACACGCAGCAGACCCTGTGGAGGTGGCTCCTCTGCTGAGGATGTTGTGCAGGAAGGAGCTCACCAGCACCCAGAGGGTACCAAGGGTGGGATCCTGCTGCTGGAGAGTCACAGCCTGTCAGGGAAGCACAGGATGAGGCCAATATTTAATTAAACTTTTCTTCAAAGGAGAAGGGAAGGAAGGAGCCCGATCAGAAGAGCATGGGGACAGCCCCAGCCATCCAACCCAGGGACGGTCTGAGGGCAGCACTCACACACAGACCCCCCTGCCAGGGTGACGCTGAGCGAGGGGGGATTCACCTGAGGAGGGGTGCACAGCCCCCACCCAGCCGGTGATGGGAAAACACTCCAGCCTGGAAAGGAGGGAGCCTGGATGGCAGCAGGGACACAGACATCAGCAAAGGCACGGCCAGGTGAAATGTGATCACTCCGGCAGAGAGACACACAGCACATGACGGTCACTGAGCCGCTCCTCGTGCGTCACACCAGCAAGCTGGGCACCGGCCACCTCTGCGGGCTCAGCTGTCCCTGCAACACCTGGGCTGCTGGAGACAGCCCGGGGAGCACAGCCCGCTCACCTGCACCCAGCGCCTCCCCCGCGGGGTACCAGCTCCAGGGTGGGGCATACCCACGGATAGAGGCAGCCAAATCCAAAGCAGTCGGGATCCTGAGGCAGGAGCAGCTGGGTTGGAAAATCTCTCTGTGTCTCTAAGCCCTCCCTGCAGAGCACAGCGAGGCTGCCAAGATGCTCACGTGAACCCCTCTCTCCCTGTCGTGGGGGCACAGGAGAAACACGAGCATTGACCAGCCCTTCTCATCCCTCCCTTGCCAGCACACAGGGCAGAGGTGGGGGAAGAATCAGGTCACTTCGCTTCTCTGGTTTGACAAGGACTATTCCCCAGATCCCGGGACACAGCAGCAGCTACTTAACAACACCTCGGACTCCTCGTCCTCCCCTGGGCCCCCAGACAGCCAGAGGAGGAGCTGGGCTGTGTGGCAGGGGCAGTTCAAGTACATGGAGAGGGAGAGAAGAATCACAGCATTCATCCCAGCACAAGCCACGAGTGTCCCAGGTGCATCTGGCCCCAAACCAGTACCAAGGATGCCTCGAGACAAAGTCAAAGTAGCCCTCAAAGGGGAAGCTAAAATCTGTGAGTCCCACCAGCATGGCCAGTCCCAACATGCCCAGGCAACTGATTCTCAAGGTGTCTGGTGCAAAACAGGGGGGAAGGAAAAGGAAAAGGAAAAGGAAAAGGAAAAGGAAAAGGAAAAGGAAAAGGAAAAGGAAAAGGAAAAGGAAAAGGAAAAGGAAAAGGAAAAGGAAAAGGAAAAGGAAAAGGAAAAGGAAAAGGAAAAGGAAAAGGAAAAGGAAAAGGAAAAGGAAAAGGAAAAGGAAAAGGAAAAGGAAAAGGAAAAGGAAAAGGAAAAGGAAAAGGAAAAGGAAAAGGAAAAGGAAAAGGAAAAGGAAAAGGAAAAGGAAAAGGAAAAGGAAAAGGAAAAGGAAAAGGAAAAGGAAAAGGAAAAGGAAAAGGAAAAGGAAAAGGAAAAGGAAAAGGAAAAGGAAAAGGAAAAGGAAAAGGAAAAGGAAAAGGAAAAGGAAAAGGAAAAGGAAAAGGAAAAGGAAAAGGAAAAGGAAAAGGAAAAGGAAAAGGAAAAGGAAAAGGAAAAGGAAAAGGAAAAGGAAAAGGAAAAGGAAAAGGAAAAGGAAAAGGAAAAGGAAAAGGAAAAGGAAAAGGAAAAGGAAAAGGAAAAGGAAAAGGAAAAGGAAAAGGAAAAGGAAAAGGAAAAGGAAAAGGAAGAGAAGAGAAGAGAAGAGAAGAGAAGAGAAGAGAAGAGAAGAGAAGAGAAGAGAAGAGAAGAGAGAGAAAAGAAAAGAAAAGAAAAGAAAAGAAAAGAAAAGAAAAGAAAAGAAAAGAAAAGAACAGCTGGCTGTGGCAGTGACAGCACCAGCCCCTCCTTGCAGCTCACTAAGGTGGGCAGAAGAGCCTTCATGGCAATTTACCCCCTTTCCCAGCCAGGGAGGGCATGGCCACATCCACATCCTTTCCCCAGCCTCAGCCTAGGGGCGCAAGCCTTACCTGATAACCAAATCCTCACCACAGCCCAGACACATCCCACAGCTTGTCCGCTGGGTGCTGCAGGCACGAGGAGTCCTCAGCACCGATTCAGGCTGTCCCTGGAGCTGCTGCCTCGTTCCTGTTTGTTTCCATGACTCGCAGCAATCACTGCTTTTGTTTGCAGTTTGTAAACAAGCCCCTTCCTTGCCTACCCCTGCACCAGGGACGGCTGGCAGCCACTCCTCCATCCTCACCCCACTCTCCCAAACCCCAATATTCATCATTCAGCACATCCCAGCTGTGTGAGGGGATGAAGGATCAATGTCCAAGGGGATGAAGATGTGTCCGAACCCACCTGGGACAGTGTCCAAGAGCTACACACCCCGAATCCCCACCACGAGGAAGAGCAGTGGGAGAAGCAGCTGCCCTGAGCCATCCCGAGGTCCCGGACACCCCAAGGATGCAGGGAGGGATCAGATCCCTGGTACCCAGCCCAGCCTTCACCTGCCTGGCCAAGCTGCATCCCAGCACCTGAGCTGGGACAGTTTAAATCATTAATTTCTGAGGCAGAGGGAGGCTGGCAGGCCCACTGCTGGCCTGAATAATGATGGATTTCTGGGAAACCTGCAGCTTTATCATGGTGAGACTCCCTCTGGGGCATTACCAGCTCCCTCCAGCCAGATGTGCCCCCAGCACAACTCCCAGCACATGGAGCTGCCTGTCCCTTTTCTTCTGCGCTACCAAACCCAGCCCAACCTCTGCAGAATGAGGCTCCAAAGTTGCTAAATAAGCAGTTAAGATTCAACACTGGGGCTGTTGTCTGTGCCCCCAACGACTGCTGCTCCCACCCCGCTGGTTTCACGCCGAGCCCGAGTTTGGTGCCATGAGGAAAACCACGGCCAGGGCAGCAGGAGAGCTCGGGCTTGCCCAGGGAAGGGCTGGTGAGGAGCTGCTGTCCAGCTACAGCTCTGGGAAGGAAAGGGGAGACATGAGACACTGTGTCTTGGGTTGCAATATGTAACCAAAAATATTCTATTTTCACCTGTTGAAACCGGTTGGAAGATATTTTTTATCTCTTGTAACTCCAGGGGAAGGAGGGCGGGTGCCTTCTGTCAATGGGTCACTCGTTAAAACCAGATGGGGCAGTGCTTCCTTATCTCCTCCTCCACCCATCCCCCTCCAAGGGGATATCACCTGGGAATGAGCCATTTAAGGCTCTCCTTGTGACCGATAACATCACATCATCCCACTGGGAGATGCTCCCCTCAGTGGGAGGAGCCAAAGCCTCTCTACCTGCATAAAACCTGCAGCTCAGAACACCAGAGCAGTTGGTTTTTCCACTGGATTCCCAGAGGAAGACTGGACCCATCCTGTCACCACCGGACCCTTCTACAGGATCACCTCTGCTCCAACGGAGCCACATCTGCCACTCCAGGAGGATTATTTTGGGCTGCTCCCCACACCCTGACCAACAGGGGGTCAGGTCGTGTTCTGACTCTGTCAGGGTTTCTGGGATTATTTGTTTGTTGTTGTTCTTTTCTCTGTACCACTACTTTTGTAGTTTGTAATATTCTTAGTAAAGAACTGGTATTCCTATCCCCATATCTTTGCCTGAAAGCCCCATAATTTCAAAATCATAGCAACTGGGAGGTGGGGGGTTTACATTCTCTATTCCAAGGGAGGCTCTGGTTTCCCCTGGCAGTCACCTGTCTTCTGAACCAAGACACTGCTAAAGCATCAGTGGCTTTCCTGCCAGCCAGGGCTCCCAACCTTCCAGCTGAATAAAAAACTAAGTGGTCTCCTCTCCGCTGAGGGGCTGGAAAGGAGGCAGCTAGAAAGGAAAACCACTGGTTTTCCTGTTGGATAAAGAGAAACACAGTGAAAAACTGTCCAGCCCCTGAAATCCAAGTGCACCCCAGCAGGGCTGGGGCTGATGTTCCCACTCACTCCCTCTCCAGCCACTGCCATAAATCCAGCCCCAGAAGCACCCACCTGAGGCAAAGCCCAGCCAGCCAACCAGCTCCCTTCAAAAACAGTTATTTTCCTGCAGTTTTATACAATTGGATTTTAACAATAAGCACTATTCCATTTTTTCTCTCTCCCCTTTTCCTTTGCTGCACATCTTGAGAGTTCATGACGAGGCTCCTGCTCGGAGCAGGCAGAGACCTTTTGAAAGCTGAAACAGAGCTCTCTCCCCCTCATCCGTGGGGATGGAGGAGGGAGGGAGGAGGTGGAGTGGGAGCAGCGACAGGTAAAAATAACCATACTTGGCCTGATGTTGCTCCCAATTAAGCCGGTGGGAATTTTGCCCAACTTCCAAAGCAGCAAGACCCAGACACACACAAAAAGTGCTCTGCTGCATGAGCAGCCTAACCGTGGCCAGAGAAAATCGTGGATACGTGAGCTTCTTCCCCCTATTTCCTGCTGGTGGGAGTCTGAGCATCCCCTGCCCCGGGGCCAGGCACTGCAGAGGCCGCAGACACTCCGAGGGTGATGATCAGACCCACAGCACCACATCTCCTCTGCTCCAGGCACAGCTCCTCCACACAGAGCTCGGAAAGGTTTTTTCCAGGAATGGTTTATCTGCTGAGACAGTTTCACATCAGCTGAAACTAAAGTGTAAGTGGTTTTGGGGAGGATATAGAAAGTGTTGAAGAGTAGAAACATTTCATTCTGACACTTCCCTGAACAAAAAGCGCTCTGCCTTTTCACGGCATCACAGTGCCTTGTGAAACCAAGTCCAATTTCTTTTTAAATGGAAAAAAAAAGGAAAGCCCAAACTGAGAGCAAATATATTTCTGGGGACAAATATGATATTGCATTTCATCCTGTCGCTAACACTTACTCCCATCTTCAGGATTCACCAACCAAATGAGAACGCAGCCCGTTGTGGTGCTGTAATGTAACATCCCTCACAACCACCTTGAAGCTGCTCTGCATGAGGCTGAGCACAGCTCACCTTCACACGAGCCCGCGCCTGACACCGACAACACTTGAACAGATGCAAACATTTCCAACTCACATTCAAACACGAGCAGCAACTGAGAGCAGCGAGCACTGCAGATAACACAAGGTTTGAAAGAAAAATAAAAGGCATTTCGCTGCTTGTCTGAAGACCAGCCCAGCTTTCAAGCCCGCAGGCATCCTCCTGGGGGTGCGCGAGCTGGGTGAGGCTCCTCACCCTGGGTCAGAGCCCATACTGTACCAACAGAAAGACGGAGATTATAATATTCCTGCTGGGAATAAAGAGTGTCAGGCACCCCCCAGCACAGCACAGCCTCACCAGTGAGGAGACAGCACCCTCCACCCTGCCAGCATTCCCAGCACCCAGCCAGGCAGTGCAAGGTCTGCAGCCCAGGAAAACGCTCTCCACTGGGACACACCGCCCCAGAGCCAGGGGCCACCCACACCCAGCCATCACTGGAGAAGGCAGCATCCACAGGAGTTTTCCTGGAATAACATTTCCTGACAATTTTAATGCCAAATGTACTTTGGAGCCTGGCAGTTTAAAGCAATTAGATCCAGGCTGGGAGCTGCAAAGCATTTCTGTGTTTACGTCAATGTTTCAAAGGTACCAATCCAGCACTCCCAGCACTTTACACACAGGATCAGCACGGGGCTCCCACGTGGAATTGCTCTCTCCAGGAGCCCAGCAGCTCGGTGAGAACCAGCCTGTGGAGGAGAGGGATGGAAAGCAGGAGCTGAGGCAGAGCCACCCCACCGAAGCCTGGATTTCCATCTGCTTGTCCCACACTGGGGGAAAAAAAAACAAACCACCAAAAGGTCAGGCCACCAGCTACACCCTGCAGCGCTGTGGATGTGATTTTTTTCTCTCAGACAGATGGTGGGAAGGGGAAGAGTGAGGAGGAGGAGGAAGGAAGGGAACAAGTTCAAGAGAAGCCTCTGAGATCAGCAAACTGATAAAAATACCCTCTCAGTGCCGCTGGCGGCGGACGGACCCGGCCCGGGGGCGAAGGCAGGCACAGAGCGTGTCCCACCCTGTGCTCACACTGCTCCGATGCTCCTCACTCCACTCCCAAAACCTTCCCTCTGGCATTTTTTCCTTCCTCCTCACGACTTCAGCATCCCTCTTCCCAGCTCTCGCACCCCCTGACAACACCGGCCACTTTTCCAGCGGCAGTTTTTACTTTTTCCCTTCCGTCCTGGATTCTCGGCACGTCGAGGCTGGGGAGATTTTCTCAGGCTGCAGATCCCTCCCACGCCTTCGATGCCATCTGCAAAACCCAAACCCCTTCCCAAAGCTTCCCATGGCTGCTTTTCCCCCAGTACCAACTTCAGTTGCTCTGGGGATGACATGAGGAAGTTCAGTTTGCTGCTCAGTTCAGATGAACTGAGAGCATTTATTCAGCCTTCCTTTATCAGAGATGCAAATCAAACACTCCAGTTACATATTTTAACACAGTGGGGTGAAAAAGGCTGATGGAGAGAAAGCCATAAAGGGCCTAATGTAGCTAAGGTGGAAAACTGAGAGAGATTAGTGAAAAATTATTAACATAACAGATGCCATTGTCACAAAGTGACAGTTTAAAGACAAATCCCCCCAAAATGAATTCCCTAAATACCAGAGCACATCATTAACTACATTTAGTCCCTGTTTTATACCGGCTCTGCAAAGGAGAGTGGAGAGGAAGAGGAAGGTGAATGAGAGAGGCTCCTTCTCCCAGGCAACAAGTAGTTGGTTAAGGAAACATTCAAATGGAAATGGAACTTGAAGCCAAACAATGTCCCATCCTGGGAAAGAGCAGATGCCAGGAGCGTCAGGGTGAGAGGAGTGGGACCTTCTTAGAGCATGGACGAGCAACAACTCCGCAGTTCCAGTGCTCCTGCATGACCGGTGACTTCAGCTTCCAGCTGGGCTGAGCTCCGGTCCCCAGACCCACGGAGCCTGCAGGCACTCAGCCCCTCTGAGCCACCCGACCCTGCAGAGATCCCACCAGTCCCTCTGGCCACCCCAAAGCAGCTCAGGAAAGAGCTGAGGGCCACCTTCAGCAGAGTGGGGAGGACTGGTGATGGTCTGAGGATTGCTCGGTCTGCCATCAGCACGGAGCCTGCAGCTCCCATCCCAGGGATTTGGGGATGCTTAGCCCACCTCCACATCAGGCAGGGCAGCTCCTTCTTGTCACACACGATTCTCACACAGGGACATGCTGAACCCAGGGGTTTTAGAGCTTTTCTTTTAGGTTTTGTTTTTTAATAAAAACAGCTCATTGGAGATCAATTTAGCTTTTTAATACCTTTCAGATAAGAAAATCTGCTGCAGCAGCAATTCTCTCCCTATCTTAATTAATTTCTAAACACATCACAAGCTGGAAGTGCGTGTTTGATGAATCTGGTTGACCTCCTGGTGCAGAAATGATGACACAGATGTTGCGCCTTCCTCACTACCTCATTAGTCATGTCACACCAGGGTTTTTTTCTCCAACTGAGATGCCTGACAGGAGCTCCAGTGCTGCCATCAGCAAGACAAGCTGCAAGGAGCCAGAGGAAGGCTCAAGCAACGTTTTGCATCCACTGGAGAAGCCAGGTCCACTCGTGCTGCCAGCAATCCCACAGGACACAGCACCGTGCAAGCACAAGGGAGGGAGGGAACTAAATCCATGGCAAGTTTTGCACCAAGGAGGACCAAATACTGTTGGGTAGGAAAATGAGGCACCACACAAAGGACGGCCAATCTGAGGGAATGCTGGGGCTGAAGGAGCCCGAGTGGGGATGGGCCCAAAGCCTGCAGGACCTGGAGTGATCCCTCAGAGAGCCGTTTGCTGGGGACAGTGGGAATCAGCCCAGCTCTGAAAAGGGTTTCAGCCTCCTCTCCCCTCCCATACAAGCTGGGATAAGCCCAGCTGCACTGGTGTGACGTTATAACTAGCTGTGGGAGGACAGCAATCACAGAATCACTGAATGGCCTTGGATGGAAGGGACTTCAAAGCCCATCCAGTGCCACCCCTGCCATGGGCAGGGACACCTCCCACTGTCCCAGGCTGCTCCCAGCCCCGTCCAGCCTGGCCTTGGGCACTGCCAGGGATCCAGGGGCAGCCACAGCTGCTCTGGGCACCCTGTGCCAGGGCCTGCCCACCCTCACAGGGAAGGATTTTTTCCTAACAGGTGACAGCAGCAGATCCTACATACTTTCCTGCTCTTGGAGATTCTAATGCCTTGAGTGGCTACCTAGAAACAGACAGGACAGAAACAGATGAGACAGGAGTAAAGGAATAAAGGTGGGTATTTATTTAAAGGCCTTCAAAGGCGCACCCTGGGGAGCCAGAGGCTGCTTCCAAAATGGACCCCAGATGGATCACAAGTCACGAGTTCTTCACACTTTGATAGGTTTGGCCCATTTGCATATCAGCATAAATTCGCCAATTAAAACTTTAGCTAATGAGGTAATGTCTTCAATTTCCTCACCTCTCCAGGGGCCCCAGTTTACACCTTTGGGCCTAGGACAGTCTGGGTGCCCTTGAACAGCGAGCTCAGAGAGGCTTTGTTGTGTCTGTCTGGCCCAGGAGAGCAGCTCACGAGCTACAAGAGACTGCAGAGTCACACACTGGGCAACGCAGGGTTTGAAAAGTATAAAAGTTAAAACCTAAGGCATCCATTCCTTAAGGAACTAGAGAGCTGCCCCAGCCTGAGGCAGCCCCAAGGATGGGCCCCCAGGACACAGCACGGGTGCACTGGGGCACAGGATTCCTTCCCAGCTCCACTTCAGAGCAGGATGTGAAAGCAGAGGGAAGAGTTTAAGACCACAGTTTATACCCAGCTCAGGGGCTGATGGAGCACAGCACCGGCAGCTGATCATTAGGGGAACATCAGGATGTACAGGAACAAGAAGAAAAAACGAAACTCCACAAATATGAGTTAAAGAAAATCCTCTGGGAGACCTAGAAGGCAGCTGATAATGCATCTGCTGCCAGCACAGCCAGGAGAAAATGGGCATTAAAATATAAAATAGTAATTTTTTTAAAAAAGCAGCCAGTGAGGTCTGGTCACCTTTTACTCCAGACACTTTGATTGTTGCTTGCAAGGTGATGGCATGAGATGCAACAAGGCTTTTCCTTCCGACCAGCCTCCAACAAACCCAGCTTATTTCTGCTGGAGCTGGAGCAGAGGCAGCGCAGAGCACGTTTATAACCCTCACACCGTGCAGGGATGGTCCTGGCTCTGGTATCCCACAGCCAGGCCTTTAGTGGCATCACTCACAAGAGAGGAAAACCCACCCCTCCACCAGCAGGGCAGGATGGGGCTTTGCATCCTCTTCCCAACCCCACATCCTGGCCCTCACAGGGTGCAATGGTCCTACTGATGCCTGATAAAGGGGTCTGTGCAGAGATAAAACCTGCCTGTCCCACCCAGAGCCACCCCTCCACCCCTCAGAGCCTGACAAACAACCCCTTCTCCAGCCAAGGCCCCGGACACGGCCCCGCAGCTGCATTGAGCACCACACAAAGCAATAATTAAACTGGGACACAAGGCGGTGGGGAACAACAAAAAAATAAATCTCTCTTATGTTTTGTTAAATTCAGCAATTTACAAGGCTGGAATAATTAGTGGTTTAAAATGTTTTGACACAAGCAGCCCCAATAATCATGATAAATCATATCAGGCATATGCCCAGATCCTTGAAGTGACAGATGACAAACAGAGCAGTGACAAGACGCTCCATCACGCGGGGAATCATTGAGTTAATGGAAGAATTATTGCTTCTGAAATCCACTCCAGTCCCATTGTGGGGAACATTCCAATTTATCAAAGCCAAATGAACATTAATTGCTGCAGCCTGGTAAGTTTTCGAGCTGCTGTGACCTTCATTGAATTTTAATCCAAAACAGATAAGATTTACTTCCACACAACAGGAAACAACACAATTAAGCCCGAATGACAGCTGAGATTATGGTGAAAAAACACAACCGGCGTAATGACAAAAATATTGATTCCTTTTACTTGACACTGTGCTAAAAAAAAAGGTAAATAAATAAAATCTTGCATTTGCATAGTTGTTTTTCTTTTCCCTTTATCCCTTCTTTTCATTTGGGAGACAAATTTCAGACGCTCAAGCCAAGAGGAAATGGGTGGCAGAGAGTAATGGAGACTGAATTCCCTTTAACTGCAGTAATTAATGTTATGTCTCATTGGGGAGAGATTAAGGAAAAACAGTTAGGAAAGGAAAAAAAATAAAAATTAAGCATTGCCTTGCTGTCAAAGACACCCTTGAGCTTGGGAAGGGAGGTGTGAAGAGGGTCACAGTCAGTGCTGTGCAGGGGTGGATGGTGGGGCCATGGACACTTTCCTGCTGCACTGGAAGCAAACCAATCCCAAACCAGAAAGCCAAGGACTGACAGCCAGGATCACTGGAAGGAGGAGTAAACCCAGGATTTGCAGCTCCCTGGGGCCCCCATGCAGCACAGAGGGGGTCTTGGCTTTAGAGGCAGAGCAGGAGCTCCCAGCCAAGCCATAAACACCTACAGAAATCCAACCAGTTCCTGGCTTGGAGGTGTCCCACTGCTCAACGAAGCCGTGCCAAGTGCTCCCTAAGAGAGGGGTTAACCAGATCCCCCAGGCAAACCTTCCCCAGCTCCTATAAATCACCTGGAGCATGAGGAGACAGGCAAAAGCAAGTGCTACAGCCACTTAAAGGAGATGAAGGAAGCACTTTCCCATGTCCCCTCCCGTCCCCTGGGGCGGGATGCTGGGCTGATGATGGACAGGGTATGCAGAGCCTGAATGCCAAGGAGGCACTGGGGTGGGCTGGAATTTTGTCCCTTGCACTGATGGTGGTTTAGTTTATAGAAAGCACACGGGAGACATTTGGCTTCATGTCAGGAAGAGGAAGAAAAAGCATTTGGGAAGCTGGGAAGGAGGCCACAGGTTGTGCAGCTGCATCCCGAGGCAAAAGGGATGTGGACACAGAGGGTGTGGGGATGGTGGGGGTACCCAGGGCCCCTCTGTGCCAAGCACAGCACAGCCAGGGAACCCCACTGCTGGGGTAGCAGAGCTCAGGTGATAGGGGTCCTCTGGGATGTGCTCCAGCTGTGGTCATGAAGGAAAATAAAGGAGTTGGAAAGCAGCCCGGGGACCTGGGTGAAATATTCCACCCGAGAAACAAAAGCTGTGCCCATTTCATTTCAGCTACAGAACTCCATGAGGCATCAAGGAGGTAAAAAAAAACAACAAACCAACAAAGCAGAATCATCTTTGCTGGTAACTCAAAACTTGGCTTGGGTTCACTCAAAAAGTTAATGAACCTTCTGAAAAATCTGGGCAAAGTTTCAAGCCTGTGCTGCAATCCTGACCCAGGAAAGGGATCTGCAGGGCTCATGCCTCCCCAGGGACACATGTGCAGCCCACACCCCATCCCAGACCCACATCCCTGCCAGGACCTTGGCTCCTGCTGCAAGGAATGTCAGGATTTATAAAGACAGTGGAATTACAGCTCATTCTGTGGGGAAGGAACAACTCCTTCTCTCCTGTGCCCCTGTTGCTTTTGCAGAAGGGAAGAGAGGTTCAGGGCAGGAATTAACCCTCACAACGAAGCCGTGGTTGCTCCCACACCATTGGCAAAGCACATCTTCCCTGGCTAACCTGGATTAGAGAGCAAAACCATTTCTGTGACATTCCCAGCAATGCTGTCCCACCAGCACCGCTGCTCCCACACTCTGAGGTGCAGCAAAGGAAGGCTCTGGGCAGGAGTTTCTCATAGGAACTCCCCAATTATTGAATCATTACAATCATCTGCTGTACTTTAGAGAGCATCTTCAGCAAGGCCTGAGGACCAGGGCTGAATCTCCTCTACCACAGAAAATCTGCATTTCAAGCAGGAATCACCAGGCTGTGTCACCCCACAGACACGGGGCACTTCTGGGTTCAGGTGCCCACAACAGCCAAACAATCCCATACTCAAACCTCCTGCCAGGGACTGAGCTTTTCACATCCACATGAGTTGTGCTGTCTTCTTCCTTTGTTCTGTCTCTCACTTATATTTTCAGGCTCATTTTCCAAGTACACACTTCTAACCCTTTCCCCCTCTCCGATCCCTATCCCACTGACAACCTTAGCAGGACATAAAACCATTCCCAATCCAACTCAGTAAGCTGCAGCCCCCAGCTCCTTTCTCTTCTGCCATCCTGCATCTTATCTTGCCCAACAGCCCTAATGCAAAGCCTCTCTCCCCTCTCACGTGCACTCAGTGTGCGACATAAAGCCCCACTGAGGAGACACTCAAAGAATCAGATTTAAGTTGTAAAAGCCACATAGCTGCTTGTTCAAATAAAAAAAATAAACGATTTGTGCAGCCATTTTCTCTGATCCTCCTTCCAAACCTAAGGACAGAAGTTGTGGAGATGACAGGGATTCCCAGAGATGAACAGATTCGCCTTTAGCAGAGGGTTGCTGTGGTGGGATCCCCAATCCCATAACAGACTTGCTCTGGCAAAGGAATGGCGTGCATACACACTGCATACACCAACCTAACTCCTTTTTTTCTTTCTCTTATCCCAAGGGGATTGAAGGCACAATACACTGAATCCCATTTTACAGATGGAGCTCTAAAGCACGGAGGAACCATGGACCGGATCCAAATATGTGGGCAACCACCTCATGTGATACTGAAACTTTAAAAGGCAACACCGCACATAAACAGTGCATTAATGAAAGGTCACAAACACCCCAGATGGAGACATTCAAAGCACTGGATCATCTTTTTTACTTTTAGGTCAGACTTGTCCTTTGCAAGAAATGCTGCAGCCCTTACTCACTTCAAAGATAAACTTCAGCGTCAGAATTAAATGGCCAAGCCCAAATTGCCTTTGCACAATGCCCAAAACACAAAGAACAAGCAGAAATATTCCATAGCACCTCACTACTTTCCAGCAGAGACAGGAGGAACTACAAGGATCCTTGTTACCCTCCCAACAGCTTCTTCTCCACACTCTGTTGCTTTACTTTGTTTCATTTTCTGAGAAAACCAAGCACTCTTTCTTTTTTCCCTTTTCCTGGCCCATTCAAACACACCTCTCCCTTTCTGGAGACCCAGCCAAGAAGGGACAAACATCTGCAAACCAGACTCACCACCCTGCTCCTCATCCCCCTGCTCCCATCACGCCCTGGCTGCCACCCCCCTCCTCCAAGGGGGTTCCTCCATCCCCTCCGATGCCACCGGCAGCTGGGACTCACCATGACTGAGATATGAAGAATGTGCATCTGCTCCTCCACGATCTCCGAGGGCTCCTGGAGGCTGGGGGGGGTGGCCCGGGAGAGCTGCTCCGCGCTGCTCATGGACACGTGGAAGTACAGGGTGCCGTTCTCCAGCCACTGCTGCTTCCAGTGCACCAGCGAAATGTCCGACACGGTCCCCGACATCTCTGCAGGCACAGAACGCACAGCTGAGGGTCAGTTCTCTCCAGGATGCCCAAAGGTGTTATTCTAAGTGATCGAGGAAACTGGGACTTTTGAGTCTTACCCCCAGAACTGCTTCTATCTAATTTTAGCCTCTACCTGCTACTTTCCCTGCATATGACCAGTAACTTTTGTCTTCCTCAATAAAAAGCAAGGGGCTACAGAGGCCTGGGGATTTATGGGCTAGGAAGGCAACAGCAGTACATCACACAGGATGCCCTAAACCTCCTGTGGCTCTCCCAGGAAACAGGCTGGAAGAAGCTCCCGGAGAGATGCAGCCAAGCCCAAGGGAGTTTCCTGGCTCAGGGAGGACACTGTGCCAAACAAGGCAGGATGCAGACACCCATACACACTTTGCTGGCATTCACAATGGAAACCTTCCTCCAGCTGTGAGGCAGCAGCACAGCTGTATTTCACAGGGACACTCTCAGCACAGACTGCAAGCACCAGCAGCAAGGGAAGACCACCAGGCTTGACAAATATCTACTGACCTTGGGGCTGCATCTGTCAGTCACCTTCTGCAGCTTCTGCTGGTTTTACATCCCACCCGTTACTGAGGTACAGCTCAGGCGCCCTGGGAGCCGGGATTACAGCATCCCAGCACACATACCCACACCACCAGCCTGCCCTGACCTGCACCGAATTTGGGGTTTGGACAGCCCAAAGGGCACCCCCAGACCTGCAGACCCAGTGAAGGCAGCAGCTCCCAGCCTCAGCTGCAGCTCCTGAGCGGGCCGGGAGCACTGACAGCTCCACAGCTGCCCAGCACATTGCACACGCATCTCTGCAGAGAACGGGTTTGGCAGTTTGGCGGCTGAATCAAAACAAAGCAAAACAAAACAAAATACTAGTACAAAATGAGCCAAAATATTTCTCCTTCCACCACATCTTTTTTGTGTTTGTTTTTCCATTTCCAATATAAGCAATGGGAAGCAAGACAGGTGTTAGTCACTGGGCCCACAGCTTCAGCAGTTGCCCGCTTTGAGGGAGACCCAAATTCAGTTCCCTGCTATTTGGGAAGACACCAGGTCTGACAGCCCCTGACCCACTGTCTGCAGCTGTGTCTGCCCCAGAACAGTCAAGAGCACAAGCTCAGGTCCTTCTGGCACCACAGTGGGAACAAAGAGAAGGTTCTCCTCCTTCTCCACCTTGGCTGCAGAGGGCCAGTGGGGAGGACAGTGCTTGTTCCCCCGCAGGCAAAGCGGCCACGGAATGCTGGTGGCATTTTGCATTTCATTACCCTGAGCTCAGCTGGGCAAAAGCACTTGCAGCTCCAGCTCCCAGCGGAGAGGAAGGAAGGAACACGCCCAGCTGAGGCTGTCCTGCGGAGCCACCCACACCCAAACACTGGGGTGGTGAGCAGCCACTCAGGGCAGGCACTTCCACTGCTACAAACCCAACTCCCAGCCCAACAAAAACACCTCTCAGTCCTTCAGGAACAGTTTTTGTCACCCCTGAAATCAATATATTTTCCAGCTCCAAGCTCTCGGCTTCCCAACATGGATCAAAACAGAGCCAACCAATCTGCTCATGGAGAAGACCACACCACAGGTCCTGCAGGGCCAGGGGCACCCCGCTACTGCCAGATCCCTGATTCAGCACCTCACTGGTGACACTCTGAGCCACCACAGTGTCACCTCAGTCTCACCAGAGGGGTTTGCTCCTTGCCGCTGCCGCCCCAGCACAGCACCTTCCTTATCCCCAACGCCTGTGCACACCTGAGCACTCAACAGAGAAAAACCCAACAGCTCCCGACCACACATGGATCCATCACGAGCCCACACTTGTACTTGGGAGCGGATGCACGAGCTCCCTGTCACATCCCTGTCACTGCCCTGACATCCTGCTAATGACCCTGCTCTCCTTTGACATAAAAAACTCTTTGCTGGAGCAAATCAGCAGCAGGAGTGTGTTGCTTTCACTCTGGAACCTGTAAATCACGGCAGCCCTGCAGCTCCTTCAAGACCTGGGAACCTCATGGAATGAATCCTGTGTCTCTCCCCTCCACACAAGGCTACAGCAGAAGGTTTCTTACAGCACTTAAAAGAAGAACAAAATGAGAGACGTATCAAGGCTGCTTAATTGCAGTCATCTTCCCAGCAATACTTCAAAGGTCTGTACTGAAAAGCATCTCCCTGTCTAATTAAAATCAAAACAAATGCTACTTTTAGGAGCAAAAGCACTCACTCAGCTTAGCAGCAGAAATCCAAGATCATCCACAGAGGCAAAGAGGCCATGGGAGAGCACAGCAGCATCAAGGGAGAGACTCTGTTACGCAAACTCATAATCTTAATTCTGTCCGGAGGGGCAGTGACCCACAGGAGGGGATGATTTATGGAATTACACACTCATCACACACATCTCTTGCAGCAGACCTTTCCTAAGGAGCTCAGGAAGGAGGTGCTATCACCCAGCCCACAGCACAGACCGCAGGGATGCCACCCGTGGAACTGCTCCAGTTCCGAAGGCTACATCACATTAGGGAAGCAGGGAAAAGACCTCCAGGGTCAACCTTTCTCCAATTTTTTTCCCTTACACACATATTTTTGCATGGGATGTTTAAAAGGATCATGGAGAACATTTCTCAGGAGTTCTGAAATATAGGCAATTTTTTGGATTTTAGCCTAGACTGAAGATAAGCCTGTTTCATTTTCAAAAGGTCTCTTCCAAAAGTAGAAACTTCAATTTAACATTCATTTCACAATTTTAAGCAAACCCAGCAGCCAGGCAATTTGTGACAAACACAGACTTGCCAAGCCTGGGTACCCATTCCCACACACTTACAAACACTCGCGTGCTTGGAGCTTTCATTTCAGGGCGCCTGGTTACTACCCCAGCACCCCCAGGGCACCACCAGCCTCCAACCAGATTCACTACTCACAGTAAAAATAATTTTAAGAAAGTTTTTTCAAGCCCTGTAGCTGCAGAATCCCTCGATACCCAAAGGCAGGGAAGTTTCTTGGCCTCACGTACTTGACACGAAAGTTGCGCTGCCTGTGTTTCACGGGACACACCCCGTCACTGCACTATCTGCTGTAGTTACAGCACTGAGAGCCCGTCCATCAGACAGAATGCAATAGTCTGCAGCAAGATTGCCTGTTATCAGAGCTTTCAGACGCTTTTGGAACAAATTAAGGGCATTCCTGCACCCAAGCCAAATGAGATACGGTTAAGGTTTTAAACGCGCGGCAATGGAAAAGCACTTGTGGTCTATAGCTGTTAAAAATCCCAGTATCCAGCAGATGGGGAGCTATCAGATTGGGTTCAAACACCCCTTTGTGGGTAAAACACCAAGTAAAACAGCCAAACAGATCATCAAACATCTGCCACGCCATCTTCCTACCTGCTCACTGTGCTCAGCAGAGAGGAGACAACGAAGAAACAAGAAGAATCTTCATTCCTCACAGCAGGCAGCCAGACTTCTCCCCTTCTCCCTGTTCAAAGACCCCAGGCAAGCACCACCTCCATCCCAGAGCAGAGGATCTGAGGAATCTGATCTTCCCACCACCAGCAGATATATCTCCCCTTTCAGCCTCCCCAGGTGCCTCCCCAGCCCTTCACGCCTGCCAATGCCTTCCCGCCGCACAGCTCGGCCGAGCCCCCGGGCAGCACCCACCAGCCTCTGGTATCACCTGATGATGGTCTGGAAGTAAGAAAAAGGCACCCAGAGCATTTTTGCCTTTGCTGCTCCTCCTCAAGCTCTGTGCCTTGTACAACTTCTACAGTCTTCAACACTTTCCTTGGAAATGAAACAAGCAACCCAAACAAAACCCTTGCCATGACTCAGCCTCTGACCAGGGCTCATGTCCATCAGCAGGTCACCCACCCAGGATAAGGCAGGGGACACCAGTGACCGCAGCTGATCCCTTCCAACCAACTCTCGAATCCCCTTTTTCCCTTTGCTGTTGCTACAATCCTTACATATAAACATTTCATTGAAGTCTTCAACTTGTATTACTATCAAACTTAAAAGCAAAGGGGCCTAAATGCATTTGGTTGGGAACCAAGACGATTCCCATAAAAGCAGATTATGCTGACATGATGAATACAAAATGAAACAGCAGATATTAAAGTTGGAGGATTGCTACTCCATCCCTTCAGGCTCCCGGCCACCCTACCCACCTCCTCCCTCCTCTCCCCGCTCCCCCTCAGTCTCACTGAAGGCAGGGATAGCCTTCCCACCTCTGCCTTCTCCAAGGCAGCCTGCCAGGCTTGAAATATTCACCAGCTCTTCCCAGCCCCCACCCCAACTTTATGCAATGCCTCAACATTCACCACTTGCTCGGGAGGTTGCAGCCCTGCCTTATCTGTCATGGCGCTTTACAACGCCTGTGTTGTGTTTAATTGGCTTGTTCTTGCTAATCTACCATGATTATTGTATTTTTATTTCATCCTTGAAGGTCATTATTAAAATAAGCCCTTTTGCTTAGAGCAGTTCATCCCCACAAGGTTCCCTGCCCCCCGATAACCAAACACTCCTTGTGCTTCCTCCCGGCTCCCCAGCGCTGCTCACACCTGCTGGGCGCCTTTCCTGTCAGTACCAGGAGCTTGGCGTGATGGGTGAGGAGCCAATGAGTAATTTCCAGTGCATGGATCCAGGCTCCTCTGGCTTTTTTTCCTCCCCACCTGCTTCATCCCAGCAGGACCTGCACCCTGCAGCCAGGTTTCCTCAGCTCCCCTGCACAATTAAGCACCTCAATCTGGCAGAGGAAAAGCTGGAGATCTGGTCAGTGATTGCGTTTCCTTTTACAGAGACACAATTCCAGCGTGCGTCCCTTTCTTCCACACCCCTCGCCCTGCCACCCCATTCCACTGCTGCTATTCCAGGGGCTCTCCTGAGTTAACGTTCTCCAGAGGCGCCAGCCTCCAGTAAAGTGTTAGTTCAGAGATTCTTCGGTGCTAGCTACCACTTATGCTAATAAAGCAAATTTATGCAGAAAGTCATAAACAGAGAGCTCTCCCCAGTGCCCTTGCCAGCACAGGATTGCTCCCTGTGGAATAGATTATCACACTCTGTGCAGACTAGCTCCAAAATGACTCTAGAAATGGGGCTTCCCCCATGCTCCCCAGGGGGCTGTTCTGCACTCAAACAGGCCCTAAGAGTTCTAAGAGTTTGTGTCTTTTGGTGGCAATGTGGTGGAGTTTTTATCCAGATGATTAACTCAGGATTTTTCTTCCCCTCCACTCGTTTTTTAACATGTTCCTTCCCTTACACACCTCCTCCCCTGCTCTCCCCTCCCAGTACTCCCTGGGGCAGCACACAAATGCAGCTGCAGATCATAAAAAGTAATAGAGAAGCTCAGAAATTTAAGAAAGGGGGGGAAAAAAAAAAGATGACAAGCTCCCTCTGATCATCTCCTTTCAAAGCCCCTGTCTGTGAGAACACAGCGCTGCACCTGCAGGGCATTTCAGGGGTGGCTCTGGCGCTGTGCAGGTCTGCAGGGACACAGCATCACGAAATGGTTTGAGTTAGAAAATCTGTCTCAGATCATCGAGTCCAGTCATTAACCCAACAGTGCCAAATCCCAGACACGGTGCCTGTGCAGGTGCTGGGTGGAGGAGGGCTGGAGACAGCCTGGTCTCGGGGTGGTCCAAGGGGGATCCCACTGGCACCGTGTGCAGGCTGGAGCACTCTCTGCATCTCACTGCCAGCAGCATCACACATCTGACCCTGGACAGGCAAAATGGGGTTTGCAGTCAAGTGGGTTTGGCTGTTTTCAGGCTCTGCTGGAAGGAGAAGAACGAGCAGCCGGGCTCAGGTGTGCTCCTGGGACCAGTCACCTCAAAGACACAAAGACGTGGGAGGAGCTGAGCTGCCACCAAAGGGTTCCCGACAACCAGAGCAACGCCACTGAAGGTGAGGGCAGAGCCGAAGCTCAACAGGAACCCAAAACCCAAGAAAACCTCCTCGGTTCGGATGGAGACTTGCAGACTGCATCACCCAGAGGCAGTCCAGGAGATGAGGCAGGGTGAGCAGGGAGGACAGAGTCAGCCCCTCCCAGGCCTCACCCCTGGGAACATTTCAGGCAACCGGAGGGTTGGGCTGCTCCAGCACAGCTCTCTTGGTCTTGGCTCTGGAGCCCTCTGTGCCATCCCCACGTCCCTTTGGCCTTCCTAATCCCAGGCTTTAGGCTCCCTGAACACATCAGGGAGCCGATACCGATTAGCCTGTGCTGCCCACGGATCTCAGTCTGACTGCACAAAGCCCAGAGAAGCTCAGCACACTCTGCGCTCCTGCAGCTGTTTTGATTGCAATTCAGGCTCCAGCGCATTACCCTTATTTATAATGCCAGGGCTTCCGTGTGGCGCCTCAGGCACTCTGAAATTATTACAGGGCCCTTTGACTTTCAATTCCCTTCCATCCCATCCCGCCTTTACCTGCCGGCAGAGGCTGCCCCGGCCAGCGGTGGCAGCCAAAGGCGCGGGCAGACAATGCTCCCGCAGCTTCTGCGGGTCCTGCAGGAATTGCTGGCACGTGGATGAGTCTTCTCCGTTTGAATGAGGAGCACCAGGCATGGGAGAGCAGGGGGAGAGCGCTCCCGGGTGAGGCTTTCTCGGAGAGGGGAGACACCCGGGCTCGGAGCAGCACCAGCGGTGCTCAGCCACAGCCCCTCCGTGGTGCCGTCCTGATGCTGCCATGAGGAAAAATAAGGTGAAGGAATGTGACTTGAAGCATCAGAGCCCCTCCTTCGTGCATCCTGCCGAGGTGAAGGGCAAGGTGCCAGAGGGATGGGTGTGAAGGAGGTGCCTTGATGCACGGATTTTGCTCTTTCCCTCTCTCCTTCCCCAATCCTCACCCCTCTGTTAAGACACGAGAGTTTTCTTTGGAGATGCTTCAGGGTTTTAGTAAAAAGCTCAAGCTTTGCCACTTCTCTAGAGCCTCCTGGCTCACCCAAGAGAAGCGCAGGATTTACTTCTGAAACAGCACCTGGAGGCACAAGGAAGAGGGAGATGGCACAGGAGGAGGAGCTGCTGGCCCATGAAAGCTGCCGTTCTGGCAGTGCGTGGGGAAAGCTGGGACACTCCTCTGTTGCCAGTTACTCCAGATCCTCAAATCCAACAACAGACAGACCTCATAAATGGGGAGAAAAAAGTCTACCTGAAAGGCACAAGCATCATTTTTTGATGGTCCAACTCTCAATCTCCGTTAAAGAAATCAATGCCTTTGATTTTGAAGCTTTTCTGCAGGTAACGGGCACACAGCACTGGCTCTGTGTTCAGGGTGGATGAGCTGAGACAGGTTTGCGTGCAGCCTGTGGGGCTGTCCTGGCTCAGAAAACTCAGCGATGGGCAGGGAATGAGCAGATCTGCTGCACTGGGGCAGGCAGTGCTGCCCGGCCCTGAGCCCCGCACCGACCTGCTGCCCCTCTCCAGGTGCCAGCCTGCACCTGCTGCCATACAGGACATCTCCCCATCGCTGCCCCAGCCCTGCGTGGGACTCCAGCCTGCCTGAAAACCCAGCCCGGCTCCTGCAGGGCCAATACAAGCCTTAGAGGGTCTATTTCCCACCACACATCCAGAGGAATGGCCTTTGAAAGCCTTCACTAGGCACCTGGATGAGGAAAAACTCCTTTTTAATCCTCAAGGCCAGGCAGAGCTCAGCCATGGCACGGTGCCTCTGTGGTGACACCGGAGCTTTGCTTGGAGCCTGAAGGGGTCTGAAGTGTCCAGTGACACAACCAGGGAAGAGCTCCTGCCTCTGATAACCACTCACTGCAATTTTCACTGCAGCCGAAGGACCACCAGGGAGGTGGCTGGGCAGGGCATGGGAAAGGCACAGGGAAGAGGCACAAGGAAGGGACACAAGGAAGGGGCACAAGGAAGGTAGAAGGAAGGCACAGGGAGGGCACAGGAAGGGCATCGTGCATCACCTGCAGCAGCAGCACACAGTCCCCAGGTGCACAGGAAATGCTGGCACATGGAAACAGGGCCAGATGGGTTCTGCCAGTATCATAACCCAGATCCCACAGAAGGAGAGGGAAGGAGCCCTGTCAGCTCCTGCTTCCCTTTCCTGGGCACTGGTAAGGCTGGGGTCGGGATGCTTTTTCCCAGAACAGCCTCAAACACGGACACCATGGCAGCAGAGCAGCCCCGGGAGTCAGGACGGCACTAGGTAAGGCTTGTGCAAAGGGAAAACATTTGGAAAGCCACCCCTATGGCCTCTTCCTTGTGCAGGTAACAGCAGCAACAGCAGCTTTCCCTTTGTCTGTGAGTTTCTGCGGGAGCTGAGAGCTGGGAGCAGGACAAGGGCAGCCCAGCACAGCAGGGTGGGCATCAGGCAGAGCAGGACTGACACAAAGGGACAGAGAGGGAACGTGCTTGTCTTCCCTGCGAGCTGTGACAGGAGCAGAAGGGCAACGTGACCTATTCAGGTGATGTGAAGAGTGAGGCAAAGCCAGGCAGGCTCCAGGACAAAGCAGAGAGGTGCATTTGCTTTACAGCCGCCGAGGAGCCAGCGCCAGCCCCGAGCGGGGAACGCGGCTCCGAGCTCCATTAGAACCAGCCAAGAGCTTTATAAGTCCTCTGCATTTTTAAATCTCTCTTTGGGAAACAGACCTCTTAAAATAAGGCCATTTGATAGCTCAGGGCTCTGCTTAGACTGTGAAGTAATTTTTCTACAATGGCTCCTCCACAGACCTGCCCCCCCAAAGGGGAGGTGGAACAGGCAGAGGAGGAGAAAATGGGAGAGAGGAGGTCTGGTCGCCTTCTACGAACACTAAGACAGTTCCACCTCCTGAGAGATGGATGTCCTTTTCCAAGGAGAAGGAGCTGGCTGGGCATTTTCAGGGGAGAAGAAAAAGCAGCTAGCGGATTACTTGGGATCTTCTGCCTGTGTGTCACCTGGAGCACCAGGTGCGTGCACCAAAAGCCAAACAGCCTGAAAATTCTGGGTATGCCCTTGCCTAAAAAGGCAAAAATATCAGTTACCAGGAACGACCAGTTGGTGCTGCCCCTCCACCTGGATCATGATGGGGGCTGCTACACTCGCAGGGTCCCTTCCCTGCTGTCAAGGCAGACATTCACAGGGTTTCAAAGGATTAAGAATCTTGCCTCTTCTCGCTCCCTGGAAAGCCCCTGGAGCCTGCCAGGTATCCGAGGTACTCAAGTACCCAGGTTTTGTCTGGGCTGCTCAACAAACCCCAGATTCAGCTCTTGCCTATAGAAATGAGTTCTTGCAACCTCACAGCAAATTCATTTCTCCCTAAGACTATTACACCTTAACCCAGGAGCAACCTTGCACTTTTATGTAGCCCAGCACCCAGAGATTCCCAGGACACTCTGACAGGACTGCCCCGGAGTGTCCGAGCCCAGGACACTCTGACAGCCTCCCGTTGGCCCAGCACTGCCAGAGCTCTGCAGGAAAGAAGCCCAACAAGGGCTACGGGAGAGCAGACTGCTGCTCCCAAAGATGCCATCCCAGGGTGCCAGATCCCCCTGAGCCGGGCAAATCACCTGGGCAGACTCAGCCCTGGAGCCAAGGGCTGCCCTTGGAGGCTGCAAACCATCAGGCTGCCAGAAGCAAAAAGGTTTACTGAGATTAGCTGTGAAAATTCTCACCTCTCTCTGGACTGGCTCCCGCTGCAGTGAACTGGACTCAGAGCAGCTGATGTAAGAGCACAGCAAAGTCGCTCGAGGGCTCAGACAGTGGCATCGTAAGATGAGGATATGTTAAAATACAAAATAATAAAAGCAACCGAATTTATTAAGGCTTCTCGCAGCCTGGGGGCAGAGTAATTTTTCCCCGTTGAAAAGTGGGCAAGGCGTAAGAGAAGCTGGGCAATTTGTCAGGGACTGGAAGCTACGAAGTGGCAGAGACCAAAGCCTGAAGCAGACACAACACACAGACACCACCCAGCCACCCCAGTGCAGCCCTTCCCCTGCAGCTTCCCATCTCCTTCCCCACTAGGAAAGGCTAATCCGGGTCATTATCTGGTGCCCCCACCATCACCACGCCGTTAGATGCAAGAGCAGTGTCATCTCATCTGCTGTCCTAATAAGAGCCTCAGTGAAAGCTGTACAGGAGCTGCCCAAAAGGAACACCTACACCAAGACAGAAGAGACATGGAGCGCTCTTCCCCTTGATCTGCATACACAAAGGTCATGGGAAAGTGGCAGAGGGGGATGAATCCTTGCAGCCTCATTAGAGGGAAAGAAACTGTTTCTGCAAATAATTGATTTCTAAATTTATCCCCTAATTAAATAGGTTCCCTGGACGAATCTGCATGCAAGATGCAAGGTGATGATTTAGTGCCTGCCTTCCTCCGGGAACGCATCAACACATGTTTGCAAATTGTCTCTCTGCCAGACTCAGAGGAAGGGTGATCATCTCCCCACGCCAGCGCTCCCGGCCCCTCCTGGCACCTGGAGCCTCGGCCACCCAGCCGAGCTCCCTCTGCGCCGAGTTCATCAGAGCCACGCGCAGGGAGAAGCGAGTTTGTCACCTGTCACCGCTCCCCGTGCTCCAGCCCGTGCTCCAGAGCAGGGGACCCGTCCCTGCTCACACCCTGCCCCAGCGGGAGGCCAGCCAGAGCGGTTTTTGGCAGGCAGCAGCTGTGAAACTCCGGCAGGACTGGAAACGCACTGCCCAAACTCGGCACGCAGCGCGGCAAGAATGAGAAACATTATCTCCAAAACACGCTCCTGCTTCCTACATCAGTTCCACGCCTGTTCCTGTCTAGTCGCTTTGACTTTTTCCTACAGACACCATCAGCTAATAAAACCTCTAGAGACGGATCCTGGGATAAAACCAGGCTACAAGCTCTGCAAAAATTAAGCACATTTATCACTCTTCCGCAGAGAGCTCCTTTTGGAAAGCGGAGAGCCCTGATGCTCTCAGACAAGCATCAAAGGGCTTGGGACGTGGAAATTCCATGTTAGCTTGAAAAGACGGCGGTGGCAAACGTCCCTGCTGTGACAGAGCCCCGGTAATAAACTCCTGCTGCCCGGGACAGTGAGCGCAGAGCCCGCAGCCTGTCCATCCTCGGTGCTGCATCAAAGCTCTCCCTTCCCAAAAAGAGAGGCGCTTGCCTGCATTTACACACTGTCCTCTCTCTGGAAGCAGCAGCAGCAGCAACCCTTTTCATCCCCTTCTCTTTCCTCCCTGCCAGCTTTCCACCCTCCAAGGTCATTTGTGCACTGGGTGTACAGGCCCACCCTCCTTCAGCCCTTTGCTGCTGAGCCTTCAGGATCTACAGAAGTAGAGTTTCCCCCGTGATATCCCACACGTTGGGGTTCCTGCTCCTGGCATGTGAGGCTCGCAAGGATGAGCCATAGGCTCAGATTTAGACTAAATATTAGGAATTGTTCCCTGTGAGGGTGGGCAGGCCCTGGCACAGGGTGCCCAGAGCAGCTGTGGCTGCCCCTGGATCCCTGGCAGTGCCCAAGGCCAGGCTGGACGGGGCTTGGAGCAGCCTGGGATAGTGGGAGGTGTCCCTGCCCTTGGCAGGGGTGGAATGGGATGATCTTTAAGATCTTTTCCAAGACAAACCATTCTATGATTCTGTAAGTGCAGCCCAGAGATGCTTTACAGTGCCCATCCCCGTCTCACTGAGCAGATGTGATTTTCTCCCCCCACCTCCCCCCAAAAAGTCATCAAAACTGGAGCATCTCATGGCATTTTGGATTTCTCAACACTTCTGGATGAAAAGTACCTTGTTAAGTGAGTTCTCCATCAAAAAATCACTACCACAGATGGAGCTCGGGCCCTAACCTACTTCTACACTCAAAAATAAAAAGCCATTAGGTGGCTAAATACTTTAGGAACTGTGTCCCTTCATCTCCCTGCTGTGGTTTTCTGTCTGTAGCAGAGCATCCTCCTTTATAAATTGCCTCCGAGAGCCTCTGATCTCTTCTAAAAGAAAACAATATTATTCACAGGATGGGAAAGAGATGGAAGAGAGCTAATTAGTCCTCGTACAGAGGAGTTTGCAAGATACGACATTTAAATGAAGCCTGATTTTCAGATGGTGGTGCTAAAATCTTCATGTTACGTCAATGCCTTTTTCTTCCAGAGGCGCTTTTTTTGCTCACCTTGAGCATTTTTAAAGGCAAAAAAAATTTCCTTAGGTACCAAAGCAAATTCATAATCCAGATTTCCACCACTTTCCAACTTGAACAAGTTAAAACCCCACTAAAAGCAGAGTCCTTGAGGCCCTGTTCCCCAAGGATGTGTGTAGATAAAGCAAGGAAAATATGTGGTTATTAGAGTTTAGCTTTATTGTTTCCAAAAAACACATTGAAGATTGCGTTTATGATTCTGGAGAAAATAAAAGCCTCTCTCCAATTGTTAAAATAGGGAACATGAGATACTCCAGTGACTTCTAAACAATCAAACAGCACAGCACCCTCTACTTGGATTCCAGAAAAGTCTGTACAAGAGTAAAAATGAGCCTGGGTAGGGATAGGAGATAAACCCGCACCTCACCTTAGAGCCAAAGGAAGCAGAATTAGTTTATACAGTCATTTCATGAGGATAAGTTACATGGATGACAAGAAAACCGTTCAAAACTCATTGCAAAATTCCTTAAGAGCCAGTTTTGCTGGTTTTCAGAAACATCCCGGTTTCTGAACGATCAAATCCCCTTTGAAAGCCCGACTTGAGCAAAAGAATTATTTAGACACACTCAAAACCAAACAGAAAAGTAAAATCTTAGCTGGAGCTTTCTCTCTGGCCCTGGCACAGGTCTCTCACAAAGCCTTCCCCAACCAGCACGACGTTCACACCTTCAGAGGGCTTCTCCTGCCCCATGTCCCTGCCATGCTGGAGGTCTGCAAGGAAGGGTTGGTGTCCATCACGGCATCCATCAAACGGCACTGCCCAAAAACCCAACAGCCTTCACCCCTTCTGCCCCTCCACCTTCAGCCTGCAGGAAGGACAACCCAAAGGGTGTTTTTTATCCCCCTCCTGTAAACATTACCCAGACCCCGTGAGGTCATGAATTACTGAGTGGAGTTGTCTCTGCAGTTCAGGATGATGATGATGATGGAAGGGAAATGAGGGCTGCAGAGGGGCCGTGTCCCTGGCACGGGAGCGGGGCAGGGAGCCAAGGGCCATGTCCAAGGGGGATCCTTACCCAGCTCCTCAGTGTCTCTGCCCATCCATCAGAGCCTGACACCTGCCTGGCACGGCGGGGATCAAATTAATCTTGGAGGAAGCCAAGGGAAACACTCCTTCCACAGCAACGGCCTGGGAAGGGAGGAAAACTCCTCACACCCTGTTCATAACCCTGCACCCCACTTGAAAACCCAGGACCTGAGACCCTCCTGGCCATGTCTGGTGGATAACCTGGACAGGCTGACCTGGCAGAAGCAGGTCTTCCTTGGAGCTCCAGCACAGGGGAACAGACTGGGGGTAGGGTTGGATGGAAAAAGCCAGCGAGGACAGAGATCCTGAGGAGGTGGTGACAGAATCCAGCCTCCAGACAATTTCCCAGACACTTTCTGGAAGGTATGACTGGCAGCTCTGAAACAACCTGTTAGCATGAGCCTCTGGGGCTTGCAATAAAAACCAAGCTGTATTTTTGCAAGGTTAGAGAGATGTCTGAAAATTAAAGGAGCAGCCTAGAACAAGATTTCAATTCCACCCATCCCTCTGCTTACTTGCAAGCTCCTCAGTGCCAGGGGGTCAGCGCTGGAGCAGAGGAGACACAGCTGCCTTTATCCCAGCATGGGAACAGCAGGCAAACCTCGTCCTGCTCCCAGACCCACCTTGCTGGTTAATGGCTGCATTCCAAGAAATGCATAACAACACGGAATTGAGTCTTAAACAATTTCAAAGAAACACCAAATTCAACACACACAGCCGGATCTTCCAGCTGAGGCAGCACTGAGTGTCCAAGGTAGCTCCACTGTTTCTGTGCATCCTGCTCCAGAAACATGTCCCAAAATTGATCAGAATGGAGGAGCTCCCAGGGCCACACTTTTTCCCTCTTCTATAAATTTCTTCTGTGGGCTTCCTTCTGAAAAAGGATGTAACCAAAATGAACACGCTGCCCCCAAGATGTGAGTTTTATCAACTAAACTCTACTTGGAAAAAGCTGAGAATCAACTTTTCCTGCAAGAGATTCACCACTACGGCCAACATTGACCATCACATCACACACTATACTGCTACCTGTGCTCAGGGTTAAGATCCTCATTGAAACCCCAGAAATGAAAACCACTGTGTCTCCAGAGGCACACACCAGGGCTCTGCTAGTTCCAATCCTGCCCGTCACCTCCGCAAGATCCCCAGCTCATCCCCTGCCCGTGATGGCGATCGATCTGATCCCTGCTTGGCTCACAAATCCTGCCCGCTCGCTCTTTTTTTCACTCTGGATATTAAGGGAAGGAAATCTCTGGATCTATTTGGAATGAATTATACTCCAGTAATTGCAGCTGCTATAGGGCAGTATTAGGTCAAACTGCCCTTTTTGTGCTGTGTCTCAAGCACTGCAGATGATGAATGGGCTCGTTTTCCGCAGAGCTGGATGCTCGCAGCTCCAGGTGAAGCCCACGCAAACCACAGATGCTCACTGCTCCAATACCACAGCTCCTGCCAAGCACTTCCTTTAATAAAACATCCAAACTCGCACTGTACAAACACAATTCTGGCGTGCATTCCTTGACACTTGTTCTCATTGTCCCGCGGGTCCTCAGCACACGGTGCCATCCCCACTGTTGTCCTCTCCAGGCTGCACTTGACTGCTTAAGAAATCTGTGCCGCTCTCCCCCGAGGAGGACCTTTTCAGCCCAAAACAGATTCTCCCCTCCCATTCTAACTCTGCATTAATTATTAAGATAGGGTGGGATTGCAGAGACTAATTACCACTGTAAAGTTACTCTCCTGAAAGCTGATAAGGGAAATAATTAGGATGGACAAGCATGGATTACAGAGCTCCAAATCTCTCTCTCTCGTCAAGATAATTCTGCTGCCCAAGCTCACAGATGACAAGCGAGTCCATCGGCGAACATGAAGCAGTGGTGGACACCAAACAGTGGGCTGGACCTTCACAGACTCCACAGAGCACAGCCCCTTCCTGCTGCAGCACAAGGGGGACTCTTCCAGCAGCTTCAGACTGGGACAAGCCTCCGACAGGCAACTCCAAGGACGTCAGCACAGACACCCTGGGAAAAAGGCACAGAGCCTGGGAAATCCCAAGGGGATCAGCCCCGTGCGTATCGGCAGTCGCCTTCCATCCCACGTTCACCAGCTGGTTTGTGCACGTGGAAGATGCCGCACAGGTGAGGCACAGCTGTGGCATCTCAGGGGGCCTGCTCTGAAGCATGACCTAGCGGGTGGCATCCCTGCCCACGGCACGGGGGTGGAACAAGATTACCCTCAAGGTCCCTTCCAAGCCATTCTTTGATTCCATGACCTCCACGAGGTCCAGCCTGCAGGACCTTGCCTGAGCCATTTTGTGCCTCGCCAGAGCACAGACGCTGGCAGGACACGTCCCTGTGCCCTGTTCAGACCCTGCAGCTCTCGGCGTTTGTGCAGAACACAGCAAAAGTGAGGGGCGAGCTCAGGCAGAGTTGCCAGCGCCACCGAAATGAACCTTCAGCCAGACAGCAGAGCTGAGCACGAGCGAAGGCACCCCAGCTCCCAGGCAGCTCCCAGCCCTCCCAGCTCCCGGCTGCTGCTCTCTCCCAGCTCCCAGGGTCACATTCCTGGCGCAGCTCGGCACATCTCACACGCGCTCCTCGTGCGCACACACAGATTATTTTCCTTTAACAATTTCAGGCGCCCTGCGCTAGAGCATTTATAACTAATACATATTCTAATGTTCCTGTTCACCTGAGACACTCGAAACTTTCCTGGCTCATTTGTCAGATTTTTTTATTTATTTTTTTTAAATACCTTCTTCCCCTCAGGCCAGTCAAATGAGTCCAGTTAATTTTCATTTCTACGGACACGGAAAGTCATCTCAAGGTCATTTTTGAGTTATTTTACAGTTTCAAGTCTGGAGGGTTTTGCAGGATTTGCCATTGAGGCTTCTGATTATCTGCTGCATATTGAAATGAAAAGGAACCAGCTGAGGAGAGACAGTGATGAAGCACCCCACTGACACCCAGGTAATTAAGGAGAAACAAACATGTGTGTTGGCTGAAACAAGGGAAAAAATGATGCAAACCACTTTATTCTAGCAAAGGAAGAAAGAAGGGAGGAAACCAAGGCATGCTTTGCTCAAGCCAAATCCTTCCCAGTGCATTTGCGTTTCAGTGGGAAAGCTGTCGGGTGCCACCGGGAGGCTTTTGTCACTTCTGATCAGAAAGAGAGCAGAAAAAAGAAACTCAGTAAACTGCAAAACACAACCTTTGGGATGCAGGCAGATCAACGCAGCCCCATTCTGAAAGGAGAATACAAAATATATCCCTCTATGTCCCAAGGGCTCGGAAGCAGTGAAGCCTGGAGGTTTGCCACGGGACAGCCCCATCTCCTCCAGACCGGCTTTAGCACTAAGGTGCAGGAAATTATTCCCTGGGGAAATGGGTGACTCCCGGTGTCAGCCCTCCTCGTGGGCAGCACCAGAGGATGCTGGAGCCAAAGGAAGAAACAACTCCCGCAGTGAACTTCAGCACTGGGCTCCCAGAGCTCGCGCGGCGCAGGCGCGCCAGTCTGCGCTCCAGAAGTGTTTATGAGATGTTTTTAATATCGCGGTGGCAGACGGAGAAATGCAATCATGACTGAGCCACACATCTCCCCAGGTCCTCAGGGAGCTCGGGTACAAGCCTGGCTTTGTTTCTTTCCCAGAGAACAATCAAGATAGCGGGCTCGCAGCTCTCCTCACAGGCACTCTCCGGGGGCAGGAGATGGTAATTGGTTTGTGTGCACCGGAGGCATTTTGGGTTTCAGGGAACCAGGCAGGAATACTCAAGCTCTGGGGCAGCAGGTGCCCTGGAGAGACCTAGAGCTGACAGTGGGTGCTCAGCTGGTACAATGCTGGCCTCGAGTTCCCCAAAACTGGCTTTGTCCCACGAATCATTTGCTATCCAAAAAGCACTGTTGGTTTTTTTGGGGTTTTTTTTCCCATGAACAAGCAACTTCCAGAGAGAACAGCTATGAGAAATAGCTTATTTTAGTCTCCTTAAAAAAACACAAATCCTATTACTGGGGGAGTGATTCATTCTGCTCCCCCAGCCCCAGGAGATGATGTTTCCCTTCCCCGGCAGGAAGGGAAATGCTCAGATCAGGTCTGAGGTACCAGCACCACCTCCCCAAGCTCTCAATAGCCTGGGGGCACCGGGGAGAGGGCAAAGCCACAGCCCCCAGTGGCACCAGGGCTCAGGGGAGGATGGGAAACATCAGTGAGGGTATTGCTGGACCACCAGATCACAGGATCATGGAATGGTCTCACGTGGAAGGGACCTTAAAGATCAACTCATCCCACCCCCTGCCGTGGGCAGGGACACCTCCCACTATCCCAGGCTGCTCCAAGCCCTGTCCAACCTGGCCTTGGACACTTCCAGGGATGGGGAAGCCACAGCTTCTCTGGGCACCCTGTGCCAGGGCCTCCCCACCCTCACAGAGGAGAATCTCTTCCTGTTAGATCCCATCCATCCCTGCCCTCTGGCAGTGGGAAGCCACTCCCTGTGTCCTGTCCCTCCACCCCTTGTCCCCAGTCCCTCTCCAGCTCTCCTGGAGCCCCTTTAGGCCCTGGAAGGGGCTCTGAGCTCTCCCTGGAGCCTTCTCTTCTCCAGGTGAGCACCCCCAGCTCTCCCAGCCTGGCTCCAGAGCAGAGGGGCTCCAGCCCTTGGAGCAGCTCCGTGGCCTCCTCTGGACTCTCTCCAGCAGCTCCAGGCCCTTCCCGTGCTGGGCCCCTGGTGCTGCAGGCAGCTCTGCAGGTGGGGGCTCACCTGAGCAGGGCAGAGTGGGAGCACACCCTCCCTCAACACGCTGGCCACGCTGCTTAGCCTCCGTTTCAGTTCTACTCCAAACCAGACTCAGATCACCTTGGAGAGGTTTAAACACGGTGGCCACAGAGCCTTCCTCCCACAGCTGCTGCTTTCGCTGGTCTCGCAGGGAACCCTGGAAACACAGGGAGATGCAGGCACCAGGCAGCCTGCAGCAGTGACCTGACACCTCCAGCTGCTCGGGTCGGGTCCTTGCAAGATGCTAATGCTGTAGGAGTACAGCTGAAGTCAGGGCTATTTTCCTGCTGACTGGGAAATCGGTGTTTAAAAAAAAAAAAGGAGAAATGTATTGCCATGTACACTTGTCCAGCTACAGCAGTACCAAAGGCACAGTGCACAGCCTTGAGATTTAGTCATTTCTGTGGTTGTTGAAAGCACTGGGGAAAAAAATAAAACATCAACTGTTTCGCTGTGAACTCAATGTTTCATTTCACAGTTAGTTCTGAAATACTGAATGTCTGGAAACCAAGCCAAAAAAACCCTAAATTTTACAAAAAGATCATTAAATCACTGTTGGGCCAAACCTATTGAAAGAAAGAAATGCTTGAGTCAGAAAAATCTCGGTTCTGCTGTGGGATCAGCCCAGTGGGAATGACCCCTAGGCGCCAGAAAGGAAAGAAGGATGGAAACCCATCCAAGCTCGGGCAGCGGAGGGAATGGCACTGCCCTTGCCCTTCCCAGAGCACGACTCCCACCCTGCCAGCGCTCCTCTGCCCACGTGTCAGCACGGATTTGGCAGCATCATCCTGCCTAGTAAGGATTTTCCAAGTTCATGCACCCAAGGACTGGGTTTAACACTGGTCCAAAGCTGCTGTCCCTGTGGGTCAGAGGGATTAGGTGTGAGCTGACACACAGGGCTCCACCGAGATGCAGCGATCGGCAATCCAAACTAAACACAACCCAAATTAAAACCCGCTGCTGCCAGCCCCTCGGCTGGGCCAAACTCCCTGTTCTGAGCCAGAATGAGCCCCTTCTCCACACACCAGTGAGCACAGGAAAAGCTGCTGCTTCAGCACCCTGCACAGCCAGCCGGGAGCAGGGAACCCTGCCCAGGTTCACCTCAGTGCTCCTGCTCCTTCTGAGCTTCCCTTTTGCTCACAGCCACCTGGGCACTCTGCTGCCTTGTTTTTAAAGGGAAAACTACAAAATAACCCTGAATGAAGAGACGTGACTTCTCCTAACAGCAACCCCAGGGGCTGTGCATCCCTCCCGCTGCCCAGCTTGGAGCTGCAGGAGGTACCACAGCCCCTGGAGCTGGAGAGGCTCCTGGTTTGTAGGGATCTGTGCTGCTGGAGGGAAGACGGAGCAGCGAGGAGATAAGGACTCACTCCTGCACATGGTGCAGAGAAGGATTAGATACTTACAAATATTTTATCCTAGCTAAAGTAATTGCACCACTTGTTCTTATGAGTCAGAGCTATTTATTTTCATGCTTCAGGGCATCAGTTGATCACACCAGCTGAGGTCAGGCAGAAATTCCCACTGCTCCTGTAAGCATTTTGCATATTGCAGGGATGTGCATTAGCACCAGTCCCTGCAGCCTGGCACTCCCCCATCCCAGCCACCCTCTTCAGTCCCATCCCATGCAGAGGACACTCCGGCACCTGAAGGGAGATGACAAAAAAGGTGGGGAGAGGCTTTTTGCAAGGGCATGTAGTGATAGGACAAGGGGGAATGGCTTCACACTGACAGAGAGGAGGATTAGATGAGATACCAGGAAGAAATTCCTCCCTGTGAGGGTGGGGAGGCCCTGGCACAGGGTGCCCAGAGCAGCTGTGGCTGCCCCTGGATCCCTGGCAGTGCCCAAGGCCAGGTTGGACAGGGCTTGGAGCAGCCTGGGACAGTGGGAGGTGTCCCTGCCGATGGCAGAGAGGTTCAAATGAGATGAGCTTTGAAGTCCCTTCCAACCCAAACCATCCCATGACTCTGTGATTCTATGGTTTTAAGAAGTACAACACAACAGTCACTGCTCTCACCAGTTTAACGCCTGTCGGTGGGACAGCACATCCCACATTGCTGCCCCAGGCAGGAGCCCCTTGGTACCTCTGGATATCCTGGCCACATCCAGCTCCACCCCAGCCTCCAGGCAGGAACCGGGCAGAGACACCAGCAGGAAGAGCATCCAAATGAGAAGGGCTGGTATTGGTTGTGCGGAAGGCGAAAATGAAAATAACTCCTTTTGACCCTGGAGCACGAGAGCCAAACTGGGGTCACTGAAGCTCATTTTGGTGGCCAGCAATGCCACAGCCTCTGCTGGGAGCAGACACGGATAACTGCTCATTCTTGAGTGCCTGTGGACACGCAGCCCTGATTGTGTCACCAGCGAGAACCCTCCCCAAAACAATATTTGGCCAATATTAATAAATAAAAATTAGGCAGCATGTGCTTGGAAGGGGCAGAGGAATGCAAAAAAACAGCCACAAGCATTGGACTGGGAAAAAACACCTCCCTGGCCTAACCAACCAGCTCCAGTAACCCAGAAGCATTTAATAAAGGTCTGGGAAAGGAGCAGCCCTTGATCTCCGAGCACTGAGCATGAAATGAAGCAGCAGAGGCCAACGCACACCAAATAAAAGGCTCCCTCCACACAAACAACAGGTTGGCTGCTCTTGGAGGAAAACACATCCATGTGGCAGCAGGGATGCAAGGTGCTTCACTGTCCCTGAGTGCACACACAAACCAGGTCAGAGAGTGTCCCCGACCCTGCATCCAGCCTGGAGCACCTCCAGGAGCTGCAGCAGCACAGGATTGCTCCCTTGTCCCCTTCCTGTCATCCTGCTCGTCCCCTAAATCCACCCCCAGCTGTCCTCCCGAACAGCATCGTGCTGCCTGCTCAGCCCTGCTCCCAGGCTCACCACAGCCAGGTATCTCCACGTTTCCTCATCTGCGCCTCACTGCTCCCCATTAGTAATTACACTGCAGCGGCAGCAGCTCCGTAACTTTAATTATAAGACAATTTCTGTTCTAATCCCTGGTTTTGACTCACTGCCGCAGACCCCCCTTCTCTTCTCCCCCCATCCTCTCATTCGGCCATTTCAGAAGTGAAATCATGCAGCTAAGGAGGAGTTTGAACAATTAGGGATAATGATCATTCCGACATGGCTTTCATACAGATGCCTGAACATGGCTTCAAGGGCAGGACCGCAAAGCCACCCGTGCTTGGAAGCTTTGCCATTCCTTATGTCATCAGGAACAGCACCAGGATCCTTCCTGGAAGCTTGAATCCGTTTACTTTTCAAACAAAAAAAATGTGTTCATCGTTTCCAAAGCCCTGGGACGCCCTTCTCTCACAGCTGGCATCTCACCTTCAGCAGAGCCCACCACGGAGATGTGCTGCAAACTCCGCAATCCCGCCACATCCAGAGCATCCCATCAGCATCCTCTGGTGACATTCCCTGCATTCCCGGCTCCTGAGAGCATCAGGAATGTAAAGCCCTCCAAGTCACAACTCAGAAGCCCCAAGTTTCACTCCCAGATCTTCAGCTCAACTCCCGCGACTTCACCTCTCATCCCCCCCACCTGTCAGCAGGGATAACATTTTTCCCTGACATGCTTTGTTATTCAGAGATGGAAGATTCTGTAAATGCTGAATTATTATCATCAAATTATAATACTCAGAACACTGTCTCCCTTTGGGATTGGTGCTGCAGAAGGAGAGAGCATAGCACAGGCACCCAGAGCTGAAATGTGCCACATTCAGTTCCCTTAGAGATTGCAGGGACGGATGCTGCTTTAGTACTTTCTCTCTTCCTCAGCTGTCCTGGAAGAGCTCCTCTGACAGGTCTGCTGGAGAGAACTGAACCGTATTTGAAAGGTAATTTTGGAGCAAATGGAAACAGAACTGTCAGAGTTGTCACCATGAGATTTTTTGGAATTTCCCTCCCGTTTCAAGGGAGGGAGGAGGGAGAAATAGTTTCTAAAATGAGAATGCTCCTGACGCTGCTTCCAGCTTCCCCTGGCTCCTTGCAGACCGGAGGACTCGACAAAAGCCCCCAAAATGGAATTATTCAGCCCCACACACTTGGTTCTCTCTCATTTTCAGTTTCAGAAGTAAAACTAAAGCAGATTCCAGATGGAAACACAGTCCAGGACAAAGGGGCAACCTGTTGAGGTTCCAACAGGGAAAGGCATCCTCCTGCCTCTTGCTGGACCCAGCCCTAATAGGCCTCCAGCACTGACCTGGGGACACACACCTTCCCCAAACATGCAGAAAGCCAGCCCACATCGCCGGGACTTCTCAAAATTACAGCAGACAAGCCCGGGGCCACCAAGATCCAGTCCTGGTACCCAAGGGCTCCCCCTGCACAAACCCCTGGGCTGGGGAAGCACCTTCAGGGAAGAGCCTGGAGAGGGACCGGCACCAAGCCACTCACTCCTGCCCATCTAAAGCCTTCACTTTGTCATCTTGGAGCCGCTCAAACGCCACATTTTCAGGAGAGGAGGGAAAGACAGCCAAACCTCCGGAGATGGGCAAAGGCTAATGAACCGCTAAGCACTGAGAACCGGGAGATTGCCCAGGGAGAGCCGCGGCACAGCTGCTCCACCGCCTGCCTGTTCCCATCACGCAGCCCCAGAAATATTCCAAACAAGTCACAGGGAAAACCTCAATGCAGCGGGCAGCAGCAGCAGCACCGCGGCACGAAGCCAGCGGGCTGGTGAGCTGGGGAGAGGAGAGGCAGAGCTGCAGCCCACACCTCGGGTGGATGGGAGGTTCTGCTCCTCTGCTACAGAACTTGCCAGCAGCTTTTCCCTGAATGCTTTTTTTCCTCTGTGAAACTCGCCCTGTTCCCCCTCCCACAAAGAGTTCCGTGCAGCAAAACCCCAGCTCGTGTGGGCACTGGAAATGTCAGCCTCTCCAGTTCTGCTGGGAAACTGGGCTTGCTGTGCCCACAGAGCATTTTGCCGGCACCCCTGCGTCCTGTGTGCCATCCCAGTTCATCCCAGAGCTCCCACAGCAGCCTTCCCACCTCCGAGGGTCCAGGCACAGCACCAGCACAGGCTGCCCCCCCATCTCAAGGCGCAGCCTGGTCCCCTCCTCCCAACACACTCTTGCTGTCGCATCCACAGCTTCTTCCCTTGGAATGATGACAGCAGATGATACAAGACCTTGAATTTAATTGCAGTGGAGGAAAAAAAAAAAAATTAAAAAATGTTCAGAGTGATAAAGAATCCCTTTCATAAACCACATTATTTGTGTCTCTTTTCTAAATAATCTTAGAGTTTGCTTGGGGATTGGTTTTTGTTTTGCAATTCAGGACCACGGCTTGCAAAGAAAAGAGGTGGATAGTTGGGCAGGCCAGGGTTTTCCCAGGCACTTTTGGGCTGTTTCTTCCACAGACCTTGTGCTGCCAGAGGAGAATGGGAACGGTCATGCCGTGGTCATTAATAAATGGATTATTTGGGCATTGCAGGGAAGGGTCTTAGCGGTGGAGGGGGGAGCTGGGAGGGGAAGAGGCACCATGCCAGCCTCACTGGAGGGCAAACAGTGATTAAATATTTATAGATTTTAATGCATTGATTTGTTAAGTCGGGAAACAGTCCTTTAAGAGTTTCAAGATGCCTTTCAAGGCAATTCTCTAATCAGCAACCCAGGTGCAGCAAAGAGGAGCTCAACAAGAGGCAGAAAGCACTCCAGGGGAAAGTGTGGCACGAGGAGCTCTCCCCTCCTCGCTTTCCGGGACCTCTGTGGCCAGGCTGGGATACGGTGGCACAAAGAGATTTATGTCCAAGGCTTTCTAATTAAGTTTCGCCTGGGAAGGATTTCTTTTTGGATAGCATTTCCACAGGAGAAAATTAAATGACACGCTGCTTAGGAGAAACAAACTGCAGCATTTCGTGCTGCCCTTCTACAACGTGCGCAATCCGACCGAGGAGAGCTGCTGCCCACACCAGCCTCTGCATCACCACCCCTGCACCGGCCCCTTGCCTTGCTTTGGGAGAAACTCCACTTGAAAAGCGTAAGTAACCCAAAATCAGGTATGTCCAGCAAGTGCTGACCCAGGTAAGGCAGCTCACTGCCCCTGGCAGCACTGCTGGGTCTGGCACAAGGTCCCTGGCACCTACCCCGGCCTGAGCTGGGACAGACCTTCCCGGGGGCACCATTTGTCCTCTGGAAACCTTTCAGTGCCACGAAAGCAAAGTGGCTCAGGCCACTTTGCTCCTGAACAAGTGTTACTTACCTTCCCTGGGCCTCTGCTGATGGCAAACCTGCCTCCCCATCCCTCTTTTATGATGGAGCAGAGCTGGGAGCAGGACACCTGCCCAGCAGAATCCTAAATCTCCTGCAATTCAGCCATGAAAAACCATATGTCAAAGTAAAATACTATTTCTAATTCAGCCAACTGGAGAGTACAAATTTAATGTTCCCCCCATGCTCCCTCCCCTTTTCCAATGAAATTATATTTTCTGAAGGCAAAGCTGTGAGAAAAGTTTTGATTGCTCCTCTCTGGCTGTGTAACATCAGGAAGCCCCAGGGCTGCAAACACAACATCCCACAACCCACTGAATCCATTAGCTTATTTATCAATATGAGATTAATTATTCCACTTCACAGGATGTTTGGTCATTTTTTAGCGCTCCGGTGTCACGGCAGGCATTGGTGCTCGTGTGCCACGAGCTTCCCAACAGCGTCTCCTGGGAAGGCGCTTCGGTGAGGCCACTGCACACACACCAGACAGCCCCAGAAACGAGCTGAAAACAAAGAGTCCGGGAAGGGCCTCCGCATGGGGTGCCACGGGGAAGGTTTATTCCAGACACATGCAAAGTGTCCAGGGACAAAACACACAGAAATTGGAGGGTCCAGGGTTTAAGTATGGGGGCAGAGAGAACATCAGGGCCAATCATCTGAGGGCACAGGGGCGGTACACAGGTGGGTCAGGGTACAGGAGCCAATGGGGAAAACGAAGGGAGGAGCAGAGGAACGAGGGCCAATGGGAGAGCGGGGAAGGGAGAACTTTCTGGAATAGGGACCTGTAGGGTAACAAGGGGTGGAGAGACCAACGGGCCGACCAGGGAAATGGAGCTGGGGTATATTTACGTAATAAAACAAGGTGCCCCAGGAGAGGCTTTTTTGGTTACCCTGACCTGGAGAGTGTTTGTTCCTATGAGGGCACCTTCCTCCAGGGGATTCTCTGGTGCTGTGGGCTCACTGGCCCCCACACTCCAACTACGACATCCAGAAGAGCTGAGATGCTCTGCCTTTAATTAGCTGCCCCTCACGGTCACAGCTTTCAAGACACAAGGTGGTGCCTCCTCTGGGCTCACAGACAAAATGACAAACACAATCCCATTTCAGGAACATCTGCTGATGCTGATGATAAGATCAGCTCCTGTAGCCCCAGTTCCAGGAGAGCGCTACAGTCTCACTTCCACTGATGACTCAACAAGTGCAGCAAGTGAGCCTTGAGTTTGGGTTTGTGCTGCCGAATTTTAACAGGAAAAGGGAGGAGTGGGACAGGAGAGGGAGGGAGCACACAAACAGGGGAATACAAGAAACCGCACACATTTTGTTCCTGAATCCTCCAAACGTGACTCACTTTGCTCTATTGTGACAAACTGAAACGCCTCTGAGGAGTTCATTTCACGTCTCATCCATTCTCTGAATAATGGGAAAATCCCTCTTTGTTTCTCTAAGGTATCAGCACGCACCACGTGCACCCGCTGCCATTAGACATAATGGAACCAGATTGTCCCAGAAGTTGTTTTCGATTGCTTGAGTGCATCCTTCATTTAGGGAAACGAGAATGTATGAGCTGCTGTGACCCAGCCGATGTGAGGACGCAATCTTTAAGCTGGATTCAGGGCCATTTGTTTCCCAGCGTTGGCATGGGAAGAAAGTTGGTCATTTCCCCAGCTCCAGGACAGGGTTAACCAAGGTTTTGGCCATCCTGCTGGGAATACCCAGGCCAGCAGAGGCCATGGATAAAACTAGAGGTCCTGTGGCAAAGGGTCCTAGGGGGGCTTGGATGCTCCCATGAAGCCTGGAGATGCCCTCACGCTGTGTGATGTCAAGCAAGGATGCTGTGGGATGCACCAGGGATGCACCGAGGATGCCCCTGCTTCTCTGGCCCTCTCCCAGAACATCCCATCCTGCCCTCATGCAGCGCATAACGGTGGCAGTTGCACAATGACAGTGCTCAGGAATGCTGGAGACCTCAGTGAGGAACAAAACCCCCGCTTACCTATCAGGGAAGGCATCCCCCAGGGACACACCTGCTAGCTGGCTGCCTACAATTTACTTTGGCTTCTTGGGACAAAAGGAAGTTTGAAAGCCTTGGAGACAAACCAGGCTGCCTTCAAGACTCTGCCTGTGATAACGATGTTGTTAACATTGCTAACATCGCTCCTGCATTCAGAGGGGACCAAAGGGGCCTAGCGAGGGAGAGCGATGGATCACAGCAGCCAGGTTTTGAGTTTTGTTATTTTTAATTGACTGCCACCTTGAGAGAGTTCCTCTTCTCAACATGAAAACAGTAAAATAGAACAAAAAAAAAAATCCAAACAAAGCAAATGAGTCTGTCGGATCTGTTTCAGCAGAGCATCAACCTGAGGCCTCAGCAACAGCGGCGCTGAAAGCTGAGCACATGCCTGGGCTGTGCTGCTGAGTCAGGACAAGCAAATTCCCACCAATTCCTGTCCCGCACTTACAGGGCAGGACAGTCATTCCCCCAGCCACGCTGCACTCTGGGGACTTCAGGCCTTTCAAGTTTAACAAGTTTTAGGTTTTCCTCTTGGAGAAAGTACGAGATGTGAGAACAAGCAGAAGGACAAAATCTGTCCCCCTCCCTCATGCTCTTCTTTCCCACCAAATACTTATTTTCCTTTCAGATTTACCTCCCCAGACCTTCAGGGAAGGAACAGAGCAACACCTGACAGCGGCCAGACCAAGCCCAGACCAGCAAGCACCACCAGAGAACACTGGAGACTGTGGGGAGAGGCGAGAGGGTCTCAAAGGGAGGTGGTCCCAGGGCTCTGCCACAGCCAGTGTCACCTCCCTGCTGTCCCCATGCCCAGCAGGCTTGTCCCAGCCCCATCGTAATTTCCAGACAGATGAGCTCTGGGTCACACTGCATCCATCTTTTTTCCCTAGAGCTGGCACCCAGCCCTCCCTTTATAGCTTCTCCTGGCACGGTTTCAACAGCAATAGGTTTTATTATTCTGCCTTGCTGCCCTAATTCTCTCTGCACTCAATTTTCCAGTGACCCTCTGCTGCGTTAGCTCGCTCTGGGCAGGCAGCAGGCAGCATTCCCTCACCTGCCCACGTGGAATGGGAATAGAGGGGCAGGACAGGCACCTGCTGGTGCTGCTGGCATCTGCATGGACACATCCCTGTGGGACAGAAATGCCCAGGAAGCTTCTGACAGAAAGGCACCAAGGGGGAGATGGGGAACAAAAGGAAAGCCAGGGAAATAAAAAATGATGCAGCATAAAGAAAGTGAAGGGTCAGGGGAAGAGAAAGAAGAGCAAGAGCAGCAGAAATCCAGCTGATGACGTGGGAAGCGCAATGCTTGATAAATGGGTGATAAAAGAGCTGCATGGCACCAGGAGGGAGGCACCGCAGCACTGCCACAGCCTCGCCTCCGGAACACTCCCGGCCCCAGGAGTCACCAGTTCAGCCCTGCGTGGCTCCTGGTCACGTTTTCCCCAGGACACCCAGGAGAGCAGCAGGGAGGGATGCAGATGGTGTTGCTCCAAGGACAGCCAGAGGCTCGTTTCTGCTTTCTCTTCTGGCTTCTACTCAGTCCCACAGGCCGGGCAGAGGGATGTGGTTGCCCCCTGCTTATGGCTGGAGTTTCCCCCAAGAAAGTGGACTGCTCCTAGGAGAGGGCCCACCTCAAAGCCGCGATTACAGCTCTGAGTGCTACACCCACTTGCCTCGGGTGGCACAGCAGGCGGGACAGGAGCCTGGCAGCACCCTCCTCCTGCCTCCAGCCAGGACTTTCCCCCTTGCACGTCAGAGGGACGCAGGTACACAACCACAGCATCCCTAACCTGCAGCCTCTGTCCCCCTGACACTGGCTGTCCCCAGGAGCCACCTCACCTGCTCCCACTGGCTTTTCCATGCCATCCCAGCCCACTGCATCACAAGCCCTATCTGCAGAGACCGTGCAAGCAGCCGCACCCTGACAGGGCTGAGAGCGGGGGGATCGGTGCCAGCGCGGCCCAGGGGGCTCAGGGGAGGAGGAGGAGAAGGAGGAGGACGAGAGGCTGGCTCGCAGCTGGCTGCCGAACACAATGCAGAGATGCAGAATGGCCCGTGATTACAATTTGAAGGGCTTCTATGCACTGAAAGGGAACTGATTCAATTGTGCCGCAACTCCTGAGAAGCTGTCGGCAATCAAGGCATTCTCCCGGCTACAATCACCGGGGGCAGGGCGCAGAAAGCAGGAAAGTATCGCTTAGGTGACGGCTTAGGTACAGCAGCGAGGGTCATTCGCAGCTGTGATTTCCCTCCCGTCGGCTCCATCGCAGGGAGCGGCGGGGACACCGCGGGGACAGAGGAGATGCTGGTTCATGAAATGCTGCTCCGGTGAATGCTGGACGGCCAGCGAGTCACCAAACCACGACTGGAGGAGTAGGCGATGCTGAAGGGGATGAATTTGGGGTGAATCTTTTGTGACCACTGGCTCCTGCGAGCTCCCCTGCGTGCACCACATCCCCCTGGGCTGCCAGCGGGCACAGGCAGAGTGAGGGAAGCCAGTCATTCTGCTCACAGGCACATTCTGCATCCCAGTTCCTGTCCCTGGATGCAGGTAATGGGCAAAATTCCAGCCCAGCCTCCCCTCCCTAAGCAGACCACTGGAAACAGCTCCAAGCCCAGCACCCATCCTTTCACTTGGAAATCAGAAGGAATGGCCTCGGCCTCGGAGCTGCCAGCTTTCCCTCCAGCAATTCCAGACCCACGTGCCAAAAACCATTTCTAACACCTTGCTGCAAACCTCAGACCAGGCCAATAAAACTTTTACACAGACAAGTGAGAAACAAATCTCCCCCTGGCCCCTGCCCTTCCCTGTACACCCGCTCTTTCCAGGGAGAGTGGATATTCACAGGGAGCATTCCAGGGGAAGGTGACAAAGCAGATGCTGCAGAGCTAGTGGGCACCAAAGCCAGTGACAATGACAACCTGTGCCAGGGCACCAGCTCCCTGCAGCCCCCAGCCTCCAGCAGCCCCAGCAGCTGGAGTTGAACACTGCTGTTCAAGCCCAAAATTCAACATGCAGAGCTGGGAAGCCACTCGGAGAATGTTTCAGGTTTCGGGGCTGCAAGAGATCTGAGTTCTCTTTAGAAAGGCAGCACCATGCCAGAAACTCTTGCTTTGCCACAAGCTGCACCCAGCCACTAATCCCAAAACCCAGCCACCACTGTGCACGTTATTTTAGAGCTTATCCCCTGGCCATGGACAAACTTTTCCCAGACAAAAGCAACCCCTTTTGGCTTCAGCACCAGGACACATGTCCAGCTCTGCTGGGCACTGCCCAGGCTCCGCAGGGAATGGGCACGGCCCCGAGGCTGCCACAGCTCCAGGGGCGTTTGGGCAGCGCTGCCAGGGGTGCCCAGGGTGGGGCTGTTGGGGTGTCTGTGCAGGGCCAGGAGTTGGACTGGATGATCCTGGTGGGCCCCTTCCAGCTCAGGATATTCCATGGTTCCAGGATTCTCCCTATTCACCCAGTGGAAGGGTTTTTCCAGCTTTGCAGAACTACCACTAATGAAAATGCAGCTCTCCCGATCTTCCTAAAATCAGCAGAATGCATTACATGCATGTTGGTAGGTAGAAGCTATCCTATTATCCAAGGAGATTATAATTACCTCATTTGCCTATTAAAAGGATACTGTGACAATATTTAAGTTAGAATGCTTTGGTTATTTGCTTAAAAATTATGTGGTGGCAATCAAGTGAAAATCGAGGCTGTAATGCAGCCACAGCAATATCGCCAGTAATTTGTGGAACCAGTAACGATTATTTTTAATGTATCAGCCAACATGCCTAAATGTGCTTTTTTATATACACACACATATATATGTGTACATACACACACACACTGATGGGCAGCACGGGCTCCACTGCCCTCCACTTTCTGGAAACTGAGACCTGGGAAGCATCTTTCTTTGAAGCACCACACGCTGCCAAATGGATGCAGGAGACGAAGTCCCCCATCAGCTGATGGCAACCTGTATGATCAGAGCAGAATAATTCCCTGAGTCCCACAGGAAAGGAGACTGGGGGTGGGAGGATGTGGGGCAACATGATTTTCCCTTCTCTACAAGCCCATCTTGGGATCAGTAGCTCTTGCACCCTGGGACTGCGAGGAAATGTCCTGGATTCTTTCTCACAAGGATTCTGTAGCTCTGCTCCACGTCTTTAACCTCTATTTTTAAAGCAGAGCCCACCCTGTGTGCGGGGCACAAGGTTTTGTTATTTCTAAACAATAATAAAGAAAGGAAATAGACTCATACATTTTCACTTGGCATTGCCCTCAGAAAGTGGAAGTCTGATTACTTATTCCTTACAATCCCAAACTGCCCCTGCCAGGCCACACACAGTGAATAAATCCTTGCTTTTAGAGATACCCTCTCCATTACAAGTGCATAATGGGACCAGTATCCCACTGACCTGAGGACACCAGGAGCACCAGCTGCAACCCCCTGGGTCTGTGTCGTTGCCTCGCAGGCACCAAGCAATCCCAGGAGGGATTAGCAGGAGAGCCCAGAGGGATGATGCATTTCCCCAGCTGAGAGTTGCCTTTGGGAGCACAGACACCGAAACTCAATTTCCTTCTCTGCTGTGGCATTTAACCTTGCAGAGAGGAGCAGAGGATGGGGGAGAAGGGGGAGGGATGCCGGGGAGGATGGATGTTTCCATTCAAAGACATCCCCCCCGCATCCCACCCTTCCTGAGAAGCCCGGGAAGAATCTTGTTTAATTTGTAGAAAGCATAAAAAAAAGAGCAATATGCCAGTCTGCTGAAGCCTCCAGCATTTTGAGCCTGGGAGGGAGCTGCCACCTGAGCAGTGCTTCCAGAATCCAGCTGTTCCCAAAGACAGGATGGATCACAGCAATCCCACAGCCCAACCTCCCGCCCCACAGCGGCCACCTAATTTCATCTGGGAATTCGGGCTTCGTTTTCCACCTGAATTTATCTAATTGCAGCTTCCAGCAGCGGGATACAGTTCTGCCCGAGCCTGCAGAGTGGGGGCTTTGCTCTGAGCAGCCTGATTTTCCCAAATACAGAAAGCTGCTCAAGCAGTGTGATTTTCCCCCAAGCTTTCACACCAGGCAGAAGGCCACAGCCACGTGCCTGGAGAATGGGCTGTTTTACCACACAGGAAAGAAAATAATAATTCCCTACAGCAGCTGGGCTCTGCTGCAGCCTCCCTGTGCACAGGAGGACTGACCCAAGGCTGCTGTCTGTGGGCAAACAGCTCATCCACAGCTCTCCCTGTCTTCAGGGGTCAGCATCTCCTGGAAAAAAGCCCCTCCTAGTCAAATGAGGTATGAACTGATGCCTTATCCTGGGTTTAGAATTATAAACCAAATACGGTTAGAGGGGAAAAAAGGGATTTTACCTCAGAGTTTATTAAGGATCCTTAGATCCAGGCAGGAGCACCCCACAAGAATGCCCCCCCTGGACCGAGGCATGGAATGCACGATGGAAAATGCACACCAGAGAATATGCAGAAAAGCCCCTCCGTGATCGTTTGCTTATACAATTATAGACCTTACATATTAGCATATTTATCATAGATTTCCCAATGGGAGGCTCAGGAGGAGCCCCCTCGTAAGGAGTGACCCCCCTCTGCATAGATCTGTCTTAGTTTACAGAATATGTTCTGGAGAAGACCTTGGGTCTGGGGCTCGCTGACCCCCTAACTACGAAGTTTCTAAGATGTTTGGTCTCTTGGCTTAACAGAACTTTGGGTCTAAGCCAGTTACCGAATTTAGGGAATTACAAGTATGTGGGTTAAAAGCACTGAGGGTACAGAAAAGCTGCATAAAAGCATATATGAAGGGGGATATGAGAGGAATATATGAAAAAGCAAAAATTATTATGTTGAGCAATCCAGGCAAGGTTGGATGGGGCTTGGAGCAACCTGGGATAGTGGAAGGTGTCCCTGCCCATGGCACAGGGTTGAAATGAGATAAGCTTTCAAGTCCCTTCCATCTCAAACCATTCTAGGATTATATCTACTTAGCCAAACTTGTGCATCCTGGCTGCCAAGCTAATTTCACTCCTACACATCTGAAAAGGCTTCTTAGCTCAGGTACAGAGTTGTATCAAACTCTAAGACAATTCCTGCAGTATCTGCCAAGCCCTGGATGCTTTTCCATAACTCTGTGCAAACAGTGAAACAGCCACAGCACCACTTTTTTATTATTGTTATTTTGTTTTTAAAAAGCAGCAGGCCGTGGCTCCAGGACCAAAGAACTAAATACCAAACTTCAGGAGCCCAAGAACTTCACTCAGAGTCTAATTAGGGGTCAACCGGTGTAGAAGGCAGCAAAGTGGAATCTGAGCAAGGTCAAGACAAGTTTCTGAAGGAGGGGTGGAAAAGAGGTGTGCTAAGCAACCTGGCGGTATTATCAGTAAAAGCAAGCCTTTAAAATAAATGAAGGTGATTTAGAGGGTCTCATTTCAGCGGATTTTCAGAGAGCTTATGATAAAAGTACTTCATAAAAGATTAAGGAAAATAAACGACTACCCAGGAAGGGGCACGCCAGGCAGGGATTGCAGCTGGCAAGGCAAAAGGAAACAAAGACAGCACTTCCCAAATTGAAAAGAGGTTTGTGGGGGACAACTGCGCTATGGGAATGCTGCAAGACGCAGGGAGCAAGTCACAGTTTGTGCAGCATCTTGAGGAGCTTGGGTTTGCTGTGGCTACAGGGGCCGAGCACCTCCGGCTGGATTCATTACACAGCACGGGAGGTGGACGATGAAATTTTGTTTAGGCGAGTAAATGAACATGTTCTGCCTGCAGAACCATGCACCAGGGAAGGGGGATGTACTGAATAACCATGCTGAGCCTGTGTTTTATTTGATTTACCTCCCATACTGCCAATAAAGGAGGCTCCGTAGGTGGATGATGAGGCTGCATCCCCGCGGTGGGATGTATCAAGAGCCCCAGACAAGACGGAATGGTTTCAAACTGACAGAGGGCAAGGTTGGGTTGGATATTAGGAAGAAATTGTTCCCTGTGAGGGTAGTGAGGTGTTGGCACAGAGCAGCTGTGGCTGCCTCACCCCTGGAAGTGTCCAAGGCCAGGTTGGACAGGGCTTGGAGCAGCCTGGGACAGTGGAAGGTGTCCCTGCCCATGGCACGGGGTGGAATGAGATGATCTTTCAGGTCCCTTCCAAACCCCAAACCATTCTGGGACTCTGTGACATATTTTGGGAGGTGTTTGGAGGGGGCTGCCAGCTCAGACAAATTAAACTGAAGACAAGCTGGTTCAGTGCTTTTCATCAACAACCCTCCAAGGGAGATGGGGACTGTAATTCCCAAGTCTCAGGTAAAAATGATAAAAAAAAAACCCAACAGTTTTGCTCACGAGAAGCTAACACAGAGTGAATCAATCAAACCCTTCTCCCCCATGACAGGGGAGGACGCACCATTGAGCAACACTCATCACTCCCCGTTGGTGAGAGACGTCCTGAGAGGTGGCTCTAGGGCCATGCAGGAACTGCACCTCCCTGTCCCATCTCACAGGATCCCAGGCACTGCAAAATACCTGAGGCGCTTCACTGACAACACCAGGAGACACAAATCAGTCCCTGGGCAATTTCAGACGTTGCCATTTTCCAGGCACCCAGGAGGGTGCCACATTAGCAGCCTCTGCTCACCTACGGAGAAGCTGTTCAGCTACAACTTCAGGAGGAATGCAGACACAGAAAGCGTCCAGCTTCCCAGGGGATTTTCAGTAGGGAGTACTAATGACATCAATCAGAAAGTCAGTGGAGTTTCATACACCCTCTGCCCTGTGGCACTTCTTCATCAGCATCTCTAGCAGCGTTTGACAGCAGGAACATGCTTCCAGCAAATCCCAAGCAAGGCACTTCAATCCTACCTACAGGAAAACACGGGGACTGAGATGCTGGACGCCCCAGCACAGCCATTTGGCCAAGGAGTGACCAAATACACGCCAAAGGCCACCTTCACAACCCCCTGGTGACCCGCAAGGTCTGTACAGCACCAGGGACGTCCTGCTCAAACACCCAGAGCCAAAAAATTCAGGCTTTTCACTGCGCCCTGGAGACTGAGCAGGTAAAGCCAGCACTGCCACACCTCTGTGTATAAAATCTCTTTACAAGCACTTGCAACTAAAGGCAAATTCCTAAGTAACCCCCGTCAAATGGGACAAACTGGTGCAGAGACAAGGAAATTTCGCCCCCTGCACTCTCCTTGCTGCAGGTGCATCCCCAAGGCTCTGCGGCAGAGATGCTTCTAAAAAAAGCACAGAGGTTATACGGGACAAAAGCGTTTGCATTGAGTCTGAGTGGGGACTCGAGACTCTGCTCTACACCCCAGAGGCATCGCTGGCTACCAGCGATTGGGAAGAGAGAGTCACTGCATCTAACTGGAGGAGGGAGAAAAAGTCCCTGCTCCACAGTCACTCCCATCCACAGGAGCACCCCAGGAGCGAGCGTGTCAAGCCCTGACAGCAGCACATCCCCAGCCCACACTTCATCCTAACAGAGACACAACCAAAAGGGAACGTGCCTGACACCTCCCCAAATCTCCCTCTCAGCCAGAGCCAGCGAACTATGGACTGGTCAAATTTATGCCTCCAAGCATGTCCAGCATCCACTGTCTGTGGAAACACTGCTGGGGAAAACCCCTTCAAATGGGATTTCTCCCCACTGGGGCTTTTTCCTCCGGTACAAATCTATTTGAAAAGAAGATAAAGCATCTACAGTTGGACTGAGGTTTTATTCAGGGAAAGCTCTGGCTCAGAAATAATTGCCGTTTGCTATAATTGGTGAGATGCAGGAAGGGACTAGATACAAGTGGAGTCTGGTGCAATTTTGGGAGATTTGTTACGCTTAGCTCGCTTCTATCAATTTCAGTGGCTCAGACGCTTATGACCTGTTGCTCGGCTTATTGTGAAAATGGCTTTTATTTACTGCACTTCCATTAAAAGATGAAATCCATGCATAGGGCTCACAGGGCAGAAAATCACAGTTTACGTCTCAGCTTATCTCCCTTCAGCGGCCTCAGCTCATTTTTGCCCTGGCTCACTCCCAGCTGCTATAAAAAAGTATTTCCGAGCACAGTTTGGAGTAGCCAAGGCCCCTTCCAGAGCCCACAGGGCAAGAGGCATGTTCAGGCTTTAAGGGAGTGCTCGGTGCTGCAGCTGCAGGTCAGGTGAAATGGGGAGGACGAGGGATGGGGAGGACAAGGGATGGGGAGGAGGATGAGCGATGCAACTCCTGTTCTGGGACTGGGGTGCTGTGGCAGGCCCATGCTCTCAGCTCGCAGGGCACAGGACACTCACAGCCACTCTCCAAGCCCCAGCACTGCTGGGGCCATCAGCTCCCTATGCCTCCAAACTAAGGAGAGGCACTATCCAAGGGCACGCCCCACACTGTGCTGCTGGAGGGCAGGTTCCTGCTCTCCTGCAGGTCCAGATGCAGCTCCAAGACCCCACTCCCTGCAGCACAGGTCACAACAGTGCAGCAGTAGGCTCAGCACCTTCTTCTGCACCAGTTCCCTCCCAGTACTGCACCAGTACTGCACCAGTACTTCTCCCCGGAGCTGTGGCAGGTGGAATGCCCAGCCTGTGCATCAACAAGAACAGAGCAAGCAGTGAAGGGGCATCAGCACCTCCACCTGCCCCAGCTCTTGCTCTCCATGACAGGCAGCTCCAGCCACGGGAGCGCTCCCAGGGAGGGAGGATGGCGTGCAGGCATCCCGAGCTCTCCTGTCCTGTGAGAGCCCACCTGAACACCACACACACCATCTCAAGGTGGATCTGAGCTGGTCCCCAGCAGCAGCGTGGAGTTGCTAAGGTTACCTCCTCAGCTGCCTAATTAGAGGAGCTGTCAGCGTTTCACAGAGATCAGGAGATGTGAGTGCACGTGGGGGAGCTTTCAACCACACAGATCATTTTTAGCACATGAAAGCAGAGAGAAAACCCCATCTACTCACGGGACATCGTGTCACAGCCATGGGCAGAGACAGCCACATGCTGCTGTCCCGCTGTCCAGCCACTTGCTGAGCTGTGGGAAGAGCTGCTGGATGGAGAAGTGCATGGGCAAGCAGCTTCCCCAGCTCAGAGAAGCAGCAGATCCTGGTCTGTCGAGTCCACTCGCCCATTTCTTTCACTTCTGGCTCTGCACCTCCTCTGATCTCCTCTCCTCAGCCCTCTGCACCACCAGCCCGCAGGCAGCGTGGCAGGAAGGAAGCCAAGAGGGTCTGTCCGTCACTCCCACCTCCGCATGGGAGTGTCACACCACCTCAGTAATGCAGAACAGGAGCCCCTCTAGGCTCCTGCAAACAGTCGGTGAGACACAGGTACAGGAGCTGCGCTCACTCGGTCAAAGTCATTTCATGAGTAAATAGCAAAGCCAAGAGGAGAATCCCAGAACGACCCAGAAGCGCTGGATTTTCCACCGGATGAATCCACATGCTCCCAGATGCTTCCTTTAACTGCAGCACAGGAAAGCTCTCGGAGGGAAGCTCTTTGCCCCAGTCTCCAGCACAGCTGAGTGATTGCTTTCAGCTCCTGAAAACCGGATGCCAAATCCCATAGACAAGGCCAGCAACCAAGCTGGGAGCACGGAACGAGACACAACAAGAAATACATCACCCAAAGAGGCTCAGGAGAGCATCTCCTTTTGGGAATCACGCACGTATGGCACACACATCCCATGTACAGCAGCCAGCTCCAAGCACCTTCCCGCCCACCTCCGAGAGCGGAGGAGCCCTCTCCATGATGTAGAGGAGGTAAAACCATCCCCAGCCACAGATCTGGGAGTGCTGGGACAGCCCAGGACTGCCCCATCCAGCAGCACGCAGTGGCTGGCACCCTTGGGAGAAGCCCTGACCCAGGCAGTCCCTGCGACCTGACCTTCGAGGAAAGGGAGCAGAGGTATTCCTGGATGGCAGCACTGCTGGGGCTGACTTTGCTGGTTCAGAAAAGTTTAAGAGCAGCAGGATTCAAAGGAGATGCAGCCAAAAATGCAAAGAGATCCTGGAGCTGAAGCACTTGCCAGGTTTCTCCCTTACACTTCAAGACACCCACTCATCCTCCCCAAGGGCTTGTCAGACTCACATGGCAAAAAATACATGCTCTGCACCTACCCAAGCCCAAAAGAAAAGACCCTGAAATAAACCTGGAATCCAGGGCTGGCAGGAAGACAAAGCTGGGGGCGGAAGAGGAATTTTTGGTGTCTCTTTGCTAAGGAAGGAACTGCCTGACAGCTCTGCTGCAGGAGACCATGGCTCACGGCCCTGTAGCTCGCACAGCCCCCTCAGACATGGCAATAGATTGCTTATAATTACAGGGCACCCACTCAGAGGCCCCTGGGTGTCCAAGAGACTGTAATAGAAACTAGAGCTTTATGAGATTTAAGAAAAACGCCATCACAACAAGCTGGTGCATTCAAGTGCTCATGGAAGAGAAATCCAAGAAAAAGTGGTCAGTGTGTGACCACTGTTGCCATTTGCTGACCCGGACAAGAGGAACTGCAGGCAGCTGGCACAGGGGAGGTGGGCTCAGAACAGCTGCCTCAGGCACCCCGGACAGCTTCTGGTGTGCCACCGCCGTGGGCAGCGGGATTGGAAAGAGATGATCTCTAAGGTCCCTTCCAACTCCGGCCATGTTATGATTCCAAGAGGTTGCTCAGCTCAGGCAGCAGCAAGAGGGAGGCTGGGTGAGGCTGGGTGAGGCTGGGACTGCAGCTCCAGCTGGCAAGGTGCAGCACTGGGATGGGGAGCCAGTCACTGGAGGGAGCCCAAGCTGCTGCACGTCCCCAGACACCCCAGGCCGCTCCCTCTGTGCCAGCAGTGTGTCACGCCAGCCTCCGCCCCCGGCCCAGCTTCTCCAGTGCCACTGGGTGAGCTGGAATAGCACAGACTGGCAAGTGCTGTGGCACAGCCGAGGGCAGAAGCAGCTCAGAGCTGCTGGCAGCCACGGGCAGCTCCAGCCTCCCCTTCACTCTGCACTGACAGGGTGGTGTTTGGCGAAGCCATTAACAGATGCTTGCTAAACAGGTGGAAAATCTGTTTTCACAGACCAACTCAGAAGTGCAGCAAGTGCTATGGGGTCAGAAGTGGTGAGTGTTATAAGTAAGAGACCAGATTATCAATTTAACAATTGCGCATTCATTTTATTCTTCATTGTAGTTTATTATTCATTACCTGAATGTTATATTTTGTCCTTTATTAACAAATACTGCTAATTACTCTGTTGTTGTAAAAAAACTCCAACTTGAGGTAAGCTACTCCTTATCAGAACATGTAAATTTAAGGAATGTATGGCATCCCTACCCTTCCCCCGTTGCCCAGCTACCCCCCC